>VZRW01000562.1:73442-93006 GCA_013398125.1 Aegotheles bennettii | reverse complement strand
CAAATACATTCCATCTGCTGCCAACAGGCCAGGTGTCTCAAGGTAAGGTAAGGCCCACTTGGAACTAAATCGGGAAACGGATGTGAAAGACAATGAGAAGGGCTTCTTCAAGTACATCAGTAGTAAAAGGAAGACTAGGGAAAATGTGGACCTGCTGCTGAATGAGGTGGGTGCCCTCGTGACAGATGATACAGAGAAGGTGAAGTTACTGAATGCCGCCTTTGCTTCAGTCTTTACTACTAAGGCTGGCCCTCAGGAGACCAAGACCCTGTAGCTAAGAGAGAAAGTCTGGAGCAAGGAAGACTTTCCCTTAGTTGAGGAGCGATCATTTAGTCAAACTGGACACTCACAAATCCATGGGCCCTCATGGGATGCACTTACGAGTGTTGAGGAAGTTTGTGGATGTTATTGCTAGACCACTCTCTGTTGTCTTTGAAAGGTCATAGGGAACAGGAGAAGTGCCTGATGATTGGAAGAAAGCCAGTGTCACTCCAGTCTTTAAAAAAGGCAAGAAGGAGGAAGCTACAGGCCAGTCAGCCTCACTTCCATCCCTGGGATAACAATGGAACAACTCATTCTGGATGTTATCTCTCAGCACATGGAGGAAAAGAAGGCAATAAAGAGTAGTCAGCATGGATTCACTGAAGGGGAAATCATGCTTGACAAATCAGATAACCTTCTATGTTGGGGTGGCTGGCTGCATAGATGAGGAGAGAGCAGTCGATGTTGTTTACTTTGACTTCAGCAAGGCGGCTTTAGACACCGTCTCCCATAGTATCCTCATAGGTAAGCTTAGGAAGTGTGGGTTAAAGGAGTGGATAGTGAGAACTGGCTGGATGGCAGACCTCAGACGGTTGTGATCAGTGGCATGGAGTTCAGCTGGAGGCCTGTAGTTAGTGGTGTCTCCCAGGATTCAGTACTGGGTCCTATTGTGTTCAACATATTCATCAGTGACATGGGTAAAGGTACAGTGTGCTTTCAGCAAGTTTGCTGATGATACCAAACTGGGAGGAACTGCTNNNTGCTGATACACCAGTGGGCTGTGGTTCCATTCAGCAGGACTTGGACAGGCTGGAGTGTTGGGTGGAGAGGAAGCTCATGAAGTTTAACAGGGGCAAATGTAGGGTCCTCTACTCGGGGAAGAATAACCCCAGGCACCAGTACAGGTTAGGGGTTGACCTGTGGGAAAGCAGCTCTGGGGAGAATGACCTGGGAGTCCTAGTGGACAAGTTCACTATGAGCTAGCAATGTGCCTTTGTGGCCAAGAAGGCAAATCGTGTCCTGGGGTGCATTAAGAAGAGTGTGGCCAGTAGGCTGAGGGAGGTTATTCTCTCCCTCTACTCTGCCCTAGTGTAGAATTCGAGGAAAAACCAAGATGGCCCTTTACACAAAGAACTCTTGAGGATGACCTTGCCAAATCTTGCACAAACTGGTGGGAGCATCAAGCTCACTTGTTTATCATAGGTTGCATCTTGAATAGGGGGCTCTGTGAAGGCAAGGACCCTTGTTCTGGTCAGCAAGATAAGAGAAAACTTAAGTAGTTCTTTGCTCTGACAGGGCTCTATGTTGCCCAAAGGTGACCTTTCAATCATTACCTGCAAAATGTATATTAAAGTTGACACCCTTGCATATGCTAATGAAGATTATAATGAACATGCTGTACATGTATGACCACAACACTCATCTCTCCACCCAAATCATACTACATGTCCCTTGAGGGTGGGAACCTTGTAGCTTTGGGGATAAAAGACAGAGAAAAGGATCGCTAAGGGGGAGAGAACCAAAAGACGGATGAACCAGTTGACAGACTGTGTTCTCTTCCTCCACCCCAGGCAGGGACGCCTCTTTGTATATGCACCATGCCTTTCACTTTCTGGATGGAAATATCACTGGGTTGTATTATTACCGTTATTGCTAGCAATACTAACATCAATTAGTAGCACTTGCACATTTATTAACGGCGATTCCAAACTTGTTCTATCTGTTGCCTTAATAAACTCTATTTTTTAAAACTTTGTACATTTGTTTCGGTGTAAATCCTTGGTGGGACTCTGAGACAGGCAAACATAGACTCTGACAGGTGACTGTACGCACACATGTAAGCCTTTAGATATAGACTGTTGACCAAGTTTGGGATTAGGACTAGATCCAGCTGCACCTAAACTCCTCTCTGAGGAGTTTAGAAAGCAAGGGGGATCTAGTATGAACTTTGTGACTCAACGGGAGGGCTTTCTCCAGCCACCTTGCAAGAGATTTTTACCGCCCCTTTTTCATGACACCCAGCGAGGTGATATCTGGAGTACTCAGTCCAATTCTGGGCTCTCCAGTTCAAAAAACCCCAATAAACTACTAGAGAGGGTACAGTGGAGTGCTACAAAGATTATGAGGGAACTGGAGCTCCTCTCTCATGAGGAAAGGCTGAGAGACCTGCATTTGTTTAGCCTGGAGGAGACTGAGAGGGGATCTTATCAATACTTATAAATATCTAAAGGGTGGATGTCAAGAGGATGAGGCCAAACTCCTTTCAGTAGTGTTCTGTGACAGGACAAGGGGCAACGGGCACAAACTGGAACACAGGAAGTTCCATCTAAACATGAGAAAAAACTACCTTGATGGTGACAGAGCACTGGAAGAGGCTGCCCAGAGAAGTTGTGGAGTCTTCCTCTCTGGAGACATTTAAAACCTGCCTGGATGTGATCCTGTGCAACCTGCTTTAGGTGAACCTGCTCTAGCAGAGCGGTTGGACTGGACAGTCTCCAGAGGTCCCTTTCAACACCTATCATTCTGTGATTCGGTGAAACCATTTTCAGTAATACAGCTTAACAAATGAGGTTATCATAGTGGGAAGGAGACATAAACATAGAGGCAGTACCTGTGACATCAAAATCCAAGATACAGTATTTCTGGTCAAATTTGGCAATGGACTTGTACTTCTTACATCGCTCTCTTTGAGTGTCTTGGAACACTTGACCTTGCAGAGACATTCATACAAAGATAAATAGGATACACAGGTTCCAGAAAAACACAGCTTTGCTAGAAATGTTGTTTTGAAGGACTATTAAGAAAAAAAATATTAAAATAAAGGTTATTAACTAATCTCACATTAGAAGTAAGAAATCTTTCATTAACTCCATTGTATGATGTTCTTTGTCTTACCTTTAACTTTCCCCAAATTTGGGTTTTATGACCTCTCCTGCTATGTAAATTATCCTATTCCAAGTGGTTTGCGTTAAATATGTCTGTGAATTCCGTCCTTCCAATGGAGTATTATGTTCATGATATTGTTTTTAAAACATGTTTCAAAAATTCATATTTTTTTAACTAGAAAATTTAAGAAGTGGCGTAAAATAAATCACCTCCTTGATTGGGACATTCAATATGTGTTTCTTTATTACATGGTCCATTACATCTTTATCCCATCTTTTTGTTACTAGCCATTCTGTGTAAGTTTGAATATGTAATCTGTACCATTTAGGTGTATCGATTTTTTATTAATTCCTTTTCTTTATTGACAGATATATTTCTATAGGCAGAAGAGAAAAAACAAAGGCTGGGATCAAAATACAATGTTCAGGAATTTTTTAAGAAAAATCTTTAAAAATGTAAGTCTGAATGATGTTACCATATTGGATAGTACTGTTGTATCCTCAGTGTATTGTTTTTCTTTATATTTACAGCCTCTTTCTCTTATGAATTTTCTTTTTTTACAGTTATAATGCATAGTTACCACTGAGATTTATTCAGACTCTATGCTATTTCCATTTCATAATATTTCATTAAACTTTATTTGTGTGTCATTAAACTCACACCCTCTCTGCTCCTGCACCGTAGTTATCTTGTCATCATAAATCCTCTGTTAATAGGATTGTATTTCAGAACTAACAATAAAAAGTAATGGAAAAATGAAAATTTTGTAACAAATGGTTGTAAAGTGTAGAAATTGAGCCAGCGGGCTGGAAAAATGTGATAAGTATTTTTCTTCACTTACAGAGCAATATATTAACAATTTATGAGCTATCACTTCAAATAATCTAATTGGATTGGTGGAATCTGGACAATAAGTCTGAAATATTGTCTCTGATGGGACATCTCTTACGTTGTGTTCTTATTCTAACCATGTTTCAGACTCTGCCATAGTAAAGGAGAAGGGGGTGGGTGAGTTGGAAAGAATTAGTCTCAGTTACTTTTTAAATAAAATTAAGGCTTTTAAAATGCATGCTACTTTCCTTACATACAAAAATTAAAGCTTCTTCTGGAAAGTTTCTAATCCCTATAAGGCTGCACTAATATATCATAATTTTTATTTCATTTATTTTTCACTTGAAAAAAAAAGACTGGCTTTTTTCAGATGTTTCCCAGGAGAGATTTAAAACCTCTATGTCACCATTCTATCTTCTTAATTACAAAAAAAAAAGAATAAAAATTTCACAAAATTAATCAGGATATTATATCTACTTATTTTTCCTAGAAGAGCATCAGATAAAACAGGGGTGGTATGATGATGTTTTGTAATCACTTGTGTTTCAACATGATGGTGTTGCTTGTTTTCATCTGACCAGCCAGTCAAACAAGGAAAGTGTTTTTCTATCTAATGACTTTTTAAAACTGAATCTGGGTTTCCTTCTGCATAAGATTTAAATAAATACAATATATATAGAAATAATATAATTTCTTGAGGTCTGAAGCAAAAATATTTCAGGTTACAGAGGAGACTTAGATTAGTAGTTGAGGGGGTTTTTCTCATTAGCTTTTCATCCATTCTGTAATATGACAAAACAATTGTAAAATTCTATGTATGTATACATTTCCATAGTGCTTATGCAGGCAAACAAGCAAAATGAACAGGAGAAAACAGCCTATTTGAGATTTAGTTTAAATTTTATTTAGCTGTATGCACAAATCCTCACGCTAGCATTTCACCAGGTCCACTAATCTAGAAAGAGATTGAATAGTCTCCGACTCTCTTAAAAAAACTTTTACCAAAACTAGTGTACAAGTTTATATTCTAGTTTGGGAAAAGTAACAAGTTAGAAATAAACATCAGGATAGACCCATGTGGAGAAATCCCACACCCTTTAATACACTTTCTTTTTAAGCAGTTATGCTGATACTTTTCTTTAAATGAACCCATATTAACTTTGGTTGAGTATAAAAAAATTGTAAAATTTATAAAATTTTATAAAAGATTTTTCCCTTTGGAAACTGACAAATCTCATTAGGATATTATTACCTTTCTGTACCGAAAAAAGGCTGGAGAACAAAGGCTGGTTTGCAGCAGCAATTGCTGCCCTGTGCATCTGTGAAATAACATGACCTCATCTGTAGAGCACTGCTATAATTTTATGTTGTCTTTCAAGACACTGTCCTCTTGACTTCCTAATGTTACTAACATTTTTCTCCTCTTGAATGTTCATGGGCTGAACTGCTGGCATCTGAAGGAGGAAACTCACATTTCTAATGTTATTGAGTAAAAGAGCAAAGTTGTTGAGGTGCTACATAAGAAATATGGTATAACAAGTATTATCAAATGTCTCTGGTTGTACAAGCACCAAATAGGAAGAGCAACTGGGTAGCTGGGCAAAGGTTAAAAGCTGATATTACCTTGGGTAACATAGCAATAAAAATCTTTCTTATATTCCCTTTTGTTTTGGGGTTTCAGGAAGGTCTCCAAGTTTTGTCATCTTTTCTGTTATGTATGTCAGTGGATTTAACTGTAAGCTACATTATTATTCTTTAGTAAAATGATTAACAGTTTAAGTGAGAAATGTCTACATCTTTTGGGGTGAAAGAAAGACAACCTCAAATTACAAGGAGTGTCAGAGCAGCCAGTTTAGTGGTGTTATCTTTTATGAGTTTTATAGTGATGAACCTGATGTATAAATGAAATATCTAGATACTGAATATATTTACTTCTCTTTGGGTAGTTGCATAAACTACTATCTATTAATATATGTTACAGAAGGAAACTTAAGGTCCATGCATTTTGAAGTCCCAATTAAACCTTAGTCTTGAGCTGGATTAAATGACAAACAGGCTTTGTGGCAACTTGTTTCATAGGGTTGCATTTTAGCCATAAATTTGTTATTTTGTGGGTAATGAATAGCAAAACTACCTTTGGCAATTCTGAGATGAACTCATTTTTGATACTATTTTCTGAAGCAGTTTATGCATTTACTAATATCCATTTGGATATCTCCTGGCCTTCTAGTGTTAAGTCAAATTGCTTTTGTGAAAATTTTTTCCTCTGTGTTTGTGATAATTATAAGGTATAAAAATTCTGAAGAAAACAGAGAAAAGATAAAAGATGTGGTCATACAACTACTTCTCACTGGCATGTTTACCTCCACTGGCTCTTGGCCCATCACTTTCACATGTGGGCAGGCATTAAATGAAGTTTCTAGGAGTCATGTTCAAAACAATGAAAAGGAGGTGGCTCTTCAAGACAGAAATGGCAGAGCTGTGGATGTCTTGCCATGGGATCTCCTAGGTTTTTATGGGTTGAGAGGGAGACAAGACAAATTCATGTAAGAAAACTCTGTTGAGGTTTACTATATACATAAAAATCACACCTAGCTCAGGAATTCCCTGAACCAAAAATATTTTTTGAAGTTTGGAGAGCACCGAAGAGTTCTCCCTATGTTTGAAGGTTGCTGAAAGCTGCTGTAAAGAGGTGATCCCTGAGGCTGAAGGCAGTTTTCTTGCATCCTGAATAGTAACTTGTAAAGTTTGGTGGTCTTCTATTGACTATGTTTTCTATCAGTCTGATCCACTCCAAGGAGCCTCAAGGGTCATTAGCAGAGTGCTCCCTGAGAGATGTGTGCTCATTAGAAATTTTCTGGTCTCATTTTGCAATGATTTGTTAGGTAGTTTCAAACATGTGTCTTTGTTTTCATGTGTTGTTCTGAGTCTTTGGTCTCCTTCCATAATTAAGAAATTAAGTAATAATGTGGTCTGAGAAAATGGAGAGTTTGCTGCTGATGGGATGGGCAGCAATTTTCAGGTTAGAAGTCAGCTGTGTTGATCTCATGAGTGCTGTTGTCAAAAGTCTGTAGAAGAGGTAAGAACCATCAAAGGGGCACTGGGCTATTTTCATCTCAGCTGTTTCCTCGTTTCTTTGTATTATATGACTGCTACTATATTCATCCTCCCTTCAATAATTAAAATTAGTTCCCCTTCCTACAAAACAGAACAAATCCACACAGTATGTTTTCTTTTTGTTTATTTATGCAAAAATCAGGGGATTAAAGATGACCTGGGTCAGGCACAAGACTAAGCTTATTGGGGCTCAGTTTTATCAGTCTATATACAGATACAGTTGTCCTCCTGGAGAGGTGATACATTTTCTGCGGTTCAATATGTTCCACAAAAAGTATATAACACAAGACCTTAAATTTTGGCACAATATTCTGGCTGTATGAGGTTCCACACACGTGTAACTTGGGCAGTAGTGTTTTAAGTGAATTATACAGGACAAGATCCTATTGTAACCTATCTAATCTTGTCATCTCTTGAAGTGTATATGCCTGTTTCCACCTGGCTATATCAGACACTGAAAAAAGATGTGGTAATCAAAAAGCCTAAACAAGAATTTTAGAAGAACACAAGCGAGAGGAAGATGTGAGTAAATCCATTTGCAAATATATATATAAAATTCTGGGGCTTCTGAAGTGTCTTTAGGTCTCTGAGATGAAACCTGTTTTGTAACATTAAAACTCTGTAAAAGCTGAGGCAGTATGACTGCAGAATAATAGTAATGATAAAAGGTTTAAAAAGAAAGAACTTAATACCTGTAGTGGAAAACACAAGAAACCTGTATTTAAATTCAGACTCCCAGTCAGCAGCTACAAACATGGAGAAATGGAGATGCATCTTACTGATGCTGTCAGACTGTCATAGACAATGAGCTCAGAGATTTCTAAGGATGTGAAGCAGCTTAAGCAATGAATTGCCCATTTTAAATGCAAAATAAATTCTTGTTGCACAAGCTGCACCAAGGGATGAAACGTAATGCATGTGAGAAATTGGAATTGAAGTTTGCCACTCTCTATGTGTTGTTATGATAGTCTAGGTAATAAAGTGTCCCAGCCGGCCATTATTTCAACATTTTGTTTCTGTTAGAAGTTGTACAAAGTGAAGTAATAGATACTAGGGAGAAGAAAAATACATGTTTCCTGTGGTTGATTATTTTTTCACCTTACTTAAACGCTGGCTCCTTTTCAAACAGGTAATGGTAACTTACTACAAACAGGATAGTTTTTTGTGACTAACATGGTCTACATGAGGCAATAAATTGCACAATAATGCTTCTTTGGCTTTGATGGTTAAAACAATTGTAATGACCTCTGCTTTTAGCTGTAGGCATTTCATCACTTTGCAACAGTCATAGGAGGCCATATGTTTGAGTCTTTCTCAGTAATAGGACCAGAAGTCTGACCAGGGCATAAAAAAGAGTGAGTTTTATTATACAGTTTCTTTGTACAGTTTCTGAGAAGCCTGAGCTATTGTTTTATTGCTGTTCAAAAGACACTCTAAACAGCAAGCTGTCAGTGCAGTTAGACCTTTCAGCAAAACTTTATTACTTTTAATGCACTATGTATGTGGTGTCATAATTTTGTTTAGGTGTCAAAACAGAACAGCAGCCAGCTGTTAAAAAGAAAACAATGCTGAGACCACACTTTCCAAGGCATTTAGCTTATAAGCATGGGATATTCTGTAAAGATCTATTTTCTTTCCATGGCTGGTGGCAGATATAATGAATGAACTTCAGCATCATTATCTTCTTCACAGTAATGCTGTACTTCCATTTCTACTCTGAAAATCAGATATACAGTTCATAGTCGGGGTGACTATCAGACCAACATGCCTACAGATTTTGGAAATATTTAGATAATTTTAAGTCATCTAGGGATTACTCTAAAGGCCTCAAAATTCAGGAATGCAACCATGTAGACAAAGGATCTGACACAGTAGATTGCACTGGTGCTTTCTGGACCTAAAATTTAAGTTTGTACATTCAGAGGCAACTTTGCCCAACTGCTTAACTGACAGCTGACAGAAGAAATTTTTCATGCACCAATGTACACAAAATACTCCAAGTCAGAAGGCAAGTTTGCACCTTCATCTAACAGAAGGGCAGTTTGCAAACTTTTGTAAAGTGTCTACTTTCATGCAGCTGGAATTGAGCATTTCTGCAGATTTTAATAATAGATCCATATGCAAATATGTAGTCAGATGAATTTACATTCATGATTCAATAAAGGACTATGCATCCTGGAGGAATGAATAGCGCTATGGAGACAATGCACTTGGCCACCTGCAGCAGTCATCTGGCACTAGATGAAGACTTGGTACAGTCACACAACTAAAATAATTCATTTAAAAATTATTATTTATTCGTCTTGAGAATGAACTGGAGTGGATTGGAAAAGCATTATCAATGCAGACCCTTGGTGTTCAATATCTATTTTAAAAACACACTACCTCCTGTATAACTTACATCCTTAGCACTGCAGCCAAATTAATTCTCATACTCTGGGAGCCTTTCAGTACTGCATGACTGTTGATAAAATATCCACCTCATCATAATAGTAAACAGAAGCATGACTATGGGACACTTTGAAATTTATCACCCTGAAAGAAAAGTGCAGAAGTTGTCCTAATAACATCATGTGTTGTAAGAGTCCTTTTACAATATATAATATGGTGATGCTGGAGCACGGATATTATATGACATAAGAGAGGAGTTTAGAGAGAGCTGGCTTTCCACACTTAACACAGAAATATTTCAGAGTGGATGAAACATTGGCATGATATGTTTCTGGAAATGCTGCTGAAGGTTTAAAAGTAAAGCAGTATGTGTCTCCTTTTTTAACCTGGGCCTTCATTTTATATACATATCAGTGAGAATTGGATCTGTGATTCATGCTTAAAGCACAAAAGAATAGACCATCTCGATAAGACATTATCACATGATTAGATTTTGTCAGCTGTACAGTTTAAAGAGTTTAACTTTTTTTTTTTCTTCTTTTTCAGTATGAGAACTTGTGTGTTCTAAATGTTAAAAGCTGTTATCTCTGTAGTGTTTGGAAATTGCCAGGTTATTTTGGCTGGCAATTTCACATGCTCAGATGAGAATATTTTCTTGCAATTTTAACTCAATATAAAAGTGGCTCATGGAATTGCTCAGCTAGCTCATCACCATAACATTCTGCCAGTGTTTCCATTAGCTGGATAGAAATAAGCCTGCAGACTATTAGGTGGCAACTTATATTACTGTGGAGCTGTATCTGTGGGATTTTTTAAATCTTCAGTGGTGACCATCCTAGCAGAAGACATCCATTGAGTCATAAAAATTGCGGTCCCCCTCCTTATCCCCACCTCTTTTTAACGGCAGGTTTGTATTCAGTCCAGCAGCCACCTGCGCACAGTGGCTTCTTTTGCCAGGCTCCCCTGTTTTGTTTCCTTTACTGTTAGGCACAGGGGTGTATGATCTGACCCAAAAATGAAGAATATGAGGGTGAAGAAAAGGGAGAGAACTGCTTCAAATTCACTGGCTACAAAAAATATTTTGGCACTCATCACAAACCTAGGATTTAGACTTGTTCATAAAAGCCAGGGCAAGTGGCTTTTTTTCTGTTTTATTAGGTACAGTAAAAAAATGTTTTCATGCTGCTTGCTCCAGTGGATGTTTTTTCCTTCTCTCTTTTCAATTTCTGGGACTATGAACAAGGAACCAAGTAGCTGGCCTGCTGCTTACCGCAGCCAGCGGAGCGTGCCAATCCTCCCAGCATTTGTAAGTACAGTGAAGGAGTTTTGTTAGCTCTCTAGTGTCTATCCCTGGAGGAGATGTTTCACTAATCTAACATTAAATTAGATCTTGCATTCCAGCTACTACATAACCAAAGTTAATTTGGGAAAATAATTTAATTACAGTGCTGGGTTACACATGAGCAATAGATAATGCATTATGAGTATTATATAAATTTTATCTACAGAAAAAAAACACCCCAACTATTAAATTGTAAAACTTATTTACCAAATATTTGAAGTAGATGTAGTTAAAAATAAAAAGAGACAAGACAATGAAATGTTGTAATTAAACAGAAAAAACTGAGATGATGAGGCATTAGCTAGTTCTGAGTAAAAGCTGATGGAAAAATTAGTCACGGCAACACAAACCTGTTCCATTTTCATGTAGCTGAAATGGAAAAGGACTTCAATAAACAGAAAATAAAGGGGAAATTTAAGGATGTCTTGTCTAAATTCAATGCTTTAGGGTGAGCGGGGGGAGTTCAACATCCTGGAGGGCAGTGGAGGACTGCTGTTGGTGAAGAACAAGCAAAGGCTTGCATCTACAGAGGCCTCAAACGATGCTATACTCTAATGTAACTCAACACCCTGACATATACGTGTTCTAGGAGTCTCACAATGAAATGCTGTGTTTTAATGTTCTGGAGCAATTAGAGCCTTTTTTTTCCACTGTATTCCTTTTTTAATTTTTTTTTTTTTCTCATTTTTCAACACTCACTTTTACTGCTGTTTCATGCGGATTTGTACTTTCATCTTGATGTGTCCTATCTGCCATCATTAAAGATCTGTTAAGGGTACATACACGAGGTCTGCACAGCAGTAAGATTAGAGCTGGCTCTTTATGGTGCTGAGTTTCTCCAGATGTGGTTTTACAGCACTCGAGTTCACCTAACACAACCAGACAGGCTGTCTGGAGGTGATATAATGACGTGTAAACAGGAAGGAACAAAATTTTTAGGGTACAGTCCTGAACTTGGAAACAGCATCATCAACCAGACCAACTGAGAGACTTGAAGTTGACATTTATGCTCTTTGTGTTTTGTTTTTTTTTTCCATTTTGTAATGGGGAGAATCAGCATGGTCATATGAGACTACTTGTATAAGAGACATTTATTATATTAGCTGCTTGAGGGGGTAAAAGGCCGTAATCCATCATCACTTGGTTTGGTTTTTGGTATTTTTTTCTGTGAGGTTTTTACAAAGTCACAGAAAAAAGCTATGTTTAAATGAGTCAGATGCACTGCAATGTTGCATTGACATAAATTTAATAATAATTGCAAAGGCAGTGCTGATTGTTTCAGCAGTGATACCTATGGCAAACAACTAGTCATCTTGTCATAGTGGAAAGAGTTAATAACATCATTATTTGTTTTTCACCTTCACTGTACTCTCAACAAAATGTCTTCATATTTCGTTTTTCAGTTAAACACAATTCTTTGATATGTGGAAATGTAAGTGCAAGAGCCTAAATAAAATTCAGTAATAATTTCTACTATATTCTATAGTCTTATCTAAAAATGTCCTTTCCATGGAAATTCTGGTCAACTTTTCTGGAAGTGTTTGTGTGGCTTTGGAGTCTAAGAAGAGCTCTAAAATATCTCTTGGAAGTCTATCTACCTGAAAAGTCAGATGGAATTAAACTCTTAAGTAATTTATAACCTTTTAAAGTCTGTTTATCTATCTATCTATCTATCTATCTATCTATCTATCTATCTATCTATCTATCCATCCATCCATCCATCCATCCTTGGGAAACTGGGATTGCTGGAGTTGAAAGATTCCTGTGTATCTCCAACAATCTACTCTGAATGCAGAGGCAGATAAATCAGAGAAAAGAATGAGTCAGCAGGTGCTGTAATGCGCTTTTGTTTTGGTTATTTCTGAATATTTATTAAGCCAAATATTTTTTTATCAGTTTGGGGGATTATCTATCTAATCTGTCTACAAGAAATTAAATTAGAATGATGTGTTAATAGCTTGTAAACACTTAATCGGTTAACATTTACACAAACAATTGTGCTGTGTTATACTAGATGGGAGAAAGCCTTTACTTGTGTTTATGTTGACACTGTGCTTCTGAACAATGAGATTACATTCAATAAAACTCTGTGAAGTAAACCAGGGGGTTTTAAACAAGGTTTGTCAAAAATATGGCACTAAATGTGTGGCCTCGATTGGAACATTGAATTAAAATGAATCTTATTTTTAAAATAGATAACACAAGTCCTTAGTGTCCCCAGAGGGATAAAAAAGAGAAAATTTATTTAGCTGAGCAAGCAGTTCCTTCTCCTGAAACATGAACATGAGGGAAATGTTTCATACTGTAAAAAGACAAAAGGTCACCCAGAAGAAGTGTGTTCTTGAGCAAAACCGTTCATGGTGGAACAGAAAGATTTATGGCACTGACTGCTGAAAAAAAGGCCCTGAAATCATCTCCCACAAGCTAACATAATTGCATTTCCTTGTCTCTCTCTTTATCATTCTTTAAAAGTGATCTTTATGTCTTATTTACATTTCTCACTTACTTCAAAAACCATACTTTCACTGCAACTTTTGCAATGTGCTATTCTTGAGCAGATTGTAAAGCCTGGGGTCTGAACCCAGGCTCCAGCTTCTAAAACAATACAATCTAAAAAATAAAACTCAGTTTTCAGAAAGTCAGTAGTAGATTCATTACTTCCGTGAAGTAACACTGCTGCCTGAGGAAGACAAAAAGCTGCAGTTAACATTATATTCAACTTCTGCCTACAGAGATTTTTTTATTTTATTGATAGTAGTGTTTGCATATTTGTTGTTGCTTTTGCTCCTGTTTTCCCTAGGTAGAAACGAAGCTCAAAAACACAGATGTAAAAAAATACCTGTGAACTTTTCTACAACCATGTCTCATTTCTTCACTGCTGTCTCTTGAAAGAGAACGAAAAAATGTCAGTTTTTCCTTTTCTAACATAGTTAATTTGGATCAAGCTGAGATGCCTTTTCTCCACATCTTGCTCCATGGAGAAGCAGGGAATTAATAGTATTTTGACAATTATATGAGGTAACATTTTATAAAATTAGAGTTTGCTTTCAAGAGAGAGTATCACCAACATAAACTTAGAAGGACGACTAGGAGACCACTCTAAGTATCTCTGTTCCTATGTTAAACTGATTCCTTCATGAATTAGAGCTAGTTTTTACCATCTGTATGCATTTCTTTTCTGAAATGTTCATGGTAGTAGTTCTCTTTTTTCCCACTGGGAAGGGTAAATTTCCACAAAGAGGAAAAACAAACACTTTTTAGACCTGGTTTTGAATCGTGGGTTTTATTCTGACAATTTTACAAAAATATATTTTGCATTAGATGCAAGTCTAGAAGGGAAGGAGTTGGTTTCTATTAAGCTATAAGGGAGTACATGGTGATTTACTCTTTTTTCACCTGTAAACCGTTCCCTTGACAACAAGTGTTTATGAAGGCATGACTTGAAAACTGATTAGTACTTAAGTACAACGAATAATATCTTATAATGCAATTGAACACAAGTTATTAAAAAAGAGAAACTGAATAATAGTTTGTGCTGGAATTATTTACAGAAATGTAGAGAGATCTGTGCCTAGGAAAATCTTCTGTAGTCCTAATTTTATTATTTGAATTATGAAGAGGCAAAATAAAAATTAAGGCAAGGATGACTCTGTAAATCTACTATAGAGTGTTCAGAAATTAACAGTCTTTCCTGCACTTCAGGATACCCACCTGATAATCTGCCTCTTATGTTGCATGCTGGTTTGCATAATTACTGTTAATGAAGGAGTCCCTGGTGCAATGGCTTGTTTTATGGATTGTTCTGTCTGGATATTATAAAACTTTCTGGAAAATGAATTTGGCTGATGACCTGCCTCAAAGACAGCTGATAAATGCATGTAAATCTAATTTTTGTCTAAGGAGGTAGAGTGAAAAAAAATTGCCAATAGTGTTTGAATTAGCTTTTCAGACAAGGTCAAGTCCCATGGCAGAGCTCTTTGCCAAAGGGTGTTGAGTCAAAATTTTGTTGCTGTCTGAATATGGCAAATATGCAATTTTCATTTTATAGATTGGAAATATGGAGAAGCAGCAACTTTCCCAAGGCTCTCTAGGGAAAACTCTGTGCTTTGGTCAATATCTTCATGTTGTGACATATCTGTCTGCGGGGATGGAAAGGCAGACATCTGAGATATTCAGTGTGGTTGTGTAGGCTTTGTTTACTCAAAAGAGCCAGTACCAACTAGTCAAAGCAAATGTTCCTATTTCCTGAAAATAATTTGTTCAGATATTTTTTAAATGCCTCAAAATGGTAAATATTGCCTATATTTTTTTAAAAGAAAAAAAGCACAATGAAACAAAAATTTGTTCCCTAGACACAAGAAGGCTGCACTGATTGCAAAGGTTCTGAAGGTGATGGCATTCCTCTTAAGAAATGTCACTTAGCAGTGTATTGAACACTCTGTTTGTTTTGGTGCAGGAAATATTTTGCCTCCATATAGGCAGCTGCCTGAGTAGGAAGAGACAGCTTTCTACATTACTTCCACCTCTTAAATTGAAGCAGTTCAGCATTTGGGGGAGGGGGGTTCCTGTAACAAAGGCAGCTGTCAGGACCGAACTCCAGCCATGACAGCCAAATTTCTGAATTTGGAAGACATGTTACCGAAGGTAGGAAAAGAAACACAGGTAATTGAAAAAACATTAAATGACTTTTAAAATTTCAGTCAGTCCCCACAGTATAACACAACTGTGACTAGGGTTCCAGATTTTAAAATTACAGAAATAAGTGATTCTCTCTAGCGGATGAAGGAAGCATTTAAGGACATAAGCTCCTGTTATTTTCAGACAACCTGTTTTAATGGCTTGCCAGGACTAGAAAGAAGTAGGCATGCCTTTTGTCACCATTACCATATGTAACTCTGAGCGCTGGCATCAGGCCGCAGCAAGAAAAGAGGAAAAATATCCTACAGGATGGAAGTGACAGATATGTAAATTCTTCCTCCCACAGTGGCCCTTCCTTCACCCTTTTTCAGTGTCTTTGAATGAAACCGTAATGCCTCTTGTATTCTGGGCAGTAATCTGACACCTAGCAGGATATATTTGTCAGGCAATCAGATTTGTAAACTCCGTGCCTGTGTGTGTATTTCAGGAGACTTCTATTTGTGTGGATACAGACTGTCAGGACAGATGAAAATTTGAGTGGAATCATGTCTGTGCTGGAAGGAACAGGAGTTTGTCCTCTGTAATGTTCATAGAGCTTCTACCTTGCACTTTAATTTCCTTGTTAAAAATCGAGTTGAAACCATATTTAAATATTATGTTCTAGTTTCAAACTAAATATTTGTGTAGCAAAACATGTCATGACCTAAGTACAAAACTTATCGTGCTCTACAGGGCTCAGAAAAATGTTTCTTGATTATTGCATATGTATTCTGCAAACATTTGATCTTGATTTTGTGGAGAATACCACCATTTTCTCCCACACTACAAAGTACTTGGGATATATCACCCTCATACAGGTCTAATCTCAGGTAGGCTTTTGTTGAGAAAGCCCCACTATTTGCTGCTGGATTTGTAACCAAGAAATTTATGTGTTCTTAACTGACTTATTCTTGTGTGTAATTCTACATATATACAGCAAAACCTAACCAGATAAGAACTCAGCATATACTTCACATATAGGCTTCTCTGTGAGCTTTTGCCTGAACGTGTGGGAGAATGAATGCATTTGAGGTAATTATTGAATCTCAGAAATGAGGTGGGAATTTACAAGAGTTTAAAAAATCTACCAGAAAGAAACTAAATAATTTAGCCATCAACTTAATAATGCAATACAGTGAGTAAATAACAGGCAAAGCAATTTTGAGGTGATATGGTAAAATTCCTGTGCTACAATGAAGTATATACAGGAAACATATGCTAGTTTGCTGCATAGACACAGAAAGAAAATAGAAAACAAATGTAAAAATCATACGTAAGTAGATTTGTAAAATCATGACTTTCTTTTCAGAGGAAAGAGTGATTCTCTCAGGCAAAGCCATCTTCTGTGACAGGTGACTTAGTTAACTTTTCCAATATCCATGACTATTAAGAGGCATGTAGGTTCTTGCTGATGGGAATTTTTATGTTTACATGATTTTAAGTTCAAAATAACATAATCAGGGTTTAGATATTTCTTTTAATATCTTCATATAACAGATTGTATAGCAGGATGGATAAAATAGCATAGTCATTGTAACAGAATAGATAATACAGATGGTATAATCTCTCAAACTAAAATATCCTTATATGTGATAACTGGATATCGTCATATCATCTTACCTCCAGATAAGTGAAAATTAATATTGTTAATTGTCTACTTCATACCCCCGGTTGTTTCTTTTTACCATTTACCTATGGGCAGTCCCAGATGATATCTCATTTTCTCATTGTCACATGTTACTTTTTATATTTATTATGGTAAATATTATATGTAAGACCTATAAAAGATTTGTGTTTAAATGTTTGATCTACAAAAGGCATATTTTAATGTTGTAGATGATCAACTGCTACATTATAATAACTCACACGTCTTGATGCACTTGTTTGTACAACCTATTCAAACACAAATGAGAGACATAGGGTGAAAAAATCCAAGACATGTCATTCTTCCTTCTTTCATCACCTCTTGCTTATTATAATGACTTTTTTTGTTCGGTTGTTTCTTTAAATTTAAAAACACCTTGCTTGTATTTTTCCAACACTAGGTACCACATCTGTCCCTCTAGTGCTCAGTAGCTAAGAATAAGATTGGCAGCCAGCAGTGGCCTTGAAGAAACTTTTCACATATTGTTTCAATAGATTCAGTGAGATGGAAAAAAAAAAAAGAAGTGGGAGAAGAAAGTTCCCTTTGATGTTTCTCTACAAAAAGGCAATAGAAACTATTGTTTCTGAGTGTTTCATAGATGCAGAACAGCATGTTAAACATAGGGGGCCTCTCCTGAATTTCATTGCTCTTGGTTTCAACAGTGACAACTGAGTCTTTTTTTTTGTGTGTATACTAGAGCAATAAAAAGTAAAAGGTTGTGAAAACATCTGCTGTGCTTGACTGTTTTTGTCAGAAATCCTCACTGTGGATCCTTGTTGTCTTTTGCTCTATTTCTATTACTCTCCTCTGACCTTTAAAGATCTTCTGAATGCTGTTAAATAATACTGGAACTAGCTGATAAGCAAATGATAGACAGAGCAATCCTACCCTGTGGTCTGCAAGATGTCACCACTGTTTAACCCGGCCTAGTTCAAATATCTCACTTTTGTTCGCTTAATACCAGCCATGAAAGACAGGAAACAAATCTGCTGGAAGAGCCTTAACAAAGCCCAAAACAAATCAGAAAAATTGTGTTCAGTGCCCTTAGCTCTCTGACCTGCTGCCTCTTCTCTGATTTAAGGGTCAACCTGTTGGTACTGTAGTTCTGAATCTGTTGACTACTTGTGAATTAAGATGTGGAATTGTGGAATATCCAACCTGATAAATTATATGTGTAACATGGAACTTGATATATCTTGTTAAATACAAGAGATAGTTGAGCAGGTGCTGGCTGAGGGCTATCTGCCAACTCAGTAGGTTGTACTGTTATTACTTGAGTTGTGGCAGTGTTTTGCCTTTTCTGTAAATCTCCAAACAGATACACTGTATTTCATTTTCTGCATTTGTGACCCTCACGTTTTCTGTCATTAAGGATTTGTCATGTAGGTCTATGTTAGACTAGGAAAGGTGTGAATGAGCCCTGTTCTAAGTGTTCTAGCACTTTGCTTGTAAGTGAGTGAATATTTGGAGCTGTGCTGTAGTTCTCCAGGATATGATCTTTTGCCATTAGTTTACAAAAGTAGCATATAAAACTAATAAGCAAATTACTTATCAAGCTAAATTCTTTTTACAAAGCTGCTAAAGCTCTGAATACAGTTGGCTACAGATTCCCTCTCTTGTCTGCTCTTTGAGTGCCTAGAATGAAGATAATTTCATATCCTCCATATTCAAGGGATAGTAATATAATCAACAAATTCTTCATTTTGTCATTCCCTCTTTTCTGTTCTAACCTCAAATGACTGACCACAGCCTATATCTGACTCTCTTTTCTGGGATATGACTGTACTGATGCTCCAAGGTACAACTGCTGAAGGCAATTATTTGAAGTGCTGTATCTTTATAGGAAATCGATGCCAGTTTACAGTGAATAAGAAGTAGGCAACTCTTAAACGATGCACATTAGGTTTTGACATGCTTCTTCAGCACAGGGTGCTATTAGAATTATTAGAAAGGAAAACAAATTCACCTACTAGACTCCCAACAGTGTCTTAGTAATTGGCAGTTGTCTTTACTTCCATTCCTCCAATTGTCATATATCAAGAGACCCAGCATCATTTTCTATCTGTTCAATAGAAGGACTTCTACCTCTGAAATGCTGAGTATCTTAACCACACTTTTCCTTTGCTCCCTATTCTCCTTCTCATCCCTCAGGAGAGATAGAAACACAGAATCACAGAATCACAGAATGTTAGGAGTTGGAAGCGACCTCAAAAGATCATCTAGTCCAACCCCCCTGCCAGAGCAGGACAACCTAGAGCAGGTCACACAGGAATGCACCCAGTCAGGTTTTGAATGTCTTCAGAGAAGAAGACTCCACAACATCTTTGGGCAGCCTGTTCCAGTGCTCTGTCACTCTTACAGTGAATAATTTCTTATGTTTACCCTGGAACCTCCTATGTTCCAATTTGCACCTG
>VZRW01000562.1:49952-73026 GCA_013398125.1 Aegotheles bennettii | reverse complement strand
ACAACTCTCTGACTTCTTCCTTTCAACCAGTTCACAATCCACCTCACTACCCGATCCTCCAGCCCACACTTCCTCAATTTAGCTTCAAGGATGCTGTGGGAGACAGTGTCAAATGCCTTGCTGACGAGTCAAATGCCTTACTAAATGAGCTAGTTCAAGCCAAGAGACAAGCTGGTGTGCTTAACTTATGCACAGGAGTGTACTTTTCTTGAGTTTCTGAAACAGTTTTGCAACTTTGTACAGTTTCAGTGATAGTAGGTAAGAGGAAAAGGGGAAAGAAAATCCATCTGTGTTTAAGTTTTGAAATTGATATGTTAATTCTTCTTTCAAAAGATATTGAGACAAAATTAACTTGAAATCGATATGATTATATATATATATGTATATATATTTAAATACACACACCTAGTTTCAGCCTGTATGTGCTTCAAATTATGATAAAGGGGGAAGAGGCAGAGGAAGAAGGGAGTTTTAGAGACAATTCAAAATAACTTTACTTTTGGGAGAAGGTTATGGGAAGAACTTAGTAAGTTTCAATATGAGTTACTCTCAACAGCTTTGTTTGCATAGTGAAGAGAGCAGCCTGGGGGCTTGGTGGCTTCCTCAAAATCACAGAGAGCTTGGCTGAAGATCAGACCTGCAAAGTCTCAGACACATGCTGTTGCTGTAAGACATTTCTTTCTCTTCCTTCTTGCTGCCTGGCTCTGATCTTTCTCTCTTTCTTCCTGCTACAGCTGTGTTGTAGAAGCCCAAACTGACAGCCGCCCACAGCAGATCTGCAGAGGAGGCCTGCAGTGTGGTTGGAGGAGTGTCAGATGAAGGCCAGGTAAACTGAGAGGGACAAACGTCCAAAAATGTTTTGCTAATCTAGAGAAGTGTCTGAATTTTCCAAAATTTCTCTCTCAGACTTCATTGTCCCCAGAGGTCTGACGAGCAGTTCTGACTGGGCCCTTCTTGCTCTGCATTCAACACACTCCCACTTTGAAAATCTTGCTGAAAAGGAAAAAGTTGTTTGTAATAAAATGCTTGGGAAAATGATTACTGTTAAACACCTTGGAGGGAGCAATTCATTCTGCCACCATACATAATAACATCACCTGCTGTACTGCTCTGAAATCCTTGAGCTATTTTTGCTGCATAGAGGGAGAAATGAAAGGTAATATAAAATATAGCAGACAGTGATTAGTAAATTGATGTCTCAGCACCACTGAGACTAGATCAATATCTGAGTCCACAGATAGGCTGGTTTCTTTACAAGCACTTAAAAATTAGAAAATATAGTGCAAAAAGTGTCAGAATGGGTGAGGTGAAAGATAGTCCTTCAGCTGCTTTGTGCCAGACCAATTTGAAATTAACCAGGGTAGTGTATAGTTTCCACTAGGGACACTGAAGAATTACTGCTGATTCTGAGCCTTTTTTTTGTTTGTTTTTTAATCACTCTTCTCTGCTTTGCCATCAGAATAGTTTAGTTGAGAGGAGGGATTTGATTTTACTAATAGACTCAAAAACCTAATGTTCACAACAGCTTCCAACCTGATATACAGTTGCTTTTAATTTAGCAGGTTGTAATTTTCTGTCTACCCTCTATTTCAGGTACTGTACTATCAGCATTTTTGGTCTGCTTTTGTTTTCTTTTGCATAATGCTTTTTAAGAGAGAGAACTAAGGTTCAGCAAGATACAAGGCAGCACAATACAATGGTCTGATGCAAGTTGCATTGAAGGTTGTTCACCTTTCTTCTAATGATGGGTTTTCCCTTCAAAGACTACTTTCCTCTGGTGTGAAAGTGTTATATTGGAAGTAGCAGCCGTCTATTTAAAATAATAGCTGGCCAATGGCATTGACTAAAGCCCTCAGCCCAGTAAACCAGCAGATTGCACTTACCTCAGGGAAACCTGGCAGAAGAGTAGCTATGGTGGTTAATTACCATCAGACAGATAGAGATGCACATGTCTAATCAGTAGCAATTAATATCTCTACCATGGTCAGTGAACAGTTGAGACCTTAGACCTGAATTTGTCCTACTCCAGACTAGAAATGAATTCAGTCAGGAGTAATTAAATCAATCACCAAAAGAATCCAAGTCTTATGTCAAGAACTCGTTTTTTTTTCCCATTATGTCTTCCTTATAAGGCAAATCTCTGCATTCTTGGCTTCAAAAGATTGAATTTATCTTGCCAAATATGGGATAGTTGCACATAGTCCTCTACAGCACAGGTGATAGCTGTACAACGTGTCTTGCTGATGAGACATGACTTGAGCAGTGATAATTCACAGAATCACAGAATAGCTTGACTTGGAAAACACCTTAAGGGTCATCTAGTCCACCTCCCCGGCCATTAGCAGGAACGTCCTCCATTAGACCAGACTGTTTAGGGCCCCATTCAACCTGACCTTGAACGTTTCCAGAGATAGGGCATCCACCACCTCTCTGGGCAACCCATTCCAGTGTTTCACTGCTCTCATGGTGAAAAAATTCTTCTTTATAGCTAACCTAAATCTCCCCTCCTTCAGTTTAAAACCATTACCCCCCATCAAACCACAACTGGTTCTACTAAAAAGCCTGTCCCCATCTTTCTTATAGTCCCCCTTTAGGTATTGAAAGGCAGCAATGAGGTCTCCTCAGAGCCTCGTCTTCTCCAGGCTGAATAGCCCCAACTCTCTCAGCTTTTCCTAGTGGGACAGGTGTTCCAGGTCCCTGATCATTTTTGTGGCCCTTCTCTGGACTTGTTCTGTCAAGTCCATATCTTTTTTTGTGCTAAGGTGTCCAAAGCTGGATGCAGTACTCCGGGTGGTGTCTTACCAGAACAGAGTAGAGGGGCAGAATCACTTCTCTCAGTCGGCTGGACATGCCTGTTTTGATGCAGTCCAGGACATGACTGGCCTTCTAGGCTGTGGGGCCACATTGCCAGCTCATGTCCAGTCTTTCATCTACCAACACCCTGAAGGCCTTCTCAGCAGGGCTGGTTTCACTCCCTTGATTGCCCAGTCAGTATTGACACTGAGGGTTGCCCTGACCTAAGTGCAGGACCTTTCACTTCTCCTTGTTGAACCTCATGACGTTCACCTGAGTGTACTTCTAGAGATTGTCTAGGTCCCTCTGGATGGCATTCTGTCCTTCACCTGTGTCAACCGCAACCACTCAGATTGGTGTCATCGGTGAACTTGCTGAGCGTGCACTCTACCCCATTGTCTATGTCATTGATAAAGAGATTAAACCAGTATCAGCCAAATATGGACTCCTAAGGGACTCCACTTGTCACTGATGCCCATCAAGACATTGAGCTATTGTCCACTACCCTCTGGATGAGACCACCAAACCAATTCTTCACCCACTGAACAAATCCACCTAACAAATTCATAGCTCTCCCTAGAGAAGCTTGTCATGGGGGACTGTGTCAAAGGCCTTACAGAAGTCCAGATAGGTGACATCTGTAGCCCTCCCTTTGCCCACTGATGTAGTTACTCCACTGTAGAAGACAGCAAGGTTGGTCAAGCAGGATTTGTCCTTGGTGAAGCCATGCTGACTGTCTCGAATCACCTTCTTGTCCTCCATGTGCCTTAGCATATCTTCTAGGAGGATCTGTTTCATGATCTTCCCAGGCACAAAGTTGTGGCTGACAGGTCCAGAGGTGAGGGCAGCCAGGGTCCTCCTTTCTCCCCTTTTTAAAAATGGGTACAATGTTCCTCTTTACCCAGGCACTGGGAACTACACCTGACTGCCATAACTTTCCAAATATCGTGGCAAGTGGCTTAGCCACTACAGCAGCCAATTCTCTCAGGACTTTAGGATGCATCTTGTCAGGTCCCACAGACTTACGTGTGTCCAGGCTCCTCAAGTGTTCCCAAACCTGATCTTCCCTTAAAGTGGGAGGGATTTTGCTCCCACATGTTTCTATAATGCAGTCCGTCCACTTAAGAGGTGCCAGAGGAGGGATTTCCAGTGAAGACTGAGGCAAAGAAGGTGTTGAGTACCTCAGCCTTCTCCTGGTCCACTGTTACAACTTTGCCAGCCTTGTTTACTGGGGATGAGGGGATATGCTTTCCCTAACCTTCCTTTTCTGGCTCATGTATCTGTAAAAGTCCTCCTTATTATTCTTTACATCTCCTGCCAGGTTCAGCTCTAGCCAGTAGAAGAAGGCTCCTTAGCCTTCCTAACTCCAGCCCTACACAACCAGGCAGTGTCCCTGTACTCCTCCTAGGTTACCAGTCTCTGCACTGCCTGTGCATTTCCTTCTTGCCCCTTAGTCTGACCAACACATCTTGACTGAGCCCTGCCAGCCTCTTGTACTCCTTGCACTATTTCTTGTGCCTTGGGATCGTGAGCTCTTGCACTCTAGGGTAAGTCCTAAAGTCCTAAAGTCCTTAAAGATCTGTCAGCTCTGTTCTGCCTCCTTGCCCCTGAGAGCAGTTTCCCAGGGGGTCCTGGTGACTAATTCCTTGAAGAGCTGAAAGTCTGCTTTCCTAAAATTTGGGGTCCTGACTTTACTCTTGGACTGACCCACACGTCTCAGGACCGTGAACTGCACCAGTGCATGATCACTGCAGCCCAGGCTGCCTCGTATCTTGACATCACCAATTAGCTCACTTGTGTTGGTGACCACCAGGTCCAGTATCACACCCCCAATTCATCACATGCTAAAAAAATATCTGAAATAGACAAGCATCACAGCATTGCCACTGCCCAATTCTCTTTGCTGTGTGTAAAGGAAGACAAATCAGACAAATACACATCAGTATTGTAAATATCTAAAACTAAGAAAGATGTGCCACCTTTGGACTGTTTGTCACAGACTCATATTGACTATACAACCCCCTTCTGCATTTTATTCAGTCACTCAACTGGATTACCCTCATTTTTAATTCCAAAGGAAGAAAATCTATTTCCCAGATTCATTGGTTGCTCTCCTATAACACTTCCACTATCTGGCCAAGACTGCCAGTCTTTTGGCAGTACTTTTTTTTGTCATGTCCATTCCTGCAATAATAGAGTGAACATTTCCTTTGTTTCTTATTACATAGCTCCTGTTTTTCTTCATATTGTTTAGTATAGAAACCTCATTTAGTTTCTGGGTGTTGGAGTTCTTTGGAATACAGTTTCTGAGGATGATGTGAGGAAAAGAGGAGAACTTTACAGTACAGGCAGATGGATATCGGAGAGAGAGAAACAAGGAGGATGGTATATAGTTTTCCATTCATATCATTCATATTGTTCCAATTGCACTACCAGTCTTACAAGAATTCTACCATCTGTTGAAACTTCTATAAGATAAAAATAGGACATATTTTCTAATCTGTAGTGGGTGTCGTAGCAAGGGGCAAAGAAAAGTAGCTTTTGGAATATATAACAAGGATTTGGGCAGGTGGGGCAAGATCTGTAGGATATAAGCTATAACTGTGATATGAGAATGAAATTCAAGTTTTATCAATAGTTGCAGCTGTGGTGTAGCTGGGTACTGGGGCTCTGTCTTTGTCCCTGACCTTTGCAGTTAGACCTCATTTCCTTCTCTCTATGTAGTTGGCTTGAGATGAAGGGCCAAGCAGAGACAAAAAGGTTATTCATAGCCACCTTCAAAGCAGAGCAACTGATCAATTGGAGAAGGAGGTTGTGGGGAGGACTCCAAGCAGTCCTGGATCAGCTCCCACCCCAGGGAGCCCCATTGTCCCCGGGCATCCGGGTAAGGACCTCTCATGTGCTAGATGCATTAGTTAGCACTCTTGGTCAGGGTATCTGGGACAGTCTACGTCCCCACACTGCTCCTGTTGTGAAAGAAGGTTATGAACAAGCAATAAACAGATTTTAAATACTCAGTAGAAACTGTCCCTGCTTATTCAGAAAGGGTCTCATAAGACAGTCTTCTGTACGCAACCGGAGATAATCAATAGAAAAAGATCATGTGTATGCTGGAGACATTGCGTAGGACAATAGGTGAGCTGGATCATAATAATCGATCAGAACTACAGCTTGGTACATCTTGTTTAAACCTTCTGAAGATACTGCCACGTGGATGCATGTAGTGCAGTCTCATGTCAACATTTGTACAGCAAATGTATTTGAGAACTTGAATTTACCATATAAATATTAACCTGTAGAAAATCATAGAATGGTTTGGGTTGGAAGAGACCTTAAAACTCACCTGCTTCCAACCGTCCTACCACGGGCAGGGACACTTCCCACTAGACCAGCTTGCTCAAAGCCCCATCCAACCTGGCCTTGAACATTTCAAGGGAGGAGACATTCACACTTCTTTGGGCAACCTGTGCCAGTGTCTCACCACCCTCACAGAAAAGAACTTCTTTCCAATATCCAGTCTAAATCTACCTTCCTTTAGTTTGAACACATTTCCCCTTGTCCTGTCACTTCATGCCCTCACAAAAAGTCCCTCCCCATCTTTCCTGTAGGCACCCTTCAGATACTGGAAGTCTGCTATGAGACTTCCCCAGACCCTTCTCTTCTCCAGGCTGAACAACCTCAACTCCCTCAAGCCTGTCTTCATAGAAGAGGTGTTCTAGCCCCCTTAATACATTAATATTTTGATAAACATTCTGCCTGTGTCTAACACAGAGAGGTACAATAAGCCTGGCATTGTATCCTCAGGAGAGTCAGTGTAATACATGACCCAGTAAGAAGCTGATGAATTTCTTTCTATTTTCACATTTGAGATAATTTGGATCAGTGGCAAAGTGGTGACCTCCATGGAAAAGAATGATCCAGATGTAAAGGTGTTAACATAGAAGCCAGTACCATTCTCTACCACATTTATGACCTTGAGCATGTTCTTCTCTATGTTGGATAATAGGGACTGGATAAGTACCATCAGAGGAGAAGTACCTCTGCAGGGAGAAGACTAATAGTATTTGAGGACTCCTTAGTCTCTCAGACAAAACCAAAATGCAGTCTAGTGGCTGGAAAAAGTTCAAAGTAGGAATAAAAGGTGGAATGATTTGGAAGTTTTTTTCAGAAAAAAAGGATATAGTCTATTCTCATAACAAATCAAACTACTATTTACTTAAGTATTTTATTGAAAAACTTCTTTTAATGCTGAATTTTTCTAAAGCCCATGTTTTAGCCAGTGGAAACACCCAACCACTTTGAGAACAGTTTTGGTAAAAATCCATCTGAAATGACCTGAGGAAGTCAGTTTTGCTGAAAGTAGTAAAATACCATCTAAATCCATTTTTCTACTTATGTATTCCTGCTCAACCATTCCGGTTAGGCCTAGGTATTAACACTACCACCTTCCCACTGGCACTCCATGGAGCCTTACTTCAGACCTATTCTTATGCAAATTCTACCTTTTAAAAGTCAAGAAGGGGAGATTCTGAGAATGAATTTTGATAAGAAATAGAAGTGTGCATCTTTGTAAAATATATATCTTAAGCTGTCAATCTTATTTAATTTAAATAAAAGACCATAAACTCATTTTTTGTTCTAGTATAAATAAAGTCATTTGAAACAGGTGGTTTAGAATGCAAGATATAAGGACAGAAATATGATTATTATTACATGAGTGTAGATTTGGGGCATTTGACAACCTAAATGGTCTGGCTTATGTAATTGTAGACAAAATAACTACACTTGCAAGTATGTTATTATTAATAAATGCAGGACATCCTGTTCTTTCTAATTTTCATGCAGCAGAATGTAGGAAGAATATAGATGAAAGTGGAATATGGAAAATACACACTGTGTTGAGGTTCATCAGTTAACTTGATACATAAGGTCTAAGAGAAGAGTGAATTTTGCATGTCAATTATTTTCAGTTCAAGGCTTAGAATGTTTTAGGAAATCAATACAGACATTGTTTTGTGAGTAGCATACATGACATTATGCTGATGTTCAGAAGATATTAGCTACGGTTACTAAATCAAACAGAAAATTATGTCCTTAATGAATCATATTCTAGAAGTATACATGCAAACCAGTGAAGGGTATATATATGCATGTGGAAAGGGGAGGCCACTGTAGTGTCAGATGCACGGGAGGGAGACAACAGGGTAGGTGAAAGGAGAGGTGGTTGGCAAGAAAAAATTAACTAGACAAATAGTCAATATAAGTTTGTATTTTATTATCCAATTTTTAGTGATGAAAGCTTGAAAGAACTTAATTGTGGGGTACCTTTCCTTAGATTGAAATTTACTCAACAGAAGAGAACTTTTTGTAAGTCAAAAGGATTTTCTATAGTATCTTGTCATGACGGAGGGAGGGACAGCACACCACGACTAATATAATCCGGGCGAAGTCAGTTTATTCTGGCACAGCTGCCACCTTATATACAGTGCCTGCAGTCATATTCAACATTTGATTGGTTCTAGAGCATCAGCAACATTCTTCTTATTGGCCAGGGTGTCAGAATATGTTACAAACAGTCTAACTCGCAACATTTCGTACCTTTCTGCAGCCTTAAGCCCACACCCTACTTTTTCAAGGGCAGCACAAACAACATGGCTGTCAGTTGTCTTTGTGACTCAGCATAAAGGCCTCGGTGCTTAGGTTGCTCATAGGATAGCCCTCCATTTTTAGCCATCCGACAGTATCTCTGTCATATATTTTGATGTTCTGCAGCTTCCTCTTCCATGGCCACTTGCATCTGACTTACTGTGGTACAGTGTTGTTGTGTGGAGGACATAGTCCTCAGGTGCTAGGCTTAGATTTTGCAGAGATACAGAGGAAAGGAGTGACAGATTGTGAACTCACATAGAGAGTTCATATAGAGAACTGGCTTTGCTGAGGAGACTTCAATCAGAGTACTGTAATAAATTTTGGGGGGCTGCGTTTTCATTTATGCTAAATCAACTTTCAATGTTCCAGCAGGCTAAAGGAGCCTTGAAGAGAGTGCAACTGTAATTTATGTCCCATTTAAAACCTTAGAGTCTACAGAAGCTTTTAAAAATATCTGTATAATTGGAGAATCTGGCCCTGGGTATGTAAGTGCTAATTTAATCTGTGAAGTTGTGTTTTATTTGGTGACAAAATAAAAAAAAATCCTACACTTTTTGTCTGCAAATGTTGATGGGTATCCAAACAACAGGATTTAAAAGTGCCTGGTATTGACTATTCTGCTCAAAACAAACCTAGCTTTCATTGTGCTGTATGCAAAAACAAACTAAAAAAAGAGCTTGTGGGGTTTGGGAATTCCATAAAAATCCTTATTTACACCATCTTCTTTATTGTTCTTGAATTTTTTGTAATGTGACTGCTAGATAATGGGAGGGGACAATCATCATCTTTCAGCTGGACAGATTTATTTGTGGTTTACTCAACTTGTAAAAACATTAGGTATATATAAAACTCTCTTCTCTAAAGCAGACTTTTCGAAGCAGCTTCTGTGCTGGACAATTCATAACTGAAGGATAATTGAACAGTAATATAACAAATACTTTGTGCTTGCCTCAGTTCTCTTTGCCCAGTCCCTTCAACGATGGTTCTCTGTTGGCCACCTTAGGCAGCAACAAAGAATGAATATTTTGGATGTTTTTCCTCTTCACTGAAATCTCTGAGGTCTACAAATATGCCAAGTTTCTGCCTTGAATCTGAGACCTCTCAGTCTGTGGCTCTGAAGGTCGTTCATGTTGCGAGACTGATAAACAGCACAGCAGAGTCTTGAACTCTTCCAGACTTCTGTGTTACACTGTCAGTCTGAGTCACTTGATCCTGTAACAGTTTTGTAAGTGCTATTAATCTTTGAAACAATACAGTATGTGCTTTTCAGCCATTTTCTAACTTTAATTGTGCTCCTTTGTATTAAACTGCGTAAGCAGATCCCTGGCAATTTTCTTTGTGAAAAAAGGCACTCAAGGATTACCTACCTTTCTGGAATGTTTCTGGTTTTGCTTAATTTTGTTTGGAAATTTCTGTGTGAGAAATAGGCATGTGAAAATCTTTGGGTAGTAAGAAAGAACTTCGTACATTTTTAATGCCTTTTTCCCCCTTTCTCTGGTAACTGCAAGGTACATAAAATATATTTCCTCTCCATACAGTTAAGCTGGCTATTTTCTTTTGTTGAGCTGCATATTTCTGTTGAAGACATTGAAATTAAATGCTGAGTTTCACAAAGCTATTGTGGAGTACTGGAAAACTTTCTGTGGACCAAGGTGATACTGAGCTGTATTTGTCACTGAAGAACTGAATTATTATCTTTCCAGTCAAGTCATTTAAACTCGTGTGCTGATTTCACTCCTGTGAAATTGTTTAGTATTTCCATTGTCTGAACTGCTTAGAATTTGAGTAATTAGTTCAAGAATTCTCTCTTATGCATTTGTACAACTTTTAATGTAATTAATATTACTTTAAGTTGCTTCAAGTTGTAACAAAATTCAGTATAAATTAGAATGTATTTCACATATGTATTCAAAAACTCATTTGTAAGCCTTTAGTACCACAGATGTACATTTTTTGTTAGAATTTAGAGCTGTGTAAATATTTATATAAACCATTTTAAAGAAAATTGTATTTTTGGCAAAATAATCTTCAATAAATTGTTTTTAATATTTTTTTTCATTGAAGTTTATGCAACTTGAAACAGAATATATTCTTTTTTTTAATTCCACAACAAAGAAGACATCATTGTTTCAATGTTAAAAACAAAGCCCTCACCCCAAAGAAACCCAAGAATGCCAGAAAAGATTTAAAATATAAATTCTCCAGAGAAATATTATAAATTTAATAGCAGTTTGTCAAATATTTCAAACAAGTTTGCATCCCTAATTTTCAGACAGAAAGATTTTAATTCAGTATTTTTATTCAAACAGTACACCCTCATGTGATTAAATATGTTAAAACAGAAATTCAAAATTCTGTTGAATGTTAGCATTGTAAGATGTGTAAGAGTAACAGTCTCTTTCTTTTTAAGCTGGAATTACAATTAATACACCATATGTCCCTTATATTCAAAATGATAAGGAAGAAATCAGCTTCCACGATTAAGTTTTGACAGTAGTCAAGTATCAGCACACTAACATGACCACTGAAGACCCTAGTCTGAAGCAAAGTTATACATACAATTTAGTACAGAGTTTAGCAGCATTGTTGAGGCACAGTAGGCAGGTGGAAGTTCTGATCTTGGTCTCACCAGGGTTAGAGGTGCTTTTCAGATTATCAGTCTTTGTCACAGATGACTTTCTGTGAAGGTGCCTGGTAATCAGTTCCCTTTTTCTCCCTGAGTGCATGCGTGTTTAGAAACACATTAATTCATCACATTATCATTATGTGAGGCTAATAAAAAGCTAGAGTAGTTGCTTTGTTTCAGTGTATTGTATTACTTCCAGCTAGGATCTGCCTCAACCAACTGAAAATGTCTGTATTTGTGACTTCAAATTCTGACATAAAGAGTGAATCCATTCTGGTTTCCTTAAGAAAAACCATAGCCAAACATGCAGTTATCTCTCCCTATCTCCCCAAAATCTCAGACCCAAGGTGCAGCAGGTGCAAGTAACAAGAAGAAAAATAATTTAGGATGGGAGAAAAAGACGTAGTACTTTTTTCAAACATTTGAACACATAGGTTGACTTCAGTTTCTTTAAATGCACTGCCACAGATTTAGTGAGCTGCATCTTATTTTCACGTTTCATTCACTTTACAAAGCATGCTTTGTGGTGTTTGCTGTTTTGCAATGAACTGTTATATGCAGGTCTGTGATGCTATATCCTATAAGCATTGCTTGATGGATTACTGTTTGTAAACAATTTCCTCTCCAAAAGTCCATTTTGCTTGACTAAAGATAAACCATCAGTGTGTTTGTGTATATTTTCTCCTAAGATATGTTGCTATTTAATTAAATCTTTTTCATTTCTTTCACATGTGAAATATGAGCTCCCTGGTATTAAAAAGGGGAGAGAGCAGAAAGAGAGAAAACATCTTCCCATAATTACAGGGCACAAACCCTGTCAGAGAAAAGATATAGACCTCTCATTATATCACTTTTACTTTCCTGCTTAAATATATTTTTGCAGTTTTTTATCTGTCTTGCTGATAGCTACCAAACTTCATGGATGCATTTTTCTACCCACACAGAGTTCAAATAGAATTTGAGTCCCAGAAGACAGGTTTAAATGATTCAGGACGCACGTCATGTTGAGCAAGTTCAAATGGGCAAAGAATCTCAAGCAAGTTCAAGGCAAACATACAGGATTTGACATCACAGGTGGGATAAAGTAGTCAGTGGCTGTAAAATAAAGCTTAAATGTTAGTCTTGCTGGACAGATGAAGGTCAACTACACAACATCTGATGTAGATCTGATGTAGAACCTACTGCATGCTGGCAGTTGGTAACCAAGTGTATGCTTTTAGGTAGCTTTGAGCCCAGATGTGGGCTGTATTAGTATAAAAGACATCCTTGCATGTTAATTTGAACACCATTTTATTAAACTTCATCTTGCTCAGTTTCCAAGATTTTTCTTTCAAGAGGAATAGGTGGGAATTTTGAAACAGTGGCTTTTTAAAAAAATTTAATTTGGGTGGGAATGTGCACTTTTGGTACTCTTGAAGTACTTGCTGGCAAAACATATGTGTGTGGATAGGAACACTGGTGGAACAGAGGATAAGTGAGGTAAGAAGAAGAAGAAGAAGGATATTCCACTTGAATAAAAAATTGAATATATCATGCTTTGCATTACACTATTTTATAACTTTTTGTATGAGTGGAAAAGAGTACCTCTGAAGTAGATTCTTCTTCAAGAGGAATAAAAAAATTCCAGACTTTTTTTTCTGCTTTCTAAAGTATGTTTATAATGAGAAATATAAATTCTTCAAATAAAAATTGTGATTTTGCAGACTTTTCATCAATTTAGTTTTCTGCAAGTTCACATAAGCTTACAGTGATCTGAAGCAGGACTATGTATGAGTGTTTTCTGAAATGTTGTCTAGATTTAAATTACTATGAACTTATGTTTCAAGAAAAGTACTTCTAGCCAGGTGTGTATATGCATTACTTTCAGATATGAATCTGCTTAGGTACCTCTTACCATGCTTATTTCTTTTAGCGGCCTGTACTTTAGCTTCTTATTGTTTTATATTCCTTGAAGATGACTGAAAAATAGGTTTACCAGAAATTTGGGACATGTGAGTTATGAGCTTCACTGTTGTAAATAAGCATGTTTCCAAGGTCATATGGGATCTGATAATTACTAGGGGTCTGACCTAGAAAAGTGCTGAATGAGATAGCTGCTTTCAGGACTAGGAGGCGGTGCTCTGTGGTGAAGATCTCTGCCGGTCATCCACACAGATGACTTTACTGGCAGTTCCCAAGCTATCCTAGTTTGGATATCCTTCCCCAGCGAGCCATCACAAAGTGTGCTAGGCTGGTATAGAACCATAGAGTTGTTTCACCTGACTTAGTGGCTGGAGTGGCTGGAATTCTGTTGAGGCTCTTGTTTGCACCCTGTCCCTCTAACCTTGACATGTTCTCTCCCAGCTTTTCACAAGGAAGCCTGATATTAACCCCCTCCCTCTTCACATCTAGTGTAAAGCCCAGTCAGTGAGCCCTGCAAACTCCTGTGCAAACACCCTCTTCCCTCTTTGAAAAAAGGTGAGTGTCCACAAATGCCAGCAAGTCTGGTGCCACGTAGGCCATCTTATTATCAAGAAACCCAAAATTGTGGTGGTGGCAGCAGCAGTGGAGCCATGTGTTAATAGACTGGATGTATTTGTTTTTTCCAGTGTCACTGCCAGTAGCTGGAAGTATTGAAGAAAAAACAAGCTGTGTCCCCACTCCCTAACCAACTGCTGCAAGGCCCTAGAGTCTCTTTTGATTTCCCTAGGTCTACACATTGCAACTTCATCGCCACCTACATGAAGAAGCAGTAGCAGATGGTCTGATGGCCACGCTAGGCTAGGAAGTTTCCTAGTAATATCTTTAGCCCTGGCCCCAGGGAGACAACAGACTTCCCTGAGAGGAGGGTCCCTCTGTTCCTTCTGAAGGGAGTCACCTACCACTATCACCTTTCGTTATGTGATACTCTCCACTAAGAGCCTCATATCTGTCTGCTATGCAGGTGAGATGGGGTGGGCAAGGTGAGAGCTCCATTGCCTCCATTTACTACTTCCATTTAAGTTGTTGCTACCTCGTTGGTGGGGGGTGGGTATGGCGACCCCTTGATTTTGAGGTGTATTTGCTGGCTGTTGTGTGTTCTGCCCCTGGGAGAGCAGAGCATGGCACTGTTAGTCTGTATCTTTCTTGGCCTTCCTAATGCTCCTTAACCTTTCTATCTTGGAGCTTTACCACCAGGCTGAGTAGGTTGTTCACCTGCTCACACCTCAAGCAAGTGTTTGCACTGTTGTCTTTGCTGACAGTGAAAGGTTGTGGCATTCCCTGCAGCAAGAGGCTTGGACAGTTGCGTGTTTTTGTGGCAGCTCTGTTTGGGTAGCCACCTCCACTCTGGTGAGTGCAGAGGACAGGGCTTTCTTCCACGTGAACACCATAGTTAGGCTCTTTCCTGGAGGGTGGCAACTTTCACTGGAAATTGCCTCTCTAGTTAGCAGGGTCGCTACACCCTGCCCTCTTGCCCTGCCTGTGCACACTGCCATGCAAACCACCATGCCACAGCTTCACTGCCATGCCATGCCCCTGTTTGCTGCACTCCGGGAACTCTCAAAATCTCCTACAGCTGCTGTACATGCACTTATGTACATATACTTTTATTGTAAACTGGAGATTCCTGAAAAACACAGTAAGCCTGTGATCTTATTTTTCTTCATCTGTGTTGTTGTACGGTGCTTTAAGATCCCCCTTGAAACAAGGATTTCCACTGTGCTTGCTGCAGGCTTTCTTATTTTGTAAACAGGACAAACAAATAAATGGGGAGAAATCTCTGCACAGAAGGAAAGCTTTGATTTAGAGGGATTCATCCACCTCTCAAGGCACAAACCCAGCTCCAATAGTACTTAGAGCTTGAGATCTTGTCTTACTTGTGGTGGACATGTCCTGGATCCTACAGAAGCTGTTGGTTTCAGTCCCCAACCAGCTAAAAGTGGATTTCTCTCCTATCAATACATCAGTAACTTCCCAGTGCTACAAACGTAGCATAAATATATATTTGTGTGTCTACAGATGCAGCTATAGATAAGTTCAGTGCTTACAGATAACACTTAAAGAACCAAAATTGTCTTGGTCACAGAATGGAAAATTTGTCATAAATTAAGCCTTGGATCATGCCAGACTTGATATTTTCAGAAGCATTTATAAGTGCTGAGAAACTCTCTTAAATTCAGTGAATTTTTTTTGCCAATCTTCTGGGAGCCTGGATTACTGGCTCTTTCTGACCTGTTCTTTAAGATATTTTCCCTGTGTCCTGCCATTCTCTGACATTCATAAAAGTGAAACTCTTCATCTAAACCAGTGATTATACATAAAATAAGAATCATGACCTGTCAAGAAAATGGCATTCTCTTTTTTCTTATCACATTCTATACATGAAAGGATTTTCTTCAGTCCTGTTCCACATATTCATTTCTTTATTCAGTAATATTTTGCACTTAGTGGTTTCCGACTGAAGATCTTAAAGCATTTTGGAAGTGTATAGAAGTTCAGATTACCTGTTATGTAATATCTGAGACAAACAGGATGGAAATAAATTAAGCCAAGTGTGTGTGTGTGTGTGGAATTGCCAAGGATTTTGCTCAGTAGCAGAAGAGATTTGATAGAAGGGATTCAGAAATGCACAAGCTATTTTTGACAGAAGAATTCAGGCAGCTGGTTTGAAACATCCAGATCTGAGTGAAGAACGTGTGATACTGGCACCTTCCCTTCCTGTCCCCTCCCTTGGGTCACTCGTGCACCTTCACCCCCAAAGACAAGAAATTGATGCTTTCTGGCTTTTCCCAGGTCTCCTGTAATTCCTAGGTTGTTGATGTGAAGCAGGAAAATCAAGCACTCATCCTGCAGTTTGGACAAAGGTAGCAGTCAATATGAAGTGGTGCTAGCAGGGCCAGGCAGACTACCATCCTTTTTGAACTAAAAATAACTATTTTTTTCTCCCTTTCTGTTTCCCTCTAATGGCTAAGGCTTTAACTATGCATGAACAGTAGCTTTAAGAGCATGACAACATTGTTTTAAGTGATTAGTTAACAAGTAAACACCAGAGTCATGCTGGTATTGAGTGACCATGCATCATGCATGCAAAAGGTGGCTTAACAACATAAACAGATATATCTTCCTATAGAAAACTGGAGCCTGCAAGAGAAAATGGGTATACCCTGCAGATGGCTGGTTGATGAATTTTCAAATTTATTCATGGATCTTACAGTCTGAAGCAGAGGTCAGGACAGTTTCCCAATTCCACAGGTGAGAATAATGGTGAATCAACTTTGTCTGCTGTATGTCCCTTGCTGGTGACAGACCGTATATGCAGATAGGGCCTTTGAGACCTGATCCAGGATTTTGTCCTGCCGATTTTAATGCAGGTGATGGCCTTGAAAGAAATTACAGGACAAAATGTGTGGAAACAAATGCATTTTAAAAGTTCTTCCTGTATAAACACCTACATAAATATATCAGTAACATTTTCAATATCAGGATGTCTTCAGTGCATTTTTCTGGCTCTCACAGGGTTCTGGTTAATAATACCATACAAATTCAAGACTGTTATTCTTTTACTGGTATTGTAAGGGTGTTATTGCTTTTTCTCACTGGATTTTTTTTTGGTGTCTTAATTACTGTAAATTAGAATAATTAGTGTGAAATTATATGAACCCTACCATTCCCTATGGCCTTTATGCTGCTTTTTAAAATTATAATGAATATTAATGTAAATCATCAATATGTTCTTACTACTTTTTAGTCTTTATGACCAACTTTCCATTTCACAGTTTTGCTCTAGATAGAATTCTGTGCATTCAGTGTTAAGAACAGTAACATGTAACATTTCAGTATAGCAAAGAATGTCAATTAAACCTTTGATGAACCATATTGCGGATAAAACTTAGCAATGGGCTATTTCCTTATAATGTTTATTTATGTTAACATAAAATGAAATAGGCTTTTGTAAAACCTCTCACAATTAATTATTACTCACAAAAATAAATAAAATAAAATAAAATAAAATAAAATAAAATAAAATAAAATAAAATAAAATAAAATAAAATAAAATAAAATAAAATAAAATAATAAAACGAAATAGAGTGTGCTCAAAGTATAATGACCATACAATGGAGTTGCACATTACAAGAGTTATAATAGGAGCTGATCTTGTTCTCCGTCGGTTTACAATTTTATTTTATTTTTAAATTATGAGCTTACATACAACACCACACTATCTGCAATAGTTCTTTTCCAGTTTAATCACTGGATCACTATTGTAGGGGAATGCCCTTCAGCATTATGCAACATGACTAACAGTCTGTCACCTGAGATTAATTTTCTCTTCATCCTTTCCTGAAGGAGAGTAACTGTGTTTATAATACTGTTATACTTGTACGGTTTCCTCCTTCACAGTCTCTATTAGCACACACATTTTTCTACATGTTCATATAACAAGAATCGTGTCATTAATGTGCATTTTGCTACTGGTTCAGAACATGTAAGGTCATGTGATAGCTTTCCTGCTAGTTCTGGAAGATGTTGAGAGAAACAGTTTATCTGTTGGCGTGGTCTTTTATCCCTGACTTAAAGGGAGATGTTTCCCAGTGAAATGTCCCCCAACATCATACTTTAGTCATATTTATGTTCAAAAGGGAAATAAGCAATGTAAAAAATATGGAAGGATAATTGTAACAGCCCCTTACAGAGGATTAAGGCAATCTACTTTGACAACTGTATCCTGGGATGCAGCCAATCATATCCTGGGCTGCATCAAAACAGGCATGGCCATCCACTCGAGGGAAGTGTTTCTGCCCCTCTACTCTGTTCTGTAAGACACCACCTGGAGTACTGAATCCAGCTCTGGAGCTCTCAACACAGGAAGGACATGGAACTGTTGGAACAAGTCCAGAGAAGGGCCACAAAAATGATCAGGGGCCTGGAACACCTGTCCCACTAGGAAAAGCTGGGAGAGTTGGGGCTATTCAGCCTGGAGAAGACGAGGCTCTGAGGAGACCTCATTGCTGCCTTTCAATACCTAAAGGGGGCCTATAAGAAAGATGGGGACAGGCTTTTTAGTAGAACCAGTTGTGGTTTGACGAGGGATTATGGTTTTAAACTGAAGGAGGGGAGATTTAGGTTAGCTATAAAGAAGAATTTTTTCACCATGAGAGCAGTGAAACACTGGAATGGGTTGCCCAGAGAGGTGGTGGATGCCCTATCTCTGGAAACGTTCAAGGTCAGGTTGAATGGGGCCCTGAGCAACCTGGTCTAATGGAGGATGTCCCTGCTAATGGTAGGAGGGTTGGACTAGATGACCTTTAAGATCCCTTCCAAGTCAAGTTACTTTACAATTCTGTGATTCTGTACTTAGGTGGTAATATGACTGTGTCAGAGGAACCTCAAAGGAGTGTCTTCATCTTTGGACACGGTGAAGATAAAAAACTGTGGGAAGCCAGTACCCAAATTCTTGTATGCTGGCCATTGAACTATGGGCACTTAAAGTTTTCTGTCCAAATTAATTCAGCTCAGAAATGGGCAAACCTCATAATTTAATTGCAGGTTTGTAAGAAGGAATTTTAAAAAAGAGTTAATAGGCCAGAAATTTTTCTTTCTATGCAATGTCATGAACACAACAGCAAGGAGATACCTGAAGCTAACCTGTGATAGTGTGTTTAAATTTAGTTATGCAAAATGTCTTAACCTCTGGGACTCATTTCCATAGGTTTTGCTGCTGATTAAATCACAGATGGATTCCAAAACTAGACAATCACATGATGATGAATACATGCATGATAAAATTAAAAAAAGGGAGGGAAAATATAAGCTGAACTCCTCTGGAGAACATGTCTGTCACTAACTGTCTGGGCTTAGCAACAATATGCCACTTGAACCACTGCTATTTTATGCTGGGTGTGGGACCATACTTTCAGATAACTGTTATTTATGCTGCTGTTGAAAAACATGAACGAATGGATCACTGGTATACTTCCACATAGCTGCTGATATATTTCATTATTTTCTGGGTAAGCATAGAAAAATGTCTGAAACTTAAACTAGGATATAAGTGAAGCCACTGTTTTAGTCTTGTATGATAGATGAATTTTAACTTATTTCTTTAGTTTCATGATAAACCTAGTTGAATTAAAAATTTACTGTAAAGCTCATGAACTTTACGTACAATCTAGCCACAAAGTAAAAAGAGGGTAATGGATATGCAAGGTTAAAAAAACTTTTTCCTCTGCATGTTGGATGGAAGTCAGAGATCTCTTTTTACTATGTGAAATATTGCTGGAAATGCACTCAGCTGGAAGAAGAAACACATTTTAATTGGAAGGTGGGGGATGGAAAGTTAACTATGGAGTTGGTTGTTGAGCTGATGCCTAGAATAGTGTGGGCTGTAATGCACTGTTTGTAGAACCATGAAAAACTTTTCAAGTCCTGTACAGTATGGGAATGAGTATTTGTAGATTAGGTTTATGTCTTTGAACAGCTGTCTGGCATGCTTAGACTTCAGGTGGTAAATACGATCAAGCAGAAGATCCAAGAAAGGAGAATGGCAAAGGTTGGTCTACTCTAATTTTAATCATTGACTAATCGAGCCAGCTGGACTCCAGGTACCCACCAAGCTGCTCTATCACTCCACTCCATTCTCAGCTGGATAGGGGAGAAAAAACGTAAGACTTATGGATTGAAATAAAGACAGATAGATCACTCAAAACCTACCATCATGGGCAAAACAGACTCTACTTGGGAAAAATTAATTAAATTTCTTACAACCAGAATCAGAGTAGGATGATGAGAAAAGGGAAAACAAATCTTAAAACACTCCTCCTCCACCCCTCCCTTCTTCCTGGGCTCAACTTCACTCCTGATTTCTCTACATCCTCCCCCCAAGTGGTGAAGGGGCATGGGGAATGGGGGTTGCAGTCAATTCATCACTTGATGCCTCTGATGCTCCTTTCTCCTCAGGGGGCAGGACTCTTCACACTCTCCCATGCTCCAGCGTGGAGTCCCTCCCACAGGAGACAGTCCCCCATGAATTTCTCCCACAAGTCCTTTCCCATGGGCTGCAGTTCTTCATGAACTGCTCTAGTGTGAGTGCCTGCTTCAGGGTGCAGTCCTTCAGGAACACACTGTTCCAGTGTGGGCTGCCCACAGGTTCACAAGTCCTGCCAGGAAACCTGCTTCAACATGGGATTCTCTCTTCATGGGTCCATAGGTCTTTCCAGGATCTTGAACCAGCACATGCTTCCAACAGGTTCACATCCTCCTTCAGACACGTCCATCTGTCCCAGTGTGAGGTTCTCCATGGGCTACAGGTGGATGTCTGCTCTACTCATCACCTCCATGGGTTGGAGTGGGACAGCTTGCCTCACCATGATCTTCACCATGGGCTACAAGGGAATCTCTGCTCCCATATCTGGAGCACGTCCAGCCCCTCCTTCTACACTGATCCTGGTGTCTGCAGAGTTGTTTATCTCACATATTCTCACTCCTCTCCCTGGTTGCAATTGTTGTTGTGCAGATATTCCCTATCCCCCTTCTCAAATATGTTATCCCTTAGGCTCTACCACCATCACTGTTGGACTTGGCCTTGGACAGCAGAGGTGCCAGGTGGCACTGGCTCTATCGGACATAGACATTCTTCTACCTGTTTCTCACAGAAACCATCCCTATAGCCCCCCTCTACCAAAACCTTGTCATGCAAAATCAATACACCATCTAAAGAGCATATGGATACTTTATGTATTATAACAGATGGCATCACTCTTGCCCTTTAAACAGCATCAAAACAATGACTGTTCTCCTTATTCCCTACTCATTCGCACAACATCTGTTCCAATAAAATATGCTGTCATTTCAGTTAGAGAAGCTACTTTTAACATTATAGACTATCTTCTCTTAGTCAAATGGTGTTATGACCCTTAAAGAAAGAGCTCCTAGACAAAAAACAACAATCCTTACAAATATTGCTCATATTTTAAATAAGCCTAATCTGACGTACTTCTGCCCTTGGTCTTCAGTTCTCATAACTTGAAGATGCATCCAAGTATGGGAAGTCTGAAAATGAGCTTGTGTTCCTTACTTCCTTCTTGGTTCTCCGTTTTAACATGTGGCATGCAAGTCCAAAGAAGGCACTAAATCCTAGGATTTATTATAAAGTAGGTTTGGGCTTGGATTATGATGACACTCAAATGTAAGATGAGTTCATAAACTGAAAAGGAATAGGAGAGACATGGGTATGGGGAATGCAGTACCACTGCATTCATCCTTAGTTAACCACAAGTCTTGAGGAGATGTGTACACTTTTGTTCACTCTTGTGAATTTAGTAATATACTACTATGATATTAGGACTGAGTATAGACTGTCATTACCTACTGCATAAACAGAAATATCAAGGGAGGTTTTCTAGAAGCAGTATGTTTGGGACATGAATGTTGATGTATCTTTCAGGTACAGTGTGATGTATCTGGATATGGAGTCCACATCTTTTCTGGCAGCTAAGACTTTCTAGTTTTTTTCTGCATTTAGTCCTCGATGTGCACTCATACCAGGTTTCTTCAGATTAACTTCATTCCATGATACTTTGCTAAAGTCATAATTAGTTTCTGTATTTGTTCCTCCCAGTGACCCTTCTCACTGCAAAGAAAAAATTCCAGGGGAGGATAGACATGCTGCCATCCTTGTTCCTGCATTCTCTTGTGAACTCAGTTGGAAAAAGACATAATTAAAAATGTGGTCAGGTATGAAAAGATACACTAGACTAGCATGCTCCTGGTTACAGAAGTTTGCTAGTGTAGGACTTTGCTTGAAAATAAGGGACTTATTTTGGTAATACAGGACTCTCCATTCTGGAAGCTGCTCTACAATCCTTCCTGCCCGAATGTTTAGTCTGGGCACTAGAGTCTGGGTTGGCTTCGGTAACAGCTGCCTGGGTCTCATCAGGAGGACAGAGATCTGATGCAGGAAGGTGTGCAAAACACATGTAACAAAACCTCCATGTGAACAGACATACACTTTTGCCCAGAATAACTATCCAGTGATGGTATGTGACATGACAAGCAGAAGCTGTTATCCATGCTATTTCTTGACACTTTTTTTTTTGTCTCTCTTTACTTTCAAAGCTGCCCTATGCACCCTTCAGTGTACACAATGATCAGGGTTGTCAGTAATTCCTTATTGCCAGAAACATCGGTGCTCCTGACCAATTAAGTCTTATAATCTGTTTCGATCCTTAGCCAATTCTGTTTTGAGATGCCCTACTGCACAGTGTTTGTAAACCCTGGGTAGGTCTATAAGTATTGATGTCTGCTTAGCTGTAAGAATTACTTGGGCTATGCTCTTCCCTGAGCTCCTGATTTTGTCCTCTGATGGATGAGAAGAAGAGGGGAATTTAAGAATGAGTTCTATTTTGCTGCAGAGAACAATATGCCATGAAAGGACATTATCACTTCTGATTTGTGTGCTGGCTGCCTGGAGTGTGATTGATCACTAACAAATCAAGATATCAGCCCTTTACTTGCTCAGATATCATGTCTAAGAAATACCCAGATTAAAGTACTTCCTCCTTTCCCCCAGCTTCTTCTCCATCCCCCACAGCCTTGTGCATATGTGTTTATGATTAAGGAATGTAAGCGTAAGCAGATTCAGCTACCAAACTGTGAAATAAAAATGCAAAGATACTCTAGGTCAAAAAAAGAACAGCAGCATTTGTAAAAGTTTCCCATCTTTTTTTCACAATGTGTGTTCTGTTTCCTCCCTGTTTTACCAGGTCTGGCCAAAAAGATGTCTGTAGATCAGTCAGTTATGGGGATGAAAAATAACCAGTTTCTTTTTAATCAAATAATGGAATCAGCTTGCAGCAACAGATAAGCAGCCATTTTCCACAGCAGCATCTTGCAGCTGTTCCTCCGAATATGCTGATTTCTATTCCTCTATCAAGAATGTAAGAAGAATAGGACCTAAAATAAGGAATGGAATCTGCCCACACTCTCACTTACAAGTGAGCTTTGCAGTTTAAGGGAGAAGAGGAATGCAACTACTAGATAAAAAAAACG
>VZRW01000562.1:32023-45071 GCA_013398125.1 Aegotheles bennettii | reverse complement strand
TGCTTAAGACAATTCAGAAATTTCACTGTAAATTCAGCAGATGAGAGTGTGGAGAAAATGTGTCTATAAATCTTTCAGTCATACTTTACATGTTTTCTGCATATCCAAAATGAATTCTGAGACCTTAAGTGAAATGAATCTGACTGGCATTCTATTTAATAACTAAAATGGTATACTATCAGCTAACTGGAAACTGCTGAAAATATTCTACTGGAAGCACACCATCTTTTTCACCATCATAATATTAGTGGAGAGAATATTACAATTTTTGTACCAAATATATTAAAATATATGAATAATAAAATATATTTTCTTCAGTACATAACCTAATTTCTTTTGAGATGAGATTGAAGAATAAAAAAAATGCACTTAATTTTGGTAGGCAAATACGAAGTTTCATCTCCTGTCCTACCCCAGTGTAAATGTATGTTGTTTCCTGTTTGTCTTTCAAGGCAGTCTTTGCTTTCCAAAGTTGGATTAATGGCTCTGAATACTTTCTAATGAATGAGTTTTTCTGCAAGCATTTATCACCATACTATCTGAATCCTTCACCAACATTGATTAATTTATCCATTATTTATGGTTTGTGTTGAGACCTGTGAAGGCTGAAATCAAATGCTAAAATTTCTCTCCATTGTCTCCCATAATGACAGATCTAGCCCTGCAGGGGACTGAAAGATCAGGTGGTAAGGCTGTGAGTATTTCTGGAGAAAGCATGAGAGACACAAAACTGTGTTATACTGTCCATACTCCTCTGGTAGGTGACAAGAGAGACTAGTGCGTATATCAAAAGAGGGGATAGGATACTGGGGGACACATGAAACTGGTCAATGAGTTAAGAACATATTCAGTGGAAAAAGAAAAAGCTTAATTTTTGGTTTTATGTTTGGTAATTTTATACCTCAGTGCTTTCTCCTAGAGACATTCAGTTGTGACCTCAAGACTTCACACAAACAGATCTGCACATTCCCATCCCAAAGAGAACAGTTTTTACCCAGCTTTATCCTGGAAGAATAACAAAACAGTTCAAAATTTGTTTTTTTTTAGTTTTTCTTTCTGCACCTCTGCTGATGCTTTACTGAGGAGATTCAGAGACTAGGAGGCTACAGTGCTCTCCTTCAACAAAGAACATGTAGGTGTTGTTCTTTTTTCTTGAATTGTGTTGATATGTCTTGTGTAGCAAGCAAATGGCTCACTTTCTCTGACAGATTCCATCCCTACAGACATTTAATCAAAATTTCATATTTCTAGGAAACATTTGTTTAAAGTATTTGCATTTTATATCTGCATTTTTTTAAAAAAATTGTGCCAAACTTTTCCAGAACAACTGTACTGGGGAGGATCCGAAAGTTTAAGTACCTGACTATCAGTCAGTTCCTGACTTTGTTTTTTGCTAGAAGAAGAGGAAGGAGGAAGCACAAACTGAATAAACTAGACTGGATTGACTATGCTGGAGGTTTTTATTCATATCTTAGCTTATCCACGTTTCTAGTGCTTCATGTGGTCTTTCAGGAACTGATCTTCCATTTTTATTCAGCACCTGTGAATTCAATCATGTTTTGATCACTGATTGTAATAGGAACACAAATTCTGGTCTTCAAACTTATATACTCTCAACTGCTTTTGTAACTTTTTTCTTATTTTAAAATTCTTTTTTGTAGTATGTGTCATAAAACTCATAGATAATACTGGGAATTTTTCCTGGCTGAGAAAGAGTTATAAAACTGGAGTTTCAGAAATATAACAGTGCCATTTAAGTGGTTTCTCTGACACTGGGGAACCCTGTCAGTGCAATCATTATTTTTGGTGTAACCATAAAAATGCAATCTTCATAGGTAAAGTGTAACTGTTACTCATGTCATGTTTATTTTGCTTGGGTTAGTAGTAACCAAGTATATTTATCTTTAATAAGCTTAGATTCCCACTGAAAATTACACTTTTGTTGAAGGAAATGGATAAGTATTGTACGGACCTTATACAGAAGCAAGGGATTGTTTATTTTTTTTTTAAAAAAGATTTTTTTTCCAAAAAGTGTGTGCTAGACTAGCCATTACTAACACCCAGGGTTTTTTCTCAAACTTTTAAAGATTAGATTTTTTCCTGGTAGGTGAACAAAAGCAGATATTAACAATTCATGGCACCTACCTTTATTTTTCTCAGTAGTTCCTCTATTCATATTTAACATGCAGAAGGTATATATTGTCTGAAGAGGAAAGCCAACATTAGAGGGAAATATAATATCATTCTATACAATTGTTCTTTTTCAAAATAGTGCTATTACAGGTGCTATTACAGCTGGTGATTTTGGTATTTTGTCTTTGTGTTATGAGATAACTTTATTCTCATGTCAGTTGCAATGTGTTATGATGGGTATATAAAATATATTTTAATAAGAATAACATTTTATAGTCAGCTTGGGGATGGAAGAACAGTGCTGGCTTTTTGTTCATTGTAATGTCAGTTCTCTTCAATTCCTGATTGGCCAATTATTCCAGGTCTACTGGAAAGTGGAACAGGTGTTAGGGTACACCTTGAGAAGTTAACTCCCCATCTGTCTGAAATCCACTGTGGTACCCTGAAGCTATGCTGTCCCTTCACTTTCACTCCTTGATTCCACAGTGGGGACCAATAAATGAATCAAAAATCAAATCATAAATAAGACTGTAAGACAGTCGAAAAATATGCTGTAGATTCATAGCTGCTATGGACTTAGGTAGCTCTCCAAAGTCAAAGGAAAATAGCTATTCCTGTGAACAGAATACCTGATGTTATGTGTTTCCTTTTCTTAGTCTGGTATGTTTTCTGATGGCTCTGGCAAAAAAAAAATACTAAGCTTTAAAATTCTAAATTTATTGCTTTTCAGAGAATATTTTTTTGTGGCAAGTCTGGGAAAAGCTTAACAAATTCACTTTCACTTCAATGTTTACAAGACAGCTGTTCTTAAAGACATGAGTCAAGTTCTTCCTGCTCCTTATCTGAAAGCTCTTACAGTATCTATTAACTCTGTAATAAATCCTTGAAGTACATGGTTTTCATCCATTGATTTTGTACCAGTTTTGCCTTTCATATCTTAACTGCATCAGGCCAGAAGCTACATCTTTATTTTTCCTAACCTCTGGCTTTGAGTAAGCTAAAGTCTTGGGATAGTACAAGTGTATTATGCCTCCCCAGTGCAAATCTCTATGAAAACTTTTTCTTGTACCTCCTCCATGGAATTGTTCCTCCAGGGAACAAACCTTCTGTTTGCTCAGCCGTTCTGTGATGCTGTGATTCTGAAATGACTGGGGAAAAAAAAAGAAGACAGTGAAGGTTAGACTGTATTACAAGGTCTATGCTGTTCTTGGATGATTGTCTCGGTTCAAACGGCCAAGGCAAGCCACAACTCAGAGACAGAGTCTGCTTTTTGCTACTCCCCTCTACCGCCCCTCGGGGAGAATGGAAGGAGAATAAGGAATAGAGGCTGAACGGTTGGAAATTAAAACTGTAACAGATTTAATAAAACAGGGAGGGGGAGTAACAGGGGAGAAAAGAAGAAAATATATACAAATATATACAACCCGACTCTGACGACTGCCAATACAAGCTCCCGAAAAGTCCTCCACCACAAAAGCTGATGGGGAAAAAAAGAGTCCAAAGCCCCCCCAGCACCCAATGCAGTCAGATCCCGCAGAGCACATGGCGAGCTGGTAACGAAGGCAGGGCCTCTCCTCCCTCCAGGTCATCTCCACATGGCGATGAGAAGCGAGCAGAAAGGAAAGAGGGGCAGAAAATTCCTGTCCTCCTGGCTTTATAGAGCTTGGCAGGAGATGGGAGAGAATACCAATACCCCAGACCCCTTTTCACAAAGGGTCCTAAACTCCACCCCTCGCCCTTTGGGTGCTTGCAGCAAAGCTGTAAGATTTGCCTGTCCCCTCAAACCATAACAATAATGAGAGGATCCTTGTGTAACACATACATGTTTGTGAGGGACAGATCACTGAAATTGATGGAGTAATGTAAAGGTCTTCATAAATTAACTCTATTAGGTAATTTATGTTTTTGTTAACTTTGAACTTAATCTTCACCACAACTCTTATTTTGGGAGCATACAGTTTTTTAGGAAGTCCTTTTGGAAACGAGTGCAATGCATTTTTGCATGAAGTAGTATTCTTAAAACAGGTTTCTGTCTGAACAGTGACACATCAAGTCTGCTTGTTGACTGCTATATCTCATGTAGAACTTAGTTAATGTATGTATTTGAATAAAGACCTAAGATTAACTCTGCTGCAACTCATTCCTTTCCTACCAAATACTCCTATGTTTAGCAAATGTATATACTAGAAAAAACCCTAGTCCATTGTCTCCAACTGTGTGAAGCTAGTAATGATTACCGCCAGCCTGGTTAGTCCTCCTGAGTTCTTACTGTGTGAAATGACATATTTGTACTTCCACCTACTGAGATAAAATATCAAAATCCTTCTGGTAATTCTTGCAAAACAGAATAGATCTGCTGTTTTTAAACAACAAAAAAAGAAATTTATTGCTTATTATAGAAAGAATTGCTAGCTATAATTTCGCTTGTCACATTTTCTTTCTGGAAACTAGATCCTGTAGACAACAGACATTGCTAGTGTCTGTTAGAAAAGTTTTACAGTTGTGCTGCTTCCACTCCTTAGTGAGATCTTTATACTGTCTGTGTCTTTGTCAGCAGTACGCTACCCAGCTCCTCATCTGAGATTAGTTTAAAGTGATTATTTTGATGGTCGAACTGATTGCTCATCCAGTTATGAAAAAATAATTCCAGACTGTTTACAAAGAGGAAACAAACTTTAAAGAATAAAAATAAAGTCTTTTCTTCAGACCAGCAGGAAATAAAGGAAACAGGGATAACAGGAAAGACAAAGACTTGAAAAAGACAAGCCAGAGAGAGAGAACTGAGCAAAGGATCGAATGTTTGGCTTCGTAGTGCTTCCTGTGATCCCATGACTCCTTAGCTGTGTTTGTGTTAATGCTGTGTACCTGCCCGTTCACTTTTGTTTTGGAAGGGTTTATTTTCTCTAGTGCTTTATCTTATGCTAGCAACTCACCTGTGAATCAAACTGAGAAACAAGGAGAGGATGAGAATGTACAGGGATCAGAAGGGAAAGTGAAGGATGTGACTGCCAGCACCAGCCTGGGTCACTATAATCTGTGGTGGCACTTGAAGTAGTGCAACAAGAGCAGTAGAACATGGCCCTGAACAAGTTCTGTTCTACTGAGTTTTTTGCCAAGGTCTTAGTCTCCATGAACATATGGGATTGAGAGCAATCCTGTGGAGAAGGACTTTGGGGGTGCTGATGGATGAAAAGCTGGACATGAGCTAACAATGTCCACTTGAAGTCCAAAATGTCAACTGCATCCTGAGCTGCATCAAAAGAATCATGGCCATAAGGTCAAGGGAAGTGATTCACCCTACCTCAGTCTTGTGAGACTCCCCCTGGAATACCAGAGTCCCCAGCATAAGAAGGACATGGAACTGTTAAAGTGAGTGTAGAGGAGGGCCATGAGGATGATCAGGGGGCTGGAGCACCTCTCCTGTGAAGACAGGCTGAGAGAGTTGGGGTTGTTCAGCCTGGAGAAGAGGAGGCTCCTGAGAGACCTTATCACAGTCTTTCAATACTTAAAAGAGGCTTATAAGAAAGAAAGGACAAACTTTTATTGTGGCCTGTTGCACTAGGACAAGGGGAATAATGGCTGTAAATTAAAAGAGGGTAGATTTAGAATAGATACAAGTGAGACATTTTTTATGATGAGGGTTGTGAAACACTGGAACAGGTTGCCCAGAGAGGTGGTAGATGCTACATCCCTGGAAACACACAAGGTCAGGTTGGGTGGGATTCTAAACAACCTGATCTAGTAGAAGATGTTCATGGTCATTGTAGGGGGGTTGGACTAGGTGACATTAAAGGTCCCTTCCAACTCAAACTATTCTATGTTTCTATCTAACTCCCAATTTCTGAACTCCAGAAAAAAAATATTCCTTTTGCACTACATATATGTCATATAAAAATAAAGAAACAAGAAAAGTCAAGAAGGTTACATGCTCCTCCTCTCAGTATTGGTTACACAACCATACACTGCAGCTGAGCTGCGGGTGGTCACCTTTTGAGGCAGGTTCAGGTGAGATTAATGGTCTCAGCAGCCCTGGCTGACTATCAGTGCAGAAACACTGGGACTGATAGCAATCTTTTTTGCAGTCTTAGTTATACGTTATGCTCCTCTAGGAAGAATATCTGGATCTGGCAAAGATCATTGTCAGGGGAAGGAGACCATGACCCTGTGAGGAAATAAACTGAGCCTGTCCAGACATGGGGAATTTCTGAGGGTCATGGGTTGTGGTGGAAAAGAAAAGGGTTAGAGACAAACCATGGTGGTCTTGACTGGGAAAGGTAGGGTATCCCCAGGCACCAGAGTGAAGTGGGCATTGTCATCAGCTCACACCTGCAATAAATCCACTGAAGAAACAAGGATCTGCTCACAAAGACAATGCTGACAGAAGAGGGGTGGGCGAACCCTTTTTATTTCTACTATCTGACCTAATTGTTCTGGCTTTCCTTACAAAGCGAGTTTTCCTCAGCCCTATTTTAACAAAACTTGGTTTACTGAACTGAAAAGTCTTTTGCATTTTGGGGGAAGTAGGCTGTAGGAGGAAGTTTAGCTATATGAATTTCAAAGTCCTGGCTGACTCAGCATACTAACATGATGCCACTTGATAGACAAGAGACAGACATCAGAGTCTATACCAGTTTTATACTGAATGTTGTAATGCACCTTTAGGTCTACTTTTTCCAGTGATTCAAAGACTTGCTAAAGCATACATGGGTTGCTCTATGACCTGTGTACCCTTTCCACAGGAACCGATAGCATACAGCAACAGAGTATTTCCACTTCACATCTGGGGCACAGGTAGGGCATGCTTCTGGATTTGGGCTCTGAGTAACACTGCTGCATCCCCTGGTTTAGATACAGCCAGTGCCATCAGAAACATCTCCAGCTTAAACAAAGATAAATGTGCATACTGTGAACTTTGCAGTATGAGCACAAAGACTCTTTGACAAACGTTTCTGTCTTGGGTGGGGGGCAGCTTATTTCTGCAAGGCAAACCTGTGGGATGTCTTCCTTCTACAACAAAGTTAACGGACACAAACCCCATAATTTTACCAGACGTTATGTGGGTGAGGTAACTAACTACCTAGGAGAAAAGAAGAAATCTGAGATGTTGGTATGCAATAATAAGCAATGCATGTTTCCAAGCTGAATGTTTTCCTCTAGCACTAAACAAAGAGGTTGCACAAGAAAAGGGATTTTTTAAATTATGTTGTTTTGCACTGTCCACCAAGAAGTTAATTTAAATTTAAAGAAAAATAAAAAAGGAAATAATCTTTTTCTTCTATATGGTTATAAAACAACTTTAATAGTTTTTTTAAGTGTAGTTCAGGGATCATATAAGCATAAGGCAGTTTCCAACTGCAAAACTCAATCTGAGTAAACCAGACCATGAAATAATACAGTGTTATTTACTGAAGCCTTAGGAAAATGAGCACTTTAAAATCTTATTTTAAAAATGAAACCTGCATTCTAAAGAAGGATAAATTAAAAAGAAAAAAGCCCTAGCAACCAAACAAAGCAAAGCTTAATTTTAGAGTAAAGAAAGCCTATAAAGAATAATAATTCATTGGTGAGCTACTGATCCAAGGCAAAATTGGTACAGCTGGTGAAAGAAAGTCTGATGTGGTGACCTCTTTTGAGGGAAAGGACAAAAATCCTACCACATGAAAAGGGTGTAAAGTGAGAAATACCTTCAGTTTCTGAAAATCATCTTCACAGCCTGGACAGCCCCTGAGCTGTGCTTGGAGAAGATGGCAATGAAAGTCTGAGTTAGGCGCATGGTTGTGCCCATGTCAATTTGCAGTCACATTTGAACTGAAAAAAAGATTGTTTTTGTTGATTACAGTGAGAGAAATATGCTGAGAAGATTGTTGTTTTTCTTAAAGGCTGTGTGGTTATTGATGCTGCAGTTGATCAACCCAAACTGTTTTGTGTGTAGCAGAGGTCCCTTGGGTCACAGACCTACAGTGGTCAAGGTCCTACCAAGGACCTTTGGTAGTCCAGAGCAAAAGTGTGAAAAACAAGTTACTTTGCTGCCCTGATATGTAAACAATAATTGCATATATTGAGAACCTGCTCATGCTTAACAGGAGTTAGGCAGGGGAATCAAGGCTAAAATAAAGAATTGTTCAATAACTGAACACGATAAAGAAAATTTGGTCAATCTGAGATGGATGATGAGGGATCTTTGAGCACAAAACAACTCATATTGAAGTAGTCCTGTCAATGAGGCAAATGGTGGCTGGGAATTGGTAGAAATAAAAAAATGGGTAATGTAGCTAAACGGGGGGAAATAATGAAAATGTAAAAAGGAATATGCTGGTGGGAAGAGCTTGATGGGAAAGTGAGGGTACAAGGATGGGAAAAATGTGAGTTTGAACTCAGAAAGAATAGGGAATGAATTTTAAAATTACATAGGAACAAAAATTTAAAAGACTGGATCCTTAACTGGCAGAAGTGTGGAGGCCAACAGCTGACAGTGATGTTGACTTGCATGTGCCAGGTCATCAGGATGCCAGAGGGACCTGTTGTTCTACAGACACACTATCCATACTTGGTGTAGAGGAAAATAGATTTGCACCTCCATATTTACAGAACTGTAGCCCAGTAGTGCTCAGGTATGTGATTCATTAGGCTTAAGAGCTGTAACTAATAGCTTTATAGTCAAGCATAAGAGTCTGCATTATTATATAATTGTTATGATTGCTGAGATCATTTATTCTTTTGCCGCTCAACCAGTTTCCTCATGGTTTGCTCATTAATGAATACACGTCTTAATCAGCTGGCATCAGTTAAGCTGCAGCCTCTGATTTAACTGTGGGAGTGCAGTATCTTAGTTGCAAAGGGATGTTGGAAAAGATGTTGTCTTTCAACACCCCTTGGGGCTAAATATGTATCCCTCTGGGGATCAGATGTATCTCACAGAGCATGGACAATGGGACTGAGTGAACTCTCAGCAAGTTTGCTTTGTTTTTTTTTTTCTCAGCAAGTTGCCCATGGCAAGGGGGTTCGAACTAGATGATCTAGTCCATGATGATCTTCTATGACCTTCCAACCCAAACCATTCTATGATTCTATAGATTCCATGAGGTCCACCTTCATTATGGTACCTTCCACTTGGCTTCCACAGTCAAGGACAAGCATAACCTAATATTTGGCAAAGTAAGACCAAGCCTTTGTCTCACTGTTTAAAAGACTTGTTCTTCTCTCAAAATGAAGATTTTTTTTCCTGTGAACAAACTACAGTTAATGATGTTTTTGGGAATGAACATTAGCTGTGAATGAATGTTAGCTGTTGTGAAAGGCAACATTCAAATGAAACCCTAGTCACTTGTTCCTCAGGCAGCATTTTGCAGCATTGCATTCAATATCAGATGCTATGTTATTCTATGGACTCTTGTATCAAATGTTGTAATCATTACACTGTGGACTGTGGTTAGAGAGGGAAGCTCAGTTGGTGGGACATGAAGACACTCTGCTGTCTTCTGGTTTTTACTTATTTGCATTAGCCAGGAGATAACCTGCTCTGTCTTTACACATTTCCTTACACTCCCTACAGTCTCAGTTATGCTGCTTCTGAGTAAGAACTGGCTTTACCTGTGTTAAATGTTTCAGTCAGGGTTTTTTTCCTGTTTTTAAGGAAGTGTGTGTTGTTGGCTTACAACTGGTAGTCATTTGAAATCAGATGGCAAACCCATAACCACAGTTACCATGGAGCTTCTGCAGAGACCCAAATGAGAGAGGCAGAACAGGTAAACATGGCTGTGGTCTGAATGATTAATCTTTTGATGTGGTGTGTCAACATGAGGTTTTGTCTCATCTCTTTTTCATCAAAAAGTTCTTTCCTATGCAGTCTTTAAATTTTGATCTCAAGACACTGTTCGGTGTGGGTTTTCATGTCTCTGTCTGCCTGGTACCACTTTGTACCTGAACCCCCAAAAATGGATAAATGATCCTTGCTAGACAGTTTAATTTTAAATTTGTTTTATATACAGAAACAGTCCAGATTTACAGTTATGTAGTTGAATTTGATCTTACGGGCCAGTTTATCACAGAACAAAAGAATAGAAACTTTTAGACACCTTGGTTTCTCATGTAATTTATGTAACCTTCATGTAACCTTTGGTTTCTCATTTAACCTTCATGTAATTTAGCCACATCTCATTGTAAAGTTTTGCAACCAAACTTTGTGTGAATCCTGATGAAGTTCATGGCACACTGATGGAAGTATCTCACTGGGATAAGTAGTGATTAAGAAATAAGAATTTAATCCTGGTGTTTACACACATATTTTATGTGGCAGGGAGTGGAAAGAACTGAATTTTAAGAGTCACGACTATTAAAAAGCTGATAATAAGACAAATGGATGGAACAAAAAATGAAGGGTGAATATGTGTACATACACGTATGTACTGATTTATAGTTCTGGGGTAGTTAATCAGACACTTAGTGACTTCATTTTCTAACTACAGATCAGCTAATAACCAGTAGCTGGCAGAGAATGTTCACAACTACATCATATGCACAGTGTAAAGACACCAAGAATATCATCAGAAGTGTTATAACAAAGCTCCACAAACTTTTATTAAGTTTGTTCTCTGCTTCTGCATCAAAAACCCAGTGTTTGTAAAGCAGAAGAAAAAAAATTGCTCACATTTTAAATTTTTATTAAGAAAGTGCTGACTTGTCATTATCCTTCAACAATGTGCCTGTTTTTCACTCAGCTGTGACGGTAATAGAAGTCTAGGCTCTGTGAAACAAGAACTGCTCTTACAAGTGACATAATTCATATAATGTACTTTTGGTCTCTTCTACAACTTTTTTAATTCTTAATGCAATTTTTGATAATAAAAGGAGATAGTTATTACATGACATCTCACAGTTATTTGCTTCTACTAGAATAAGGATCACGTATAATTGTGTACAAATTTTCTTTGTATTTCTGTGCCCTTTAGGCAAATGCTTGTCCAGAAACTAGTAAACTCTGCCTTCAAAAATCAGATTTGTAACTCTTGTTTAATGCTTTCTCTTAGCTAAAATACACGACATAAAATTCAAAGCTTGACCTGTCTACTTACAATGAATTAAATACTCCAACCTCTGCATGACCTAGTTCTGATCTGTTACCACCCTTAGGCAGCTTCTTTGTTTGTAGCTCTCTCAAATAAGTAAAAAAGCATAACTCGTTTCTTTCAGTGAATCTGAATGTCTGAAAAAACTCGGTACCTTCAGTAAGGTCACTTTATCTTTGGATGGATTAATTTTAGGACAGCTTTACTACATAAGAGTATTTGGAGCAAAAAGCTCCAACTACCCCAAGTGGGAGCTAAGAGGCAGATGTTGGGTGGTTGACTGGGGTAGCAGCAGAGCTGTATCAACCATCAGACCAAGCCTGAGGCTAATTTGTAGGCTGAACAACTTGTCCATGTTGACTTAGCACAGGTAAGATTAATATACTGCTTCATATCCCCAGGACAGATAGCCTCACCTTTCCCTTCATTTTTCATCTATCTTCTTAATACTTTGGAGCTTTGTTTCAGTTTTTTTTTTGGTTGTTTTGTTGTTTTGTCTTTTTTCATTATTGGTAGAGTTGTTATAACCTACTCTTTTTGCACCTCTAGTTCAAGAGAGGGTAACTTTCACCTCTATCTAGGGTCTTCACAGTATCTTGTACAGCTCTTGAGCCCTCCTTTTGAGCAAGCAATCACTAAAGCATATTAGGTGGAGATTCAGCCCTTACTCCTTCGTTTTTTCTCTCATTGTATGCTCAGACCGAAACACTCTTTTATATTCATGTTTTGAAATGCCTGCATAGGAGCCACTGGACCAATGCGGAAGTCACTGAAGCTTTACTACTTTGGGTTAGTTAACATTTTGTTCATAGTTATATGCAGGAAAAGGGTAAAATTTCAATGACTTTTTAGCTGAATAGTATTAGTTAGTTGGAAAGACTTCTATGTTTCAGACCGAATTAGGAGCTTGGGGAACTCGGGGTCTTGTATGGGGAGGCATGAAGTGTAGAAAAGCAGGGAAGAAAAGGAAGTTCCCCCGGGGTTGCAAAGATCAAAAGTATTAAGTCCCAGGTCTGTCAAGTTCAGAGATCAGCTTTAAACTTGAGTCTTTCTTAACACAGCAGAGTGCCTGGATTTTGTCTCTCTTTCTGTTCACCATATGAATATAGATTTACTGCTACAGCATGATCAATCCCCAGATCTACTCTTCTATGACTAAGGCAGTTAGGATGAGTAGGGACCTCAAATTCTCACACAACTGTGATATCCATATCTACCCCATGGAGCATTGGCTGCTGAGGCCTTCGTCCTCATCTTCGAAACAGCAAAAACATCTTTATAGGGATGAAATTATCAGTCATTTATCCAGTAAGAATGGGTTAAGAGTAGCCTTTACACTAACTGAGAAACACTGTGTGACTTACAGTTAGCTCCCCCAAAACCATGTTGATTCCAGCGTACTAATTAGATAGCTGAAATCAGTTAAGCAACTTGTGTAGCTTACATCTGCTCTCTGTAGTCAGTACCCTACAGGGTTGGTACTAGTCTATGACAGTTTATCTTTCTCTGTAAAACTCTCATTTCTCTACTGATTTAAAAGGACCATGGCTCACTAGATAAAACTAATTCTTTACCTCTGGAAATTTCCAGCATGATGCGCTTTGGTCCAGCTCTTAAAGAAAGCAGTAAGTCCTAAAGTGACCTTTTCAGGATAAAACTTTAGTTGCCACCTTAACAACTCATCACACCCTGGACCAGCTGTAATTCAGTAAATCTAGAGACTAGTCCTCAGGTTTATGCCTTGAGTGTGGTGACAGACCTATGTCACCAGAAAGGTACTGGCATGAAAAGAGGAATTACTTATGTCTTTGTCTCCTAACCAAGATAAAAATAATTTATTTTGTTTTCTT
>VZRW01000562.1:14707-32018 GCA_013398125.1 Aegotheles bennettii | reverse complement strand
CAAGATAAAAATAATTTTTTTTGTTTTCTTTTTTTTTTTTTTTATTTTTTTTATTTTTTTTATTTTTCCTTCTTTACATGATACTCTAGTCTGTTCTCATCATACAGAAGCAGAGATGTTGAACCTTCACTGGGCAATACTGGATTCAAAGACAAGAGCAGGAAAATGAACTGATTTCTAGTTTCAAAATGGAAATTGACTGTTGCTTCTGCTAACAGAGCTGACTGCTGCTCAGGGAAAAACTGTTATGATTTGCAAGGTCTCGTTGACAGGGATATTTGTTATCCAGCCCAAAGCTGTTGTGAGACATCACTTCTTGGCCTGGCAAAACCTTCCTCCAGCAGATGGCATTCGTAGCTCATTTCTCCCCAGTATGTGCCAAAATTGCACTGAGGATGCCTGTGCCCAGTCAAAGCTCTCGCTTCTGATCAGTGTGCACAACTGCCTGTTTAATCGATGCACTGAAAAGGGTAATCCAAGCATCAGTTTCTTATAAAATAGTAAAAGTAAAAATGGCTATAAGAGGCAGCTGTTCTGAAAAAATTGAGCTTTTTGTCTTAAAAGTTTTAAGCTGCTATCATTTTTATTTTCTCTCTATTATGATACATGCTGTTCCAGAGTTCGGGTATTCCAATCTGAGAACAAGGAGGCGAAGGTGTACTGAGCGAGGGTTTTATTGACTATAACACATGAACAATCAAGGTTACAAACAATACAAGATTAAAGTTTATCTTACCAACCCCAACAGATGTCCAATGATGACCAAGAGGCCAGCTCTAGCAGTCATTGCGAGAAGCGGGGAGGCAGGCTCTATCATAGCAGGCTCTGTCCTCGCAGAGGTAACTTGGTCCTCAGTGGTATGTCCTCCCTCTCCCGCGTCTCTTGATCCACAAGCTTTTATACGCTAAAAAGTGCACACCCATTCTGACCCAGGGGGCCAGCCTATGCCAGGAGGAGTGGCTACAGTGACACTATGCCACACATGCACATTTGTTCACACATCTGTAGGGGATTTCCACAGTTTAGCAATTATGTTTTGGCCTCTTCCCTTGCTTTACCTCTAAGTGTCATTGAGTTCTATGTAAAGGCTTATTTGCAATGTTGCAGCTGTGTTCATCCCCGCTTTGGACGCCAAAAAAGAACTTTATGTAAACTTCTTCAGAGTGAGGCCATCACTGACCACTTTCTCATGTATCAGACTCGTCTGACACACACGCCAAGTGGATTTTCAGGAAAATGAAAACTGGTCATGAAACTGACATGTATGTGCGCATGTGTACTATTATAAAATAAAGATACTGTGCTCTTTTTTTCATTTTTCTCTAAGCTAGGGATCCCCTACTGTATCTTACTTTATATAACATGAGAACCTAGGAAAATTAATTTCCTTTGAATAGACAGGATATTAATCACAAGAAATAATAAGTCGGAGATTACTCTTTTTACGCTGATACATAATAGCAAAGTCATTTTTGAGCTTCCATCAAGGCCTACTGGGTTGTATTTCTTTCAATAGGCTCCATGCTGACAGGACCGCACGTACTAATTGAGGTCTTAAAATAGGCAAAGTGAGTATTACTATTTCTGTGGAACTTTGTTTTTCTATTCCAAGGATTCTGGAAATTGAAAACAAAGGACCAGTGGCTACAACTTGTGACATATATACGGAACTGTGTATTAAATCATCATCCTAAAATATTTTGTGTCATTTGTTCTTATTATTTTCTGATATATATTAATTCAGCCTTCCATTTTTGTAAAGAAAACAAACTCTTGTCATAGATATAATTCACGTACATACAGAAGCAAAAGCTCAGAGACCTGTCAGATTCAAATTAAATACCCTAGAAAGGATAATTTAAACAGAATAGCTACTGCACCAAGTGAATACAGAGTGAGGGAAAATTTATCCAGAGCTTTAATCCAATTTAATCCATCCACAATTTGCTGCACCTTATTTAAAGATATGATTATGTGCAAAGTATGCTGTTAATAAATGTTCTTATCTATGGCCTCTCAAAGTGTTTTAGTGTTTTTGGATACTTGGCAAAAGCAGCTTCTGGGTATGCTTGCATGAAAGAGTAATGCAGCTAGGGGAATATGTGCAGAGGTATTGCAAAACATGGTACTTCAGTGAAAGTAATAGCCAATTAAGGAAACTAATAATGTAATATAAGGACTTGCCATTGTCCAACATTGTTTCAAATAGAACCCTCTTTGGTACTAGCTGAGAACTATTGGCAGCTGCTGGCCATTTATGTGGTCCCTGTGAACTGAGTTGTCCTTACTCTAAGTTTTGATGCAGATGTCAGGGTTGCAGAGAACAGGAAAACAAGTGGCAGTGGCCAGCAATTTCCTGGCAGAAGTCTCAGACAAAGGAGAAGATTTTGCAGAGTTAGACCATAGGCTGCTAGTCTTATGTTTGAAGAAGCTGGATGTTGTTCCTTCATGTGTCATGCCTTCTTCAGCTCACTAGGGAAAAGTGATTTTATATTTCTTTGCTTCAGTTCCCAACTTACAGCTTGCTCATATCAATGTTTCTTTGCTTGAAAAGGATTCAATTTACTCTTTTTCTGGCCCAAGCCACTGTAATCCCCATTGTGTGTACCTCACTATGTCTAGAGATTAGAGTTCTCGGGTCAGCAGGAAATGACAGGTGAAGTTATTATATTTAAAAAAGGAAGAGAAGACCTTGGTTTCCAAGGCATTTCTACAGCATCAGTCTGGCAAACTCAAAACATGTGCGTATGTTCTTGAAATTATGGGATCAGATTATTGTACAACAGTTTTTAACAGTTTTATTGATTTTTTATTCATAGAATCATAGAATGTGCTGAGTTGGAAGGGATCCATTAGGATCAAGTCCAACTCCTGTCCCTGTGTAGGGCACCCCAAGAGTCACACTGTATGCCTGAGAATGTCGTCCAAACACTCCTTGAGCTCAGGCAGGCTTGGTGCTGTGACCATGTCTTGGGGAGCCTGTTCCAGAGCTTGACCACCCTCTGGGTGAAAAACCTTTTTCTTGGTATCTAACCTAAACCTCCCCTGATTCAGCTTCCTGCTGTTACCCTGAATCCTGTTATTGGTCACAAGAGTGAAGAGATCGGTACCAGCCGCTTCTCTTCCCCTCCTGAGGAAGCCATAGACTTCAATGAGGTCAACCTCAGGCTCCTCTTCTTCAAGCTGAACAATCCAAGTGACCTCAGCCACTCTTCATAAGACATCCCCTCCAGATCCTTTATGATTCTTGTGGCCCTCTTTTGGATGCTCTTTAGTAGTCTGATGTCTTTTTTATATTGCAGTGTCAAAAACTGCACACAGTACTTGATGTGAGGTCACAGCAGTGTGGAGTAAAGCGGGACAATCACCCCCTCAACCTGCTGGCAACGCTATGTTTGATGCATCCCAGGACAAGGTTGGCCCTCCTGGCTGCCAGGGCACACTGCTGGCTCATATTCAGCAGATCAACCAGAGACCCAAGGTTTCTCTCTGTTGTGTTACTCTTAATAATGAATATAGTTATAGGGTAATATAAAATATTTGGAAACTGAAGGGAAATACTCAGTGATTTAATTCTGGCTCAGAAGTCATTAACAGCTTCCAGCCAAATAGTTCACCTGTCCTTTTATATCATTCTCTGTCTTACAAAAATGTAAAAATGCACTAAGTGTTGTAGCTGGATATTACTGGAATTACACACATGGTAGTTTTTTGTATATTGCAATCTGTATTCATCTTGAAGGTCCACCTTAATCCTAACAGCCCCTGTTAGAAGTCAGAGGTTAGAATCATTTAACTGCTGAATCTTCAGTTTTGTCATTAACTTTAATTCACACAATAACCAACATTTAGCTAGTGGTTTTATGTGATTTTTTTTTCTTTTTCTCTATGTGATAAAGATGGTAAGTACACACTAACAGAATTTTAGACTACTTGGCAAGATGAAAATTACTCTCATGACAAACTGGGTGTAAACTGGACAATCAAAATCAAATGACTCAGGAAACCTCAGAGCAATGTCTCATTTGTACTCTTCCCACCACCGTTTCTTAGATACCTAAGATGAGTTTTTGCAGCTGCTTTAGCATGTTCACTATCCGGGATGGAAGGAAAGACATTCTAAGACTGGTAAAAGACTTTCAGAAAGAAGTCAGAGAGATACTTCTTCTCAAATGTCTTTGTTATGTTGTACAAATTACAGTTTTGGATTACCTGCACTTATTTTCTATTTGTTGTGTATATGGAATATGTTTGATTCATACAACAATTGGAATGTTTAAATTCAGGAATTTTCTCTCTTTCTGATACTTAACATTCCTAAAAGGGGATGGGAGGAAAACTGTCAAACGCTCTTTGGAGGTCATTACCCTTGAGTACGTGAAGAAACAGCTGTCTTCTGCAGTTCTGCTGTACTCTTTGGGGTGAACAACTTTCTTACCTGTGATCTCTAGCCTTTTCCTCTCTCAGCTTTACATCTATGTTTTTGTTTTCCATACAGTTTTGTTTTACAAAAGACTTTTTCCCTACAAGACAAAGTCACATTTGCAATTGCTGCAGTAATTGCAAAGCCCTTGTTAGAATATTCTCATGATGATTTGAAGCTAGTACTCATAAGAAGGAATTTCTACTCCCTTGCTTCTGACCAGCTCTTTCAGGGTGAGTAAAGTGGTACAGAAATTGCTTTCTGTTATGTCTGATGTTGACATACTGCTTTCTACTGCTTTTCTGTTTTCAGCAGTCCATTTGCAGTCTGTATTTCTGATTTCTGCCCTGGATTTATGCTATCATTAAATTAATTAGTGTGGCTATCCCTTATTTCCTGAGTCTGATGCTTAGTGGCATTTGATGAGGGCTTCTCCAAAATGCTCTGCCTTATCTGTTTTTTTTTTTGTTTGTTTGTTTTTTTGACAGGGTGAGGTTTGAGGCTTTTTCGGTTGTATCTATTCATAAGTATTTTTCCTTCACTGTTTTGACTGATTCATTTCTTCTTTTGTAATTTCCACTTGCAGTCTCATTTTTCCCACAGTACTGTGCTTTTCTATCATAGCAGGGTTTGCTTCTATTTCTATTTCCAGTGTAACTCCATTTTTCTCTTCTTCCATTGACTCCTCGAATTTGCTGCTTGATTATATTTGTCTTCTGTTTTGTCTGATACTTGCCTGGTTTTAGCTTGGGGATTCCTCCTGTCACCACATTTTCTCCCCAGTAAGGTTTCTTGGCTTATTGAATTCTTGCTCTGCCTCCATTGGTATCCAGCTGTGACTGCAGTGGTTTAAGTAACACTGGCTCTGAACACTCCTTTCTATTTTTCTTCTGTTCCACTCTGCGTTTCACGTGTCCCTGCTCTGATGGTATCTTGAACGTGTTCTTCTATTCAAAGGAGAAATCTCTGTGTACTCTTCTGTGTCCTGTGAATTTTGTGTTGCTTTTTATTCTTGTTCTTAGTTATTTATTTTCATTTACATTCTCACTTAATTTTAGCTGCTCAGTGTTTCCTGGCATTTTGCAGAGATGACCAGGTTGGGGAAATAGTACAACTGTGATTTGCATGACCACACATTCTGGTATCTATTAAATTCTGTGATACTTAATTTTTTAGTAAGAGGAAAGAGTAGTTTCAGCTCTACAGTTTTGGTATAAAGCACAAATTAACAGGCTTTAATTTCTGCAATTAATGATTCCTAGCCATTGTCACTTGTTACTCCTTTAATTGCCATACAGTGTCTTAGCACAATATTTACTTACCTCAGAAGATTTATTTTGAGAGCCTGCCAACCCCATAACAGTGATGATTTAAAAACTTTTTTTTTTTACACTTTGGACATAAAACAGCATAATACATGTAGTACTTAGGAGTCTTGTTTGAAATCTTGTGTTTATTTTACAGATTCATAGGTTTGCATTTGATGAGTGACTTTTTCACAACCTGTTATTATGAAAGCTCCACAACGTATGCTGCTTCTCTCTGTGGGACAGGGTTAATACAACATTTTCTGTAGTCTGGTTCATACCACACAGAAAAAAAGATGTTGAATATATTTGGTTTTCCTGTCATGTAATCCTTACTGTTTTTCTAAACAAACACCAGTCAAACCAGTTGTAGTCAGTGATGTACAAATAAATTTCCCTCTATGTCAATATAATTTTGCTGTGAACTAAGCCATTATATTAATTTGAATTTTTATTTACTCTCTTCTTTGTTGAAAAGGCTTAGAATCTGGTTCAATAATAGGAAAAATAATAAGAATAGCAATTATATTCTTTAGGATAGATGAATTATCTAAGAATTATGCATTAGCCATGGCATATATTGTATTTGAGGTGTAGAAAGGAAAATGGAGACTTATAATTATTAGATAAATTATTTATGTGGTTATAAATAAATAAATCAATAAAATATCTACTCATTGGAGCACTTTAGGATAAAAAAATTCAGAAGCAAAATGGATCTGTCATAGCCATTTGGATGCTAATAACCAACTTCAGCTTACACAGCTGTGTTGAATGACTGGCTGTTTCACCATATCTGAGCTTTGGGAACTCACCAAATAATAGAACAATATATCAAACTTCTATAATTTTTAATTGCTACCTAACTGCTAATTGTGGAGCCATTTCAATTACTGGTGTATATGAGGACAAGGAATTGTAAGACTTGTATTTAAACCAACTTGCCCTGCAAATCCATCTAACTGAAACCTGTTATCCTGTGAAAATGTTAATCTCCTGTGGGTATTTTCATGGCAAATGTGCAACTCTGTCTTCTTAAAAATTAACCAACAAAAATCGATAGAAGGTGTTAAGAATACTTTGTGAGACAAACACAACATTTTGGAAAGAATGGTGATGCAGACTGAAACCTAAGCCTTGAGAAAATGATGCTTATCCTCTAGTCTTCTCTATGGACTGTTAGTAGAGTCATTCACAGACACTAATAGAAACCATTTTTAATTTGAATTAAACCTTTCTGTAAGTGGATGGGTAACAAATCCATACTAGTGTTGAATTTCTCCCTTGCTGTAAACACCAGTGAACTGAAAAAGCTGAGAAGAAAGCAAGAACTGGGACAACAGCAAATTCTTAGAAATTCATAGAGCTGTGGGTAAAGGAGACCACCTGAATCAGTATTAAAGGAGTCAGTTGTTCTTCATATTATTCAAATGTGGAAGTGAATTTTAGTGCTCAGATTCCCCTCATGACAAAGCAAGTCAGTATCAAGTTTGTTCTCTTTTTTTTAGTGTCTAACATCACTCATTTGCTCCTGGTATCTCCATTATTCTATTTAATTTCTCTTGACTTTCACTTATTTGCTTCTACATTTTTAGTTCTATCCATCCTCTCAGAAATGCACTTTCCCCAGAACCCAATGACATCTTACTTCTTCTGTAGGAAGTACATTCTTTTAAAGACAAGAAAGAAAGAAACAAAAAAAAATTTAATGTGTGAATTTACAAAAACAAATTTTAGGAAGTTTTCTGCTGAATTTCCTCTCCACGATCAGCTGTCTTATATNCTTTTTTTTTTTTTTTTTGACTGATTTTTTTCTTTAGGTTGCTTGTACTTACTTTGAGTAGATATTTGGGAATGGACAATGAAATTTATGCTGCTAAGGTCAAGTGCAGTTGAACCATTCACAAAAGGAGTCTCAGGTAACAGTCACTGTCAAAATTTTCCTGTCTAATGTTACCAGACCTAATGTTTCAGAGGCTGTGATGCCATTTTTCTTCTATGGTGTGTGCTCCATTCCATGTTCCCCTCAGTGTTTGCTGGTAGTCAGACACAATGCATCTGAAGAAGTCTGCCTTCTGAGCAGTGAAGTGCAATTTTTGCGAGTATTAGACCTTAAGTGTATCCTTGTTAAATAATGTCCCATAATATATGTATGAATAATAATTAAAAACCAAAACCAGACAGGAATTATGAGATTCTGTATTAAAACATGCCACAGTCCTTCCCTGAGCTGTTCTTGTTGCCAGCAGATTTAGCAGCAAATTTATACAACAATATTACTACATTTTCTGCTTTGTAAATCTTGCTAACAGGTAGTTGGGATTGTCAACCCTTGAGGAGCCACAAAAGCTAAATTTAGAGCCCAACAAATTTGTCTAAACAGATATACACCAGTGGAAACACTTGCTGAGTGGTTATTCTGTTGCCATTGATACCCAAAAGGTACCAGTCTGGCAGAAGATTTTTCCTTCAAAACTCAGTATTTGGGCCAGAAGCAAGAAAAAAAGAAACTATTGTAAAGGATTAATTTAATTACAAAACTCCTTGTGATAAGAAGAAGAGGTCAGGATTTTTTTTAAGCGAGTTGATCTGGATTAATGAAGTCTAAATGGGTGGGATTCCTGTGTTCTGTGTAGATTAAAAAAACCCAAAAACCGCAAAACAAACAACAAAAATAAAGAATGTGAGATCCAAATCCTGGAGTCTGGTCTCTGTATCTGGAAAACAGTAAGTGAAACATTCTGGAAATAAATCTCAGTAAGCAGGTGCAAACTAGGTAAGAGCCTAGGAAAATACAGCTGTGTTTCCCCCTGCTTCTAGATTGTAACCATTTGAAAAGATACATATCAGAAAAACAATGAGAAACAGTCAAAGATTGAGTTATTTTTATTGCTTGTCTAAATGGTTTACACAGAAGTTAAGAGTACCTAGTTGTTGCTCAGCAACTTTAAAAATACAGCAGTTAGTTAGATACTTCTGCACATGCTTAGAAAACTACATTTAGGCATCCATTTATTAAAGACGTTTGTTCATACTCTCTTCAGTTGAGCTTCCTGCATTTATGAATGATAAATTACTAATGCGTGATGGTCTTTATTGTGGGTGTTTTTCAACCTCTTGTTCAGATAGGAAAAGCTAGTTCAAAACAATGGTTTTAGCTGCTTACTAAACCCTTACAGAATCCCTCAAGTTAAACACTAAGCTGTTTCTTTAGTGAAGCCACAGTTTTTTTCCTTTTTAATTGTGATAACATTTAAATAGCTCCGCTTGGAGTTTCAGCAGAACCTCAGAAATGCAATATTAGATGAAATGAAACAAATTGTAAGACAAGGAAAAGAATGGTTTCCAGCAGTTTTGTTATTCTTATATCCTGGGAAAAATCCATATTTCCTAGTTTGATAGTCTGTGTCTGCTGATGACTAGAACTAAATATTTTATATGAAGTTTATGAAATTATAATGTGTAGGCAGTCTAGGATTCACTGCCCACTTTAGAAATCCCTTGCTAGTCTCTTCACTTAATGGTAGACGTCTGTAACAATATGTGTTTCTTCTGAACTTTCTTTGGAGTAAGGCAAGTAAGGGTCAGATACTTCCTGAAGCTAATTGCCCATCCTATCTTCCAAATTTTTTTTAATTTGAAGGTATCTCAGTATAGCTTCATAGGTGTGAGTGCGGAAAGACTATCTAGAGGAAGAAATGTAGGTTTTATTCATCTGAATGCTTGAGGTTGCCACACAAATTCATAGTGACTACAGGGTTAGCAGGTAAAGTCAAAAGAGTTGTGTAACAAGGGGAAGAGATACTTTCCTGTCATGGCTGTGCTTCAAAATTTCTATGAGAGTCTCATAAGATTATGTAAAGGTATTGTAGCAGGACACAGAGATTTTTACCAATCAAGGCCTTAATTAAGGTACAAAGCTAAAATCCAAGCAAAATGCAATACTTTTTTCATGGTGACCTTGGATGTTACTGCTTATTCCCAACAGAATTTTCTAAAGCACATATGTCAAGCTTCACAGAATTTTCGTTCATCTTTGTCTCTTCTTGCATTGGCATCTGAGTTTCTCTCTGTTATCTGCTACTGCTTTTTCTGCCTTTTTTTTCCACCTCTCTTAACAAAGGGACCCAACTTGTGGTTTAGAGACTACACAACCTTCTCTTGGAGACAGGAATTTAAAACATTTTTCAAAGTGCTTCTACTGGTCTGAATTAGATTGCTTTTAAGACAATTTTTTTTTAACCATAAATTCTTACACACTGAAAATCTATGCTTGGTTTCCAGCTATCTGGCCTTGCTGCCAGTGAAGGGCACAGTACTTACAACTGCTTTTAGAGCAATGACTAGTTTTGAAATTGCTTCAGATTTATGCTTGTTACAGTTGGCCGTTGATATCTGGCAAACATAATGTCCATTAGCCAACATGAATTGACTAATAATTTGACTGGGATACTCTGGTGAGCAACTTTATCTTTGGGATATGGCATTTGTCAAAGAGAATCGTGAAACTGCAATCTCTGTTGCCCCTGTTATGTTTTTTCTTTTAATGTTTACAATATTTACGGTGTTATGTAGGAACAAAGTGTTAAGATCTTTTAGTGAGTAATTGTGAAAATCACATTACTAAGAGAAATTACTTCTCTTTCTTACAAAGATTTGGGAAATTGAAGTTGTTTCCACTCGGAGTGGATATAACTTTACCACTAGCTCACAGGGTGCAGAATCAAGCCATGGGATGCAGCAACAACACAAGGTATTTTGAAAATTAAACCATTTTACAGTCAATGTCTATTCTGGTGATACAGAGCCAAGTTCTTTTACAGGTTCTTATGCTGTCATTCTCCCTGCATGACAGTCTGTGAAGTGGCCCAGGGGGCATTTTTTAATATCTAAAATGCACAGTCCCTTTTCCATCAGGTGTTATTCATGCTCTGAAGTCATGGGTTGATCTTTCAGAAAATCCAGCTCTAGGATATCAAAACCACATGAAATGCACAATACAAAAGGCTGATACAGCACAAACTGATACAAATTTATTTCCCCTCTTTCTCTTTGTTTCAACCTCACTACTCTCTCTGAAGGAAAGAACAAAGAAAGCACCCAAAGAAAACCATCAAGAGAAACAAAAATCTAGTTTGCTGTATTCCCACAGGCTTTCTGCCAGATCATCTCTCATCCATCCTCCTGCATCCAAAAGAAACTCCATACTCCATACTCCATACTCATACTTTAGGTAATTTGTCAGAAAAGCATTTTTACACTCATGCCTGACGTGGATTAAATTTGTATTGTTGAAACCCCTACAGTTGTGCTGATCCAATAAAAGCTGTGAAACCACAGCATTGACTAGCTTCAGCTACTTGTTCTCTCACTCTTCTTTACCTTTCAATTCCAACTGTGAAATTTCCTTACAAATGTGGAAAACTTTCCATGGTGGGATTGCTTGATAGGGAGCTGGCCTCAGGATGACTGCATGTTGTTATTCTCAATTCAGTGTAAATTTGGAATAACCATGCCTCAATAGAAACATGTGAAGAATAAACTGGTCATACTCCGTGAAACCTGAAAGACTCATGATTCTGTACTTAGAAATGGTAGATGAATATCCCACTAGTTCTATCTTACAGTTGAGAAATGGATTATTAAAATTCCCTTACTTGGGCAGGACCTATTCTGTCAAGATAAGGCTGATCCCAAAAGTAGGAAATTCTAGGATGGTATTATGAATTTTTATTTTTGAAAGCAACCTAACAAAGTAAGCCATTTCACACACAGTTCTTTACCAAACAAGACAACGAATGCAATGCACCTGTCGAAAGCTGGATTTCAGGATAAGCAGTGCCTTATCTCCCTGAGTGTAGTCTGGCAATCTTTCATCATCAGCGTCAAATTAAGCATTTCCTGTCTACTCTACATTTTCAACGACTGGTCCTTCATCTTGGTCTTTTCATTTTGCTACCTGTAGCTTATCTGAATATATCACAATTGAGTCCAAAAAGATTGACACAACGATACTGTGGTAGTTGTTTTGCCAAGCCAGGAAAGAATAGCCAGGAGGTGAGAAATGTTTAGCTGGGCTCAAAGAGCACTGCCAATCTCTGGTGCTGTCAGCCTTCATCTCACCCTAATCAGTTCATGTTTCCTGACAGCCTTGTCGATGTTGAACAGCAGTGATCGCTAAAGACCTTGTAACAGACTCAGCAGGACAATGAAAGCAAGTAAACCAAAATGTCTGTATTAAAACAAGTGATGAGTGCAAACAGCAAATGTGTAAGTGGTGGCAGAAAATATGAAACCGCAGGTAATCATGGCCAGCATTCACCTAACCTTTCTTTTATAAAGATGGATCTATATATGATGGCTTGAGCAGACCTCATAGCTCTCCTGTTGGAGCCTGCCTGTTCCTTTGTGACCCTACTCACCACTACATATGAATGGCCAACAGAATTTAGTGGGTCGTAGTTTCCTGCCATGACAGCAAGCTGAAATGCCTCACTGAAAGGTTTGATGAACAACAAAACTGATGGAAAGGAGCAGGCAGACTGCTCAGTTAAGAGCAGGCAGGGAGAGGAAGTGAAATCTTCCTGTTAGTTATGAGCATCGGTGAAACTCTGCCCAAAAGGACACAAAGTGCAAGAACTATGTAGATTACGAAAACCTGGAAGAAGCCTAAGTTCACCTCAAGAGAATGTAATTTATTCATTTAACTTAGAAAGTAATGACTGGAAGAGATTGTAAAAAAACCCACAAACAAATAAAACCTTTCAACCATAAGTCACCACTAGCACCACCAGTGAGTCAGAAACACTTTGTTGCAACCAATGGACAGAAGTCCAGCTCAAAGTTCTATTGAAGCTCTGAGAAAGTAGTCTTTACAGAGAAGAATATTTAATAAATCATTCTCCCCACATTCTGCCATCTCCTTCCTGATCTATCCTTAGTTGTTCCAGGCTACAAATTTGTGGGACTGTGCTGTAAACTGCATCATGGAAAATATGTTTCCAAAACCACTTTCCAGGTGGAATCACCTACTGAGACACCTCTCAAATTATCTAAGTCTTATTTATCAGTACTTAATAATTGTTGAAAAGAAAATTGTTTTTCTCACCACCAGTAATTAAACAGAAAATTTCTTTCATGACCATCACTATGAAGACCTAAGCATGTCAGTATTACTCTGATGATGACTTTTACTGCTGTTGTTTCTAAAATATCCTTCGGATTTTGAAGGTCAGCTAAGGGAATATTTTAGTGCAATGACAAGAGACCACGAATGTCTAGACTGCATCTTGTGAAGGGTTTTTAGGCTTTTGGCACATCTTTGGTCTTACTACAGAATGTTTTAAAAGGAAGAGATACATCAACTGAAAGCAGAATACATCAACTATTTAGATATTGTTTCATTCCAGGCATGGATCAAGAAAGATATTTAGATTCCAACTAAAATACAGTTAAGTGAATCACTTCTTTCAGAGCTCTCAGCTCTGCACCAGTGACTCCGTCACTGGTTAAGGGACAGAATTCCCTGAGGAACTGACCCTGCCCAGGCCCCATGGCCCAAGATTTTTGCTGCAACATGCTAACAAGACTTACTAAAAAACCCTCAATATACTATGAAAAAATTACTAGTTGTTTTACCCCCCAATATTTTCTTTGTTCTGTTTATTCTTTGTTTACAGATTCGTGTTCCCAAAGGCTTATCTTCATTCTTTTGTAAGAGAAAGTCTCTACCTCTGAATGTTGGGGTTAAGAAAAATCTGTACATTCAAAATACCCTTAAATCTGCATGCTGTAACATGCCTAAATTTGCCAGATTACTGTTTAGTGTTGATGAATAATTGTTTCTGAAGATATGTACAAGTTAAGTTGATCTCAAATGCTGTTCCTAACAATAAAACAAAGACGTTTGAAGTTTTTTTAAAAATTATGTTTGAAAGTCTATCAATGTCTTGTGAAAAGAAGTTTCCTTTGAATCCAGCAGGACTTCCTGAATCTCTTCAGAATGAATTTTGACATCAGCACCCAAGCCAAAAGATGTGGTATTTCTTATATGTTAAAATAGAATTTCAGACATGAAAATCTCCTTCGTAATCCTGAATGTAGATAGCATGTAAAGCATTTGTTACTTTTGCATTTTGAATGTTTCCCAGTATCTATTATCTTTGTATTTAGTTGTTCCTTTGAGTATTGTGCTTAATTGAAAGAGGTTGTTGCATAGACACAAATAAATGTGAATATGCTCAGTGCGTGTACATTTTTGTCTCGAACAGATGGAACAACACTATACCCACATTATGTCATTGACATAAAAGGATTTAGCTGATGCACAAAGTCTTTTATGCTTATGGCATGTAAGGAAGCTATTATTACACAGTATCTATAATAAGGTGACACAACTGGGGAGTATAATTTCTACATATGGGAGCAGTAGCTGCCACATTATGCAGATTCTAAAATGAACTTAATTAAACCTCTGCAGAAGAGTGTTTGATTTTTACCTCAATTCAAAGAAATTTGCACCAGCAGAGGAAAAAAACACAAGAAAAAAGCCAACAAAGAAACCCACCCTGAAATCCCCTAGATTATTCGGGTTTAAAGTTGTATGATTCAGAAAACAGTCATGAAGTATATGTCTAAAATTTGAAGAAAATGTGACAGGGGAATGAAAATGTAGACATATGTGTTGTTTGAAGGAACTAGGGGGTTAGAGTGTAGTGCTAAGTATGCCTCAATCCTCCTGTTCTTATGATATATCCAGGCATTAGAGATAGAGTGCAAGCAAGGGAGAAAACTCTTATTGAAACGGACAGTTTCTTTAAAGTCAAACTAGTCAGGAAGATCGAAGCTATACAGAAGAGTTCCAGAGCAAGGTTAATGATTTCAGCAAGAAAGTATATGATGCAAAGGTTGGATTCATACTCAAAATCCCTAAATTTTCCCCACTGAATGAATGGGTTGGCACTATTTGCTCCAAGGGAAACAATGGCTAAATTCAAACAAAGAATCTGAAACTGAAGGTTCATAATTCAGAAAAGTTCTTTGGACCTGCTTATGTGGCTTTGGACTCCCTGAAAGTAACATGTACTGTTCAAAATAAAAACCCACCTAAATCAACGATTTTCTGTCTTCATTTTTGTCTCAACTCCTGAAATCAAAGCAATAAAATAGTAAATAAGTAAACTGACTCCTGTGAAGAGACTTTGTTAAACAGTTATGTCAAAATAACACAACAGGCCTGATAAAATATGGATGCTACTAAAACTCAGAAGACAATGTGAAAACTAAAATAAGACAATTCTTATTCTTTGGGTTCTTATGTTGCTAGGTATATATATTGAAAAATAATTTAGCCCAAAGTTATATTTTTGTGATTATGAAATAGAACAAACCAAAACAAACCCACAGCAAGTGTGTTTTCTGGAGATTGCACCAGTTTTTTACCATTTTGCATAGCTGTTCAACTAAACAATATCCTGCCATTTCCAGGTGTTTGTGTCTTAGCAAATAACTGTAGAAGAATTTAGTTTATCAGTTTATCAGTTTATCCTAAGGGTGATTTTTTTAAAAAACAAGTAAAACAAACATCTATTACTTTAAATGACAGTGACCCTATTTATTTTTCTATTATAGTATAAAGTTTTATGTGTGTTCTTTCTCTAGCTGCAAGAAAAAATGGAAAAGTCAGATCTCAGTATATCATATCCCCAGTGTATCTTTCCATCTAATCTAGCCATACGTGCACAGAATGGGAGTCTGACTGTTTTCTGAGTTAGGTGAACGCTGTCCAACAGCACCGGTGTGATTGCTTGTGCTTTTCTAACAGCAGAGTCATATCAGAAATACAGAAGCAATTTGGCTGAAGGTTGATCTGTACGGGACCAGACTGCATGCAGGTATGGACAGCTACATATCTGCAGGGAGACAATGTAGAAACTGCATTTGGACTTCTGAAATTGATACTATGTTTTCCTACCTGTCCCCTTTTAATCTAGCTGTTGAAGAGATGAGATATCTCTAAAATGGGTTTGGTTTTGGGGAAATCTTTGACCTGTCTTTTACATATAATATAAATATTCTAGAAATTCTTGCTCCAGGCATTTCTAGATGAGGTGCCTCTGCTATATCCCTTGTTTACCTATATATACAGGAAACGGAGAGGGAAATTATAGGCAGGGTTGCTGGAAAGGCAGAAGTAACTGTGAGCATGTTTCTTGTGGCAAAAGAAGAGACAAAATTCTCCGTGAAATACAACTCTACTGATGGCAGTAGTAAAGCTCCCTTTCTATTCAATCTTATTTCTTTTTTCAGTGAAACTAGGACTTTTGATCTGACCTGCGGTGGCACCTAAAGCCAGAGCTCTGCTCGGAATAAGCCTATGACATACCCTTTCCTGTGCTCTATTCTCAAGGCACATGTAGACATGTAAACCCACCTACATGTGGGCTCTCTGGGACAATACCTCTGTTCACAGACTCCTCTGTAAGGAAGATTTCCTGGGTTGGTTCCTGGTGCTGACCCAACACTGAACACCACCCAATTCTGACTAGACAGTGCAATCCCTCTTCTGCAAAGCCATAGTTTTCTTCCCTGTACGACATACAGGATAACCAGGGTAAGATTGTACAATGTTTTCAAATGCATTACAGGCTTAGAGTCAATGCATTGGTTATTTTTCTGATGTTTATCTGCAAATGGAAATTGTACCAGTACACTGAAATCACTGGGACTCTGTCAGTGTGTGCCAACTGATAAATTGGCACACATTACTATTGTTAGCTGAGATTTGGTCACACAGACTTTAATAGTCTGGGAACAGTTTGAAAAACACTGTTGTGCAGACTACACAAAATGTAGTCAAAAAACTATCATATGCTGCCTTTGGATATTCATTAAAATGTGGCTTTGTCCTGGTCATATTTGTAATGGATCAAGTACTGCCTATATTTCTGCAGTGGCATAAAGAATGTGAAGTCTATAAAGAGTGTGCAGGTCTATAGATATGTGGTCATGTGTTCACACATCACCTTCTTCATTTTTGAAATGCCAGGCATTTGGCCAGAGCTCAGGCCAGTAATAATGATAGATTATGATGAAAGAGAACTCAGACTTTACTGAATTGACTTTCCTAGACTGTCTAGGCTTGACCTGGAATAAGGTTTTTTTTTACAAATATTTAGTATTCTTATGATGCAAAAATTGTGCTTTCTTTGTCTAGAGGCAAGTCTATTCTAAAAACTAAACTTGCTTTCCTCTATCTGGCATTACCATCTGTCAAGTGGGAATTTTTTCTTTAACTTTTCTTCTTAAGTTGTAACAATAATGTTTAAAATCTTGTTTCACTGCTGCCCAGCATTGCCTATACTGAATTTTCACCACTTAATTTGGGAGAGCAGTCTCACAATGCTTCTCTGGTCAAGCTCTGTAAGACTTTAGGATTCATACCTGTTGTAGTTTGGAAGGGGCAGGCAAAACTCTTATTGGCTTTTGCTGCCAGGACCCAATGAATAAGGGGTGGAGTTTAGGACCCTGTTGTGAAAAAGGGTCTGGGTGTCAGGTATCAGGTATCGGGTTCAGTATTCCA
>VZRW01000562.1:0-14425 GCA_013398125.1 Aegotheles bennettii | reverse complement strand
TCTTCCTTACTCCCCTTCTAATTCTCGGGGGGGAGTGATAGAAATAAAACTCTGTCTGGTTTGTGGCTCGCCCTGGCCATTTGCTAAACCAGAACAATACTGAAGTCTGGTCTGGAGGTGACTGTTTCTCTGCCAACCACACAGAGAGATAGAGCCATTTCTCTCCTAGTTTACTGAAGATTTGTTTTCAGGAAATGTTAGTTTATTATGCTATTGTAGCACTCATCCTAAAGGAACTAAGCTGACTGCAAAGAAAACATGCATCTATAAATAAGACTTGTTATTTCAAGGTGTATGAGGATTTCAAAGTTAATACATCTCCAATTGAATAACCACTTCAAGTATGTCACTTCTGAAAGTGAAGGAAAAAATCAGTGTGTTGCTGCCATGCTAGGAAACCAAAGCCGATGTGCATGGTTCTGATGTGCTGGGGCTTGGGAGCAGGAGTCTACTGCCTGAATGTGTGAATATCTCCTTTGTTGAACTGAGAAAGCAGAAGAGGGAGTAGAAAATACAGAAAATAATTAGGTAGAAAACACATTGTATAATAACCCATTTTTCCCTATTGGTATTTAAATGTAATGTGGGCACTTGGCTGAATTGTCTTTGCAAGAAGAGTAAGCGGTGTTCTGGGCACTGCCTGCAATGTTTGATTAAAATTGTTAAGCAAAGCCGACCCTTGAACAACACATTTTAGGCAGATCAAAGTAAAAAACAGAGAAGTGGAAAAAAAGAAAAGTTTGTGGCCAAATGACTACAGAAAATTATGTCTTGATTTTTCAAAAGTGGGCAAAAAATTCTTAATTGAGATAATATATCAGAGGAAATGTTCTTTCTGTTTTGCGGAGATGGATTCACTGCTATGTTTATCAGTCTTGTTCCATCTGAAAAATTGCTCACAGAACGTCTTCAAGAAACATTCTTTCAGCAATAGCTGTGTTTGGAAGCCGTTTTTCTACCACAAGCACTTAAATTTGGGTGACTGAAGTAGTGGCTGCATTGATCTTTGTGACCAAATTTCCAGTTGTCTCAATGGGGCCAAGTATCAGCACCCAGTCAGTTCCACTGTGACACCCTGTGAGAGATGATTGACTACTCCAAGATCCTGTTGGCTGAGCCAACCTTTGGGCTTCATGAGCTGGGGCTCAGGCATGCACCACTGTGGATGCCTGCTATGTGCAACTGGAAATAACCCCAGCTGCACAGCACTCAGATGCAGTCCTGTCATTATAGGCTTCTTGTGAGTGCGTGTCCTCACTTTGTGTGTGCAAGAGAGATCAGGACGAAAATATTCACAGTAGATTATTCAAAACATCTAACAGATGGAAAAAAATACTGTAAAACTGTTCACAATGTGTAGCCTACAGATTACTTGTCTTAAATTCCATTCTCTCAACACCTATCACTAACTGCATTTAAACACTTCTATGTTCATCTTAGTAACAGAAAGAAGTGAAACCTTTTATTTAAAAACATTCCACTTACATCTTGGTGATTCAGTAACATCAGAAGAGGAAAAATTTCACAGTCAATCATTACCAAGGCTTGAGTGAAATTTGTCAGCGAGTTTTACATTGTCATCTTTAATCTTTTCCTTAAGATGAGCTGTGGATTTTACCTCCCAGAGAAGGTTGATTTTGCCTTGAAATTTCACTGCAAATTTATCAGAAAATATAAGAAAGGCAGTTCCAGCTCCTTTATCGGAGAAAAAAAAAATTTTATCGAATAAAATTTTTCTCAGTCAAGATTGAGAAGAACTTTACAGTCATATTTTTGAATTTCATTTTTATTCAAGACTTGAAAGATTTCCTCTGTGCCTCTCGTCAGAGAAGGAGATTACCAGAAGCCCACAGAAAGAGTCTGATCCATCTGAATCACCAGCAGAGATTCTGCCACATCTCTTTATATGTAGGTGATCTCTTCTAAACTAAATAACATGGGAGATACTTTTTAACCATAAAATCAGATGGATTTGGGAGTCCGTCTTTGCTGGTATCCTACCCCTAGTGTGCTGAGACTAAAATATGTGACTAATGGTTTCTACCTTAATTTAAATTTCCTGGTCCTTTACCATGTGCTCATGTGCTCTCTCTGCTTCAGGGTGACTTTTTCTTTTTTAATGTGTGTGTGAAAGTGAAACTTCTTCATGGTAACACATGCACCCCATCATAGCTTAGCTACCTTTTTATCCATCTGTTTCTCCCTCCTCCTTCTTGGCTTTAGGTGGATCTTCTCTTGGAAGAATCCTTTGTTCAGTCACTAGGAGTGTTATGTGTAGAGACTAATATCTCCAGAGTTAAATGCAGATTTCACTGAAGTCAATGTAAAGTAGTTAAAGTTCTTAAAAAACAGGGATTTTCAGACATCAGAACCATAACTACAGTCACTCTTTACAGAGTTTCTAAAATGTGAGAGTTTTATTCTAACACTTCATATCTGGTCACTTGCAGTGTAATCTGACTCTTCTGAACTTAAGTGGAAAAATTCCTGTGGTGCTCAATTTCCACTCTTAGAGGCAAGTTTACTAATGTCACTTATTTTGCAAATCACTTGGACGTGGGCTTAAGAAGTGAAAATAAATCTGAGCGTTCCAGGATCTAAAGCTGACCATGGTCTTTCCAGAAGCAGACCTTTATCTTTGATTTTGTAGAAGGATCAGTAAAAGAAATCTCTTGAGTGCTCCCAATGTGTCATCAGCTGAATGAGAAGCCATTTGCAGTGTTTCAGGGCTATTATATATCTAGAGATGATGTGAAAATGTGCCCTTTGGTACTGATAGGTAAATGAGGGAAAGAAAAAAAGGCTTTTGTCCTTAAACTGTTTAAATGAAGCTGGAAGGCTGTAAGAGATTGTCAGGGAAAGGCTTTCCAATGTTTTTTTGTGGATTGATCAAACACAATGAGTATTTCTGGGAGTTTGATATGAAGCAATGGTTTCCTTGGCATTCAACCATATTGGTTACTGTCAGCTTTGTCACTCAGTCCCTTTGGTCATGGTAAACTACAGTATAGTACCTACCATTGTAATGACTATTTCTAAATTAGTCTGAAGTTAATATTGTGTTCAGAACAAAAACTAAAACTGCTCCCGGTCCCTACAGAAAACGTCATCAAAAGACAACAGAGTGAAAAAAACTGTTCAGTGATACACTGAAGACACATTGCCACGCAAGATGACTTTAGGATTTCCACCACACATTTTTTTAATCATCAGTGACAGCTTCACAAAATGCTGCCATCAGAAAGTGAATAGATTGCAGGCGTGTTGAACTGGAGTAGGTTTAAAATGTTGTGACTACCTTAATGGCTACATATCCTGTATAATGCATTAGTTTTCAAGAGGATGATTATGGTTTGCTTTTTATGTGCCATTATGTCTAATTTATTTTATGCTCCAACAGAGAAAATTATTTTCCTCCTTCCAATTTATATGACAAATACAGAAGAATAATCAAGTTAAAAATATATTGATTTAATATGATCATACTCAGCTCCCCTGGCTAAGTACATACACTCCTGAACTATATTACCGATAATAACTGTACACTTCAAACATGTGTGATTCCTCATTATTTAAAGTGTAGATTTTAAAAATAAGTTAATCTTGTAATGCAAGAAGTAAAAATAGAAGTATTTAAGAAACAAAATGTAGGTTCATGCTGAAATTGGGTAACTCTTGGAAATGGATCTGTTTTGATGTTTAGACTTAGGATTTTTGTTAAAAACACTCAAAAAAGCCATCTGAATATTTATGTAATAGCTGTCAACATAGCAACATTTCGTTTAATTCTGGAAGAGAATTTTCAAATGGTTGATACAACTGTCATGTAATTTCTGGACTTTTAAACAAAAATATTTTAACAGATTAAATATTTCTCATTTTTATAAAGTGATGAGATGAAATAGTAAATAATGAAGAAGTTTTTTATTGTTTTCTAGTTCAAACCTTTGGCAAAAAATTTAAATAGTGTCAATGAATTCCATATTTTTTTTTTTTTAGTGAATGCATTTTGGAACCCAAACATTTCTCTGTATCTGTTTTGGAGCCCCTTTTAACTGTTAGAAATATAGCCATAATATGGTGATCAGTTTGAACTAATGACAAGAGAATTAACAATGACCTCTGTGAAAGTAATTTCTTTTGAAGATGCTACCTACATTTAAGAAGATGCTTTCTTCTGCCTTTAGAAACTTGAAGAATCAATTATTTAGTATTTGAGTTTTCTGCAGTCTTAGCTCACCCAGTGCAAAAAAACCTCTCAGCTTGAGTAAAAAATGTTTTCACAGTTCACCATTTCATTTCAAAAGCCTGCTCATCATCTGTGAAAAAAAGAAATTAGTAGTCAGGAGAAAAAACAGTGCAATATCCACAATAACTTTTGTACTTCAAGTACAGGGAAAAAGTAGAGGCCAAAAGAGAAGGAAAAGCAAAATTGCACTATGGAATGCTGACTTTAAACCAAAGAGAAGAGAATCTACATTTCTGCTCACTGCAACAACATGATTAAATACCAAGATGACATTTAGCTGATGTGCAGGGAAGCTAAGCAGTAGATTTGCTGTTCAGTTCAGCCTTAGCCATCAGCACCTGGAATGGACATAAGGGAAAGGGAAATAAGAATAAACTGTCTGAAGAGGCAGGCTCAAGAAACAGCACCTGCATAAGCAAGCAAAAAATACACAGGAACAATATGGCTTTCCACTTAATTTATCAAGTACCAGATGCTATAGAGAGCCGACAATGACATATTCCTTGAAGATGTGGCCTTGAAATAGACTCAGGTGAATGTAAGCTATGTGAGCTCTCAATGTGAGCTATGATGTAATTTTCAGACTCTGAATCCCAATGTCTTCCACACACTGTGAACCTGCTATAGGATACAAGCCATAGATATTTTTTAAACTTGCATTATCCTCTATGTTTCTGATCATAAGCCAAATAACTTAGTTTGTGTCCTAAACTAGCAAGTCATCATTCAACTTAGTCTACTAAAATCCATGGCGTTGCACTTCTTTATAGTGAGGTAAATTTGTCTTCCTAGGTCTTTAGTCTCTTCATATTTCATGCAATTATTTTCTTCATTTATCAAAACTCAGTCAGTCAGCCCTTGGTCCTGCCAGTCCTTTAGGCAGCATAGGAGCAGCACATATGCTGGATACACATGCTTACCATGAACAAACTTTGGTTTTGTGCAGATGGCCTGCCTCAAACCCACTCGAATTGGCAGCATAAGCAAAAATAGCATATGTCGTTTGGGATAACCAGCTGGCATCTTTAGCTCCTCCATTCTTTTCTAGAAACTAGATTTTAGAGATTCATAGAAACTAGCCTGAGAAAAAAGCTAGGAATCATCTCTGTGAGTGTCTGCCTACAACTGCCATAGAGCTGCAGCACAACTACAAACATTTATCCAGTGTGTGTAGGTTCTAATCCTACTTTTCCTGTAGGAGAAAAGAAACTGTGTAAGAAAAAAAAAACAAACAAAAAAGAATTGTCTTCCTTAAGTTTTCTCACCTCTGGGGAGACTCGACCAGGTCTATTGGATTTCACAGTACTTTCCAGGACCTTATTAATTTTGAAACACCCTTTTTGATGTGTTGGGGGCTGGGTCAGTGCACCATATTCTGGTATCTGTCTTACTATTCCAAAAATAAAGTCAGCACCTTAGTCTTTTTATTTCCCCTTTGTCATCCAACTTCCCAGCTAAGTTTCACACTGACTTTTATCAGAGAAGTGAGGGTGAAGGAGACTTAAGCCTTCTAGCAAGATTGGTAGAACAAGCCAGGTCAACTGTGTGAAGAAGCATTTCATTCTTGTCTAAAAAAATCTTGTTTTGTTTTTGATGGCTGATTATTCTGCTTGACCCTGAAAACACATAGAGTCTTTCACCAATGAAGAGAATGGGAATTATACCACCCATATCAGTAAGCAAAAAACCAAGGCTACCACATACCTGACTCTTTGGCATGAGAGAATGTGGAGAGAGAATCAAAGAATCACAGAATAGCTTGACTTGGAAGGGACCTTAAGGGTCATCCAGTCCAACCTTCCTGCCACATACAAAGACATCCTACACTAGACCAGGTTGCTCAGGGTCCCATTCAACCTGACCTTGAAAGTTTCTGGGGATGGGACATCTAACACATCTCTGGGCAACCTGTTCCAGTGTTTCATCACCCTCATGGTGAAAAACTTCTTCCTTATAGCTAACCTAAATCTCCCCTCCTTGAGTTTAAAACCATTACCCCTCATTGAACCACAACTGGTCCTGCTAAAAAGCCTGTCCCCATCTTTCTTATAGGCCCCCTTTAGGTTTTGAAAGGCAGCAATGAGGTGTCCCCAGAGACTTGTCTTCTCCAAACTGAACAACCCCAACTCTCTCAGCCTTTCCTCATAGGACAGGTGTTCCAGGCCTCTGATCATTTTTGTGGCCCTTCTCTGGACTTGCCTCAACAGTTCCATGTCTTTCTTATGCTGAGGACTCCAAGGTTGGGTGCCATACTCCACGTGGGATCTTATCAGAGAAGAGGGGCAGAATCATCTCCCTAGACCTGCTGGCCATGCCTCTTTTGATGCAGTTCAGGATACAGTTGGCCTTCTGGGCTGTGAATGCACATTCTTGTCTCATGTCCAGCTTTTCATCTAGCAGTACCCCCAAGTCCTTCTCAGCATGGCTGCTTTCAATCCCTTGATCCCCCCAGCTGATATCGATACTGAGGGTTGTCCTTACCTAAGTGCAGGACCTTACGCTTCTCCTTGTTGAACCTCATGAGATTCCCCTGGGCCCGCTTCTTGAGTTTGTCTAGGTCCCTCTGGATGGCATTCCATCCTTTGGGCGTGTCAACCGCATCACTCAGCTGTGCATCTGTGATATCACTGGTGCATCTGTGATAGTACTCAGGAAAGAAGGGCATGTAGTGTGTTGCAGTTCAGTACTCTCCACTTTCTTTTAGATATTCTGTACATAAAGGGTGTAATGCACCATACAAGATTTACTTATTTGAATATATTTGAAACTACATGGATGTCCTGATTGCACTGGGATAGAATCATAGGCCAGCCATAGATGGCAGGCCATTAGTAGCTCCAGGTCAGCTGGAAGCTTAAGTCAGGGCAGCTGACCCAAGCTGACTGTCAGGTGTATCTTATGCCTAAACATCACCCTTATTGTAAAGGGGGAGGTACACTGAGGTGGGGGAGTTCTGTTTCCTGGTGCTCCTTCCTCCTGGCATGGTGCTTCCTCTGCTACTCCTGAGGACCAGTCTAAATATAAGCTTATATCTTTTATGTTGGTATTTATATTAGTTTTGTTATTTCATTTAATCTTTTTAAATTTCAACCCATGGGGCTTCTCTCTTCTTCTTGATTCCCCTTCCCAACTGAGGAGGGATTATTGGGTGAGAGAGAAAACTGCTTCAGTTTAGCCCTGGGTACAGGCTAAAGGAAGACAGTGGGATATTGATTTAGCAGGGAGATACAGCAGTGCACTTAAATCATAGTACAAGTACAAAAACACTTTAAAATGTGTAGCAATTGTGATATAGAGCTAACTCATGTGAAGCATAAATTTCACTATCAGTCTGCATAATATGCTAATAGGAAGACATTTACGCTCTTCTGACCAACTTGGGGACAAACAGTCATATATTGTGTCGATACACTCAGCTGATAATAACTGGTTAATTCATTCAGCTGATACAGATGGCTGATCTGCTCAGTTGATACAGATGTTTATCCAGAACAAAGACCATCCAAAGCAAAGGCCATCTTCCGGTCCCCTTTTATTCTTTGTAATAATTGTGGTCAATCACTCGCTGTAGTCTTCCCCAAGTTTCATGAGAACTTCACCCTTACCCATCTCCTCTGGAGCCTTCTTTCATGGGGTTCATTGGTGGGTGAGATGGTGCATTGAGGACTTGTATAGAGATATATGTTTATGCAACAATTCTAGTTTCCCCATTTATTTGTTTGCTGCTTCACTCTTCATTGCTTATGCAATGCCTCAAGGTCATGGTGGCAATCTGTCATTCTGCCGTTCAGATTATGACTATAAAGTTTATCAGTAGCAATAACTATGGTGCTCTGCATGAAAAAGCTGGTGCTTGTCAGTGAGTCTGCCTCCCACCTCACTGTTTTCCTCCCCAGCACCAAGCAGCCTTTACCTTTTAACCTTATGCTTTCAGCTTTTGCTGGCCAAACACATGAACAGTAGCTGTCAGTAAAAACAGAAGAGACCCAATGTAATGCGGTTCTATTAAGAAAGGAATCAAAAGACCGACACTATAGCACCACAATCTCTTATCAACTTTATTCCTCATCATTTTGTCAACCTCTATCACTGACAATCTGGTCTGATTTCTGGAAAGCCTTTCTCACCACTATACTCACTAATTTCCCATTCCAAACCTTCTTTTCATTCTTTCTCTAGATCTCCCTAGAGATCAACTTACTTGTATTTTCCTGCCTCAGTTTGCCTCCCTATACTTTTCCATTCTTTCCTAAAATCAGAAAGAATATATGTTCACTGCTGTTTGATCTAGTTAAAAGCATTTAATGATACATATTGTATTTCTTAGCTTTGACTCTAGTCAGTTTTGGAGAAGACAGGACAAAACTCAATCAAATATAGGAACAGCTCTCATTAAAGCATTGGATGGTCATTTTTGGTTTCTTACTTTCAGCTTTTTAAACAACAGCTACTCTTGTTGGCTACTAAAAGAAGAAAATCTGAGTGATTTTAGAAAATTTTCTGGTTTTCTAAATAAAACTGAGAAATTAAATTCATACAGTTGTACCCCTGTTAGCTGACTGTGAAGTGATAGTATATATTGATTGTGATTCACCTTTTATGAGATTGTAACTGAAATTTTGCTCATTAATAAAACTGCACTCAGCAGTTATAGAATTTACTGTAATTTTTTTGTGATTGGGATTTCAATAGCAAGAACATTTGAACAGTACATCACAGCTGCACCAGGGAAGGTTATCCAGAGCATAGGTGAATCTTCGTAATTGCTTGTTGCCCAAATGTTGGGCATTGCTTGCCTTAGACCTCCACTAGGGCTTCATGATATCATGAGTTCCAGGAATAACAAAGACCTTGAAGTATGTTGCTTTGCTACCGACTTTATTTCTTCCTTCTCTGAGTGATGTCTTACAGCAAATAGATGTGTCCTGTATCAAAGATTTTAAAGCTTAACACCCAAAGCAGAGTTTAGGAATCTGCCTCTCTGCTAGCTTAAAGTTCAATGCTTTTTGACTGATGTCAGATTTACACATCAGCAGAGACCTTAGCCTTACCCTGGTGTTCATGACCTTTACAGGAAAGGGCTAATTAAATATTTATAAGTTGTTTTTCTGTAGGCATCTCTAGTGTCTGTTTAGCTTGATGCATAGCTACAATGGCTAAATAAGTTTAATTTTATTCAGATATAAGAAAGAGCCTGACAGCATAAATTGATAACATACTTAGAGAAGTGCTTCAGCTCCTTAAAAATAGATTAAGTGAAGGCATTAAAATTAGTTAATTACTGAAATTAGCATATATAACATATGTTAATAACACAAACATTTCTGAAGACACAATATTTTTCATAAACACATATGTATCCTGCTGACCATAATATGTTGAAAATCCATGCAATTATGACTCATCTTTAACATTGAAACAGTGCATTTCAGGCTTCAAAGTGAAATAAACTAAAAAAAAATAAATAAAAAAAATTAAGAGGAATGTGAGAATTTTCTCTACACCTCCTAAAACATTAGTTAGATAGGAGTGTTTCTAGTGCAAGAAGATGGGTCTTGATGGTCTCTCCTCACAGTGATAGCTTAAAGAACCATAAAAGCATGAGGTAATGAGATTCTCTTAGCATGCGGACAATTTCCATACTCTTCTTCTGACTTCTGAAAGATAGTAAAACATCTAGGCAAAAGTACCATTTTAACATAGATTCTTTTCTGGCTGTCTCATAGGCAGCTAATGTCTCTGAACACAATACCAATTGCATGTGAAGCCAATAGCAGGTCTACCACTTCCTTCTGCAACACCAGGATTTCAACCTTTTTCCTCAATTTTCTGTTTCTAAAAGGGATAATGATGCCACTGCTACCACACCTGCAGGAGGATCTGATCTTGACATGAACCGCTTAGGACCACTCTTGTAAAAATATATAAAACCTGTATCTTAAGACTCACAATGCCCCTGTAAAAAATGTGTGGCTTTCCCAGCCACTTCTCATGCAGAACATATGTCAGAGAATAGTTAAATCACACTGGGGTTATGTAGGCACTACTTTATTGACACTTAAATTCACAGTGTTCCTATAATGCATGTGAACCTTAAGAGGGAGTATAGTGTTTGTATAATAAGATAAGGCTGAATAAAACAAGATGACTAACCATTAAATCACAACAAATCACACTGTAATTAAAACAGCCCAAGTGCTGAAACAAGATATCTGCATATACAGTATGTACTCAATAATTTCCTCAAGAAAAAGAGAAAGTGACCTTTTCAAGCTTGTTTAAAGTGGAACTAATGTGCAGAGTGGAGAAATAGATTCTGTATGTAGGGTAAAATGATACATGCATGGTTGTCTATTTTTATTTGTTTGGTTTTAAAAGAACGTGTTTTTTTAAGTAGTGTTATGTGAGCTCTTCAAATGATGTTTCACATTTCTGTTGTAGCTGGAAGGAAAGCAGCTTGTATATTCGTGGAAATAATGAAAGAAGGAAAAAAGTGCACCATCAGCAAAAATAAAAAATGAGGCCCTTAGAAACAGTTGTAAAATAATACAAGATTTTACTAAAAATATTCACATGAAATTAGTACCTCTGCATCCATAAAATATTTCAAAGGACTAGTAGATATTTCACCGTTTGACTAGAATCCCCAAACTACTTTCTGATTGTTATTAATTCTGGTTTAATGTAAACAGTCATCAGTGAAGTTCAACTGTATTTTGATGATCTACATCTGTGTGGTTTTTTTTTACTTTCTGTCTTAATTTTTAGACATATTTTTCTGCCCGAAAATATTTTACATCCTATTTCTTTAAGACAGGATGAAATAAGAAATCATTATCAACAAACCATATGTGCAATTAAAGGCAGATTATCAAAGTTCAGCAGTTTGTTACTTCTCTCTGAGAAGTAACTCTGTCTTGTGACTGTTTCTGATACAAACATGTCCTGTATAAAAGCATAAACAAGAGAATCCAATATAAATGCTCCACAATCCTATTGAACAACTATTGGAAAATATTCCTATGACATTTTCAGTGTGCAAAAAAACCCAGAACAAATATATAAAAGGGAGAGTATTTAGGTTGCTCTGCAGCTGAAGTAAAATAGGAAGAGGATATTAGCTTTGCAGTTCGCACACAGCTGCCTAACTACTTTCTCAGTTGAGATCTACACATAACTTACTGGTGGGGGGTTAATGATATTTAACTTCTATTTCTGATTTGAGCATTTAACATACTTGTGATCCCAGACTATCTGGGTTGTTCCAACTTTGACAAACCTAGAAGGATCTGACATGTCTCTTCTGTTAAGTTGTCTTGTAGTCAAATTATCTAAGACACGATCATCTGGATCACTACAGTTTAATAGCATGCAGTTAAAGCAGTAATGCCTTCTGTTTTCTTTTCTTCTTTTTTCTTCTTTCCCATCAAATTGGATAAGGAATATTTCAAGTCACATTTTGTTACAGAACTCTCTGCTGTAAAATGTGAGTAAATCAAATGAATGATGCCACTTACCTCTTGAAAAAGTTTCTCATCAGTTTTCAAATGCTTTAAAATAATACCTGCACCTTAGTCTTAAAAAGGCGCATGGAAGAACTTCCAGCAATCTCAGTGACATTGATGAAGGGTCTTCATATTTTCTGTATCTGAATCCAATGTTCTAGTGAATACCACACAAAGAGTTACTTCTTATTAAGAATTAACCTCCAAGTTTCTGCTCGTTATAATGCAGCTGTTGCATGCAGCAAACCCAGAAGACACTTATTTGACTCTAAAGTACTCTTGAGGAACTAGACTGAATAAGAAAAGTGAATCAAGATAACAGATTAAAAAAGAAGCAAAGTTAGGATGTTTTTAAAAAGCTAGATCTTCAGTGGGAAAAGCACATTTTAAACTCACAGTACCTTACTCCTTGTCTGTCTGATGGCTCTTTTGTGTCTGAAACTCTTCTCCTTCTGACCAGTGAGGCTATACAGCAGGTGATTCCCTTGGGGGACCTCTCCAAGGGCATATGAAACTCAGGAAAATATGGAGCTGCTAGTTACATGTGGTGAACACTGAAGAAGGCTGCTGAGAAGACGTGCACCACCTGATGTTCAACAGCTACCAGTGTGCAGGAGGATCAAAGAAGACTGAAGTGTTAGAGCTCTGCTTCAGTTTGCAGAACTCACATGGCATTGTCTTTCAGAGATTAGGCAATGAGGACAGAGAGAAGGATCCATGGGCTAGATAAGCCACTAAATCTTAGGGACTGTAGATATCTTGACTCAAGTCTACGTGAGGTGTTCATTAACTATGGCACAGACTGTACTGGACAGATTGCAAAATGGGACTAAGACAGCAGTGAAGAGTTTCCAGAAGGTCGGTAGTGTATTTGTTGCTTAAAATATACAAATATACAAGTAGTTGGTTGGAGATGGAAAGAAGGGGAAGGGAGATTACCAGGGAGAAAGGGCGGGGGATTTGGGTTTGGGAGCAGTTCATGTTGGAGGCCCTAGACACCTGGTACCACCTCTGGGAGAGCTGTTCACTGGTGCCTGGGTTTGGTGTGACATAAAGGGCAAACACAGAGGGGTCTAAAGAAGAACATCTCTGGATGCACTGCTGAAAAGCAGAAACACTGTGAGCCTGGCAGCCAGTCCAGGACATGGCTAAACATGTAGGGAGAAGATGTGCCATGAACTAAAAATTTTGCAGTAGTAATTTTTGTTCTTAACCTAGAGTAAAGTTATTTCTCAACCTCCTTGCTTTTTTTTTTCATTGAACTGATTTGTGTTGCAACTAATACAGACACTCATCCTCCTCCAGTTTAAGGAAGCAACAAATAGGTGTGATCTCACTTTCCACCCTGGGTCTCAGCACCAACTAGGAGAGATGAGGTCGTGAAAGGGAAATAATTTGATGCTGGTCAATGTATCATAATTCTCTCCTCTCTGCTCCTATGTAATGATGTGTGGTGTCCTTTCATCAGGTTTAAATTACATCTGGGTCTTGGGTGTACTAATTGCTTGATATAAACAGTGGTATACTCTGCTGGCACTCATTGGGACTGACCCGCTTTGCTCTCAACCTTCCTGCTCAAAGGATGCTTTTCCTAAATTCACTAAATTCACTAAAGTCTTATAAACCACATAAGCACCAGTTCTGTCAAGACCTTCCCCCTGTACAGCACTCTAGGAGTCCGCATATTGTGGCTGAGCATATTCACGCATATATGTATAATCATATTATTAATGTGCATATAACAGTTCTGCTTCTGAGTGGCAGAATTCAGTGTAGATTATGCTTAATATAAATTTTCCACTGTGTGGTGGTGAATGAAGAAAGGTAATGAAGTTCATAATTCCATGCAAATATAGATATACTTGGATACTGCTGACACAAACTGCTTTTGGAATAATAAGAAAAGGAAGATACTGAGTTCAACATTTTGACTTAAATACCAGCAGTGTATCTAATGGATTGTTTTGTCATTTCTTTATTACCAGGGCTGGAATTGTAGTCATAGTCATATGGTCAGTTCCAATTAATTCCTCATGATTAATTTACTGCTTGTAGAAGGTGAGAAACTGTCAGCCTAAAAAATGGGTATGTGCCACATGGCACACATCCCAGAGGCACGGCCCTGGCAGAATTACCTCTCAAACACAGGGGAAAAGGGTTCTCACTAAATTCCTGATGGGAGCTGGGAAATGAAGTTAACATCTCCCATCCTTGCAACGCTGCACTTGCAGGCATGTTTTTGAAGTAACAATAGTTTATTACGCAGTTTCTTAAAGTCTTCCTTTACAGTTTGACCCATTGGTTGCATCTCTCTTTCAAGTTCTTTTGGTTTTGGACCACTTTTAAATTTATTTGCTGTCTTTTCTCTGCAGTAGCAACATAGTTTCTGTTCTACTGTTAAGGGTTTTTTGAGTAAATTAGATAAATAAAAGAGAGTTTAAGGGCTGACTATGAGTTAGACTAAAAGAACCTGCTTCTTTTGCTAGTCAAGTAGAGGCAGAAACTGTATCATTTAATAATTATCAGGCCAGTTACACCATAAATTTACCTTCTTTGCCATAGCCAATATACAATAAACCATCTGGGCTGAGCCAGTGTGAGAGACAAAATAATTAATATTTGTTTTTTTGGTAGGATATCTTGCAGGATCTGCCGCGGCCGAGCGGTGGGG
>VZRW01000561.1:80872-108946 GCA_013398125.1 Aegotheles bennettii | reverse complement strand
GCCCCCAGGGCTGCCTGTTTGCTCTGCACCCCCCCTCCCCAGAGCTCTCCTGGTGCCTTCTGGTGGTCCCTCAGCCTCTCCGGGCACCGTTTGGTGTTCCCCAGAGCCCCCTGTTCCTTGCTGTGTGCCCCAGGTGGGTTCTTGGGGTGTCCTGCAAGCCCTCGGTGTGCCCCGAAAGCCTCTCTGTGGGTTTCTGGGTATAGCAGAGGGTTGGCAAGGGGTGCTTTGGGCTTTACAGGTCAATGTCAGCCCTGTGTGGTGGGCTAGCAGGTGGCTAGCATCTGGAGACTGGGCAGTGAGGAGCCAACAGGGCTTGCTAAAACCCCTCCCGTCCTCTCGCCAGCCTGTGTTTGTGTGCAGGACCCTGTGAGGACACGAAGGCTCCCCCCTGTCTCCTCCTCAGCTCTTCTCATCTCCCAGGCACTCAGCAGGTGAGGCCAGGTCATCCCTGTTGCTTTGGTTTCTCTGCTGGGGAAATTTTGCTGGGGAAAGCTGTTGCTCCTCAAACTCCCTTTTCCCTGATTCCAGCAGCCTTGCCTACGGCACAGCTTCTGGGCTCTGGGAAGAGGAGACAGGTTCCTTGCTTTGGTGTGAGCTTTGAGTCCCAGGCAAGGTTTATTCTTGGTTTATTCTTGTAGCACATCCTGCACTGCAGAAGTGGTAGCAAAAAGTTAGGTGGCCCAGACCTGCGCCTGCCTCTGCTGTCATCTTGACCCCACAGCATCTCCAGTGCCACCAGTTGGATGAGAAGGTTCTCCAGCCTTCCAGGCCAACATTCCCAGCTTCAAACCCTGACTGGATGCATTCCTGTGTGCCCTGCTCTGGGTGGTCCTGCTCTGGCAGGGGGGGTTGGACTGGATGAGCTTTTGAGGTCCCTTTCAACCCCTACGTGCTGTGATTCTGTGAGATGGGTGAAGCAGCAGCTGCCCTAATCCTTCTTGAGGGGTTTTAGGTACTTGGGAACTGTTTGGTTGTCCGAGTTCTTCCCGACTGCGAGGTGCTCTTCCAGCCTGAACCGCTGGATGGAGCAGGAGGAAAAGACTTGGTTTGATCTCGGCTGCATTCCTCAAACCGCAGTGTTCCCTGCTCCCCACACAGATCGCTGTGCCATCGGCTGGCTTGTGCCACCCGAAAATGGCAAAAGAATAAACTTGTGGGGACTGGCATCTGCTCGTAAGCACACTTAAGCACCCAGAGCACTTCTAAAAGCCACGAGAAACAACCCCATGCACCAGTACAGGCTGGGGGCTGACCTGCTGGAGAGCAGTGGAGGAGAAAGGGACCTGGGGGTCCTGGTGGACAGGAGGATGACCATGAGCCAGCAATGTGCCCTTGTGGCCAAGAAGGCCAATGGCATCCTGGGGTGCATTAGAAAGGGGGTGGTCAGTAGGTCGAGAGAGGTTCTCCTCCCCCTCTATTCTGCCTTGGTGAGGCCACATCTGGAGTCCTGTGTCCAGTTCTGGGCCCCACAGTTCAAGAAGGACAGGGAACTGCTTGAGAGAGTCCAGCGCAGAGCCACAAAGCTGATGAAGGGAGTGGAACATCTCCCTTATGAGGAAAGGCTGAGGGAGCTGGGGCTCTTTAGCTTGGAGAAAAGGAGACTGAGGGGGGACCTCATCCATGTTTACAAATATGTAAAGGGTGAGGGGCAGGACGATGGAGCCAAGCTTTTTACAGTGCTGACCAATGATAGGACAAGGGGCAATGGATGCAAACTGGAGCACGGGAGGTTCCATGTGAGTATCAGGAAGAACTTCTTTCCTGTGAGAGTGCCAGAGCACTGGACCAGGCTGCCCAGAGAGGTTGTGGAGTCTCCTTGGCTGGAGACATTCAAACCCCGCCTGGATGTGTTCCTGTGTGATGGACTCTAGGTGACCCTGCTCTGGCAGGGGGGTTGGACTGGATGAGCTTTCGAGGTCCCTTCCAACCCTAGAATTCTGTGATTCTGTGACTTGTTCGTGGGGAAAAAACCCTGTAGGGCTTTTTTTGTCCCCAAATAACTCGAGGTCTGAGTAAAGGGATCTGCTCCAGTTGGGCCAGAGGCTGTCAAACCCAGGTCATGCTTTGTGATGTGTCTTCCTGCGAGCAAAAGCCTTGTAGCAAAGCTTTTAGTGGCTGTTGTAGACAAATGGGTATCTCCAGCTCTGCATGAAGGAGGCTGGAGGAAGGAGGAAGGTTTTTAACGTCCAAATAAATTACTCCTGCCATGGCAGGAGCGATGTGTGGAGCATTTGATTATTCCCAACCATTAGTGATGCTGGTGAGGACAGAAATATTCACGCTCTATATTTAAGTGGAAATTAAGGGAATGTATCATTTGGTGACAGGAACTTTTACTGATGGCTGCTTCTCCTTTGATCAGCTCCCCAGCTAATAAATCACCAGAGGGACTCAGGGAAACTTGATTTACAGCTGGTGAGTGTTTGCTGGGGGATGTGTTCTGGAAAATCCCCCGGGTAGATGGAGGTGTGCTGGGATTCTCCTGCTCTTGGAGGGAATGCTGGAGGCTCATTGAAGGTTTGCTTTGGGAGCTGGGAAGAATGGTTTATGATGGAAAGCCGGCTGTCCGCCCACCAGGCAGCAACTGCTGCCTGCTGTGCTGCTGGTACTTTTCCACCTGCCTGCACCATATCAGGACTCTGGGAAGCTTTTGGGTGACACTGACAATGGGGGGACATCTCCTAGCTGCAGGCAAGTGCTGGTGGGGGCGTGGAAAGTTTAGGAGAAGAGGAGGAAGGGGGGAAGTGCTGCAGCTGCCACGATGGACTTGAGACCTCATGGGTCACGGTCACAGGACTGCTCAGGGGGTCTTGGGGGTGGGAAGTGCTGAGTGCTTGAGGCTCACAACACAGGTAGCGTAGCAACAGGGATCTTCCCCAGCTGCAAGGCTTAAAAATAGAGCTGGGGGAGTGTCAAACTCACAGCCTGCTGGGGTTAGTGGGACCTCTGCCCCCCACAAGCATCAGACCCCCATCAAATGGGGCTTCTGTGTGGGTCAGGGGCGCTTCTACGTGCGCCCAGGGACCCTGCTGCAGTCGATGCCACACAAGCAGGGTCTACTCTTGTTGAACTGGCAGGTCCCTTTGTCAGCGACCTGTAAGCTGAAGGTTATGTACTCATTTTTGTGGGCTGGAGCAGGTGCCACGGGAGCATTTGTTAACACACTGGTACTATTCTTATGCAAACAACTGTAGCTCATCTCAGTAATAAAAGGCGATTTAATACCTGCCCGGCTGCTGACAGGGGCTAGGAAGGGGTTTGGTTTTTAGCACAGATCCTTTATGCAGACAGACACCCTAAGGTGTCTGATTTTCCCCTTCCTGTCTGCTTTCAGCTTTGCTTTTTATTGCTGCAGAGCTGCTTCTTGGCTACACTCACACCTCGGGGCACAAGACAGAGGTTGAAACCTCAGAAGAGGTAAATGACTTGATTTCTCAAAGACTTTATCATAAAGGCTTGTTCTTGACCAGCCTTCCTGTGCCATGGCTTGGTGTTACATCTGAGCAGCTCTACCACAGCTTGCACTGGCACAGCTTGGGCTGGTTTTCCCTCTGGAGAGCGTGGCTGTGAGTGGAGGAGGTGCAGGACCATGAAAAGTGATGATCTGCCCTTTTGTGCTCTCATTTCTTGTGTTTTATCACCAGGTAAAGCACTTGTGCTATAAAACCCAGGATTTCAGAGACCCAGTAAGGGCCTGTGAAATCAAATATAAAAATAACTCCTCAAGTGCTGAGATGTACAGATCATCAGTAGCACGGTCACAGCGCGGGCTCACACTTCCAGCTGAGGACAAGTCCTCCAGGTCCTGATGGAGCAATCAAGATAAGATTGCGTGGTCGAAGACAGATGAGGGATGTGATGAGCTGTAAATCCTCTCGAGCTGTTGGGGCCCGACAGCAGCAAGATGAAGCTGTGCCTCTCTCCCCAGCTTCTTTGGTCTGGCTGTGCCCACGCAATGTCTCATGTTGTTCTTGGCAACTTTCCCTTAGGAGTGAAGGGAAGAGAAATGGGCAGACTGGTCCGGATGCAACCTCCAGCCTGTGGCTCCTGGGAATTGCACTGGCAATCATTCCTGACAGCAGGAACCTGCTGCAGCGATGCTAGATGGACTGGCTGAGTTGGTGGCTTGTTAATTCAGTGGAATGTATTTTGTAATTCAGGGCTCTTAGCAGTTTGAAACGATCATTTCAAACTAGGTTGGTGTTTGTGAATGAGGGGCTTGCAGCAGAGCTGAGCTCCTAGGGCATGGAGTGATAGGACGAGGAGAAATGGGTTCAAACTAAAGGCAGGTAGATTTAAATTGGATGTAAGAAAGAAATTCCTTGCTGTGAGGGTGGTGAGAGCCTGGCCCAGGGTGCCCAGAGAAGCTGTGGCTGCCCCTCCCTGGCAGTGTTGAAGGCCAGGTTGGATGGGGCTTGGAGCAACCTGGTGTGGTGGGAGGTGTCCCTGCCCATGGCAGGGGGTAGCACTGGGTAAGCTTTGGGGTCCATTCCAACCCAAACCAGTGTGGGATTCTATGAGAGGGCAAACTCAGTGATTCCCCACATCCAGGGGAAGTTGGTGGGCTTTCCAGGCTGCCAACTGGACTGGTATTTTCAGGGGTGCTCTGGGGCTGCCCTGTGCTGGGGGGGAAGGAGGACAGTTTGCAGGGCAGGCCAGCTTGCTTCACCGCGCTTCTGTGTTTGCACAGAGCATGGGCAAAGTCCTCAGGGAGGATTTTGTTGATGGATCTTGAGAGAACATCTTGGAGCAGAGCTGCTCCAGAGGACGTTGTCTCCATCCTCTGGACGCTCCATCCCTTGGGCACATTGAGTGACTCAGAAGTCCCTGGAGATGTGCCCAGCATGCCTCTGTCACTGGTTTTAGGACCTTTTTTGTGTGTTGCTGCTCAAATCCCAGTGTGGGTAGTGTCTGCTGCTGCTGTCTGGGGGTCAAACCCCGGGGAGTTTGGGGTGGGAGAGGTTGTAATGCTGACATTAGTGGCACAAGACAAAAACCTTAACACAAACCCATCTACGAGGGACTCTGCTTTGGGGGGTTATTGCTGTGGCATGGTTTGGAGGTGGATATTGATCACACCTTTCAGAGATGGGCAGCAGGACAGGCTTTGGGTGGTGTTTTGGAGTCATGCCTGATTTTTTTTTGTCTTCCTCTGAAGGCTGCGAGATACCAGGAGTGTCACCCAAGGAGTCCTGCTCCTCTCTGGAGGTATGGATTTCTAAATTCCTCAATTTAAATGCAAATTCACAGCCGTTTGATTATGCCATGCATCAGAGAAGCTTTTGGATGGGGAACAGCTTGTAATAATCAGCTACACATCCCTCAATCCAGATATCATCTGCTGTTGTGCTGTGAGGGCTGTGTGCCTCCGCAGAAAGCAGAGTGGTTCAGAACAACCCTCCTTCTCCCTCTTTTTCCTTTCACCTCCATTGAAAATTGCTCTCATTACCTCCCTGAAACCTTTTTAATCAACCTGGCCGGCACAATCTGCTTTGCAATAACAGGAATAATGTTTTTGGAGGTGCTTTGCATGGTAATGATCTCCTCAGCCTGAAACACTGCTGTTTGGAATGGCTGTGGCTTCAGGATGGGCTTGTATTTCATCTTGACACCTTGGTTTTCTGTAACCAGAATATTTTTTGTTGGCAGACTCATAATTGACTTATAACTTCCTTATAGGAGAAGGGGCAAAGCAGGAGGAGTGAGGCGTGGGACTGAGCACGTTTGTTGTGGCCATGGGAAGCTTGTCCTGGTTGGCATTTCTGACCTGGGATATCTTCCAGGACAAAGCCCTGATTTTGTGTAGTGAGAGCACAGGTCACACTGGGACTCCTAGACCCTTCTGCCACACACTTCCCTGCCCATCAAACCGCTCAAATTAATAATATTTGATGTTTAATCAAGCCCATTACAGTTGTCACCACGCTTGAACATCCTATTTAAGCTATCATTGCTCCCCCCACTCCCTTCCTTCCCTTAGGAGCTTCCCAGGTATTTGCATGTCCAATATGAAGGAAAACTCCTTTTGATGTGGTTCACTGACACCGAGGCTCTGCAGGCTGCAGTTAATCCTCATTTCACACTTGCAACCGGATTGGGTTAATTTCTGAATTGCCTCTGCGGGTTCTTAAATCTTTCATTAGCTGCTGCTTGATTCATTTAGTTCAGTAATAAAAAGTAATTGCTTGTCTAAACAACCAGACACCGCTTCACCCTGACCTGTAATTCTCCACCAAGTAGCCCTGTTTGTGGCAGGGAAACTTAAAATCTGCTGCAATCTGCATGGAAATCGGAGTGAGGAGCTTGAATGTGAAGAATCCACTTTCCTCTTCAGCTTTAAACTCCAGTTGTTTAACTTTCTCATTGTGCTTCACCAGACCATTTGGTGCTATGGAAACCCCAGTTTACACACTGGTGCATAGCTGCAAGCAATTAGCTATCTTTAATTGTCATTTTCTGGGGATATTTTTGACTTGTGTATTAAGCAAACATTTATGCAAAACACTGTGGAATCCATAAATGTTAATGAAGTTGAACTTGTGGCAGATAATCAGATTGATGGGTTCATTGAAGTCTTCAAAACTCGCTGTGATGGCTGAGAGCAGCTATAAAAAGACACCTGCAGGTGACAACAAGGCTCCTTTGTGTGACCACCACCTGAAATCCTCCCAGGATTATTTTTTATAACCAAGAAGCTTGTTCTTGCTTTTATCTAGCGCGTGTATGCGGGTGCTTTTAGGATAGGTGTGGACCCTTCTGTGGGAAAAGTGATGCAGTGATGGCCGTAAATAAAATGACCCCTACTTTGGATCTGGGTGCTGAATCCTGCTGCAAAGTGGGATCTGCTTTTGGGTTCTCGTGGTGGGGAATCTGGAAGCAGATGCCTGCACGGAGCGTGGCACAGCAGTGGTGTGTGAAACCCATTATTCCCTCTCTCCCTCTTTATCTTTGCATGATAAAATAACCCGTGAAAATAAATAACAAGAGCTGAATAGGCACATGGGACAGGGCCTTTGGCAGCGATGCCAATCAGCTGTGCCTCAGCAATGCTCCTCTAATTAAAAACTGTACATTATATCCGGCTGGAGCCGATTGTGAGGACTGGCTGGGTTAGGGGCTTTCCTCTGGGAGGTGGAACATGCTGGTTACTCCTTTAATTCCCATTTTCTCTCCCATCAGGTTGGTGAGGCCTCAGCCCCGGATTGTGCTGTCCCAGTGCCTGCCCCAGCTGAGCAGTGGGATTTGAGGAGTCCAAAGCAGCAAGTGGAGCCAAGCGCGTTAGCCGCTTCGTTAAGGGAATAGCTCTGAATAGGTGGAAATGCTGGCACTGATCCATGATCCTGGAGTCCCACGGATGCTTCAGCCCCGTGCGGAGGAACGAGTGGCTGATAAGTCCTGCCTGCATTCAAGGAGCGATTCCAGCCTTTCCCACGTGTTGGGAAAGCCACTGGCTTTCCAAGTGGCCGAGTTTTAAGGTTTAATCCTCTTTTTTTTTGCTGTAGTTTTGAAATTTCAGAGCACACCCCTCACATCAAAGGTCCCCCCCCAACCCACCAGCTGCCTTTCACCCCTCTTTTCACCTAGTTTTGGCTTTGCCGTGTTTCGCCGATTCTTCTCCTGTTCCCACCAAGCCACCCATTGCCACCTCTCACCATCACAGGCTCATTAATGGGTTGCAACATGATCTCACAAAAGAAACATTTATTTCTGAAAATCCATTTGGACAAACCCGACGGTCACAGAGAGACCGAGACCGTTTTGGGGAGTACAGTTGGACTTGTTCTCTGTAGAGATGCTACTATGGGAAGAACTTGACACAAAGCTTCTATTAGCTGCCCCACACATGAAATACCAAACCCCAGACGTACGTCACAGCTCATCTCATCCCCTCGCTCCATTCCTGGCCCTGACTGTATCATATTGCACAGAATCAGGAACCTTTTTTTGTCTGGGATGGAAAATTTAAGGGCAGAGACACTAGAGAGTCACCTCTCATCCTCAGCTGCTCTCAGGACTTCCTATCCCTTCTTTGGGGAGCCACAACCGCTGCATTTGACTGAGGAGTGTGGTTTAGCTTCCAGCAGAGATGGAGTTTTGGGTGGATATACCCCAGGGAAAAGGGCTATTTGCGTGTTAAACTTTGTGTCCTAAGTGCTGTGTTAATTATTCAGCTTGAGACAGTCTTTTGGGGCAGTGTTCTGTAAATTATTAACAGATTCCTGAAGCCTGAGAGATGGTTTGGGGTTTTTTTAATTATTATTTTAATGGTACACAAAAGCTCGGAGCTCTTGAACTGGGCACTTTGGTTGTGTGGCCTCTGGCAGGAGGGTTCTGGCGAGGACACAGCAAGGCCATCCCGTTACAAGCACTGCAAACAATAGGGACTGGTACCTGCTGCTTTGCTTTGACCTCCACATCTCCAACACTGCCTGGTTTTTCTGGCAAGCAGGCTCTTGTTTGGCTTTTGCTGGTTTTTTATGTTTTGAGCTGATGGGAGAGAAGCTACACGTGAATCGGGGTGTAAATGTCGTATTTTGGAGCAATTGAGCAGACCTCGAGGTGTGTGTGGAGACAGGGATTTGTAGCTCTGTGCTTCTGCTGGGTGGGAAGAGCAGTTTCTGAGTAGCAAGGAGCAAACCTGAGCTTATAATCGATCCCTTGGGGGTAAGGAGATGGCTTCAGGCTGGGGTTTGGGTTTCAGAGCTCCCTCCTGCTGCAGTGGTTTTGGCTTGGAGTGCATTGTAATTGGGGTTAGATGGGAGTTATCTGTGTGCCTCCAAAGAGGAGATGGCAAAGGGATGTGTGCAGACCTGCTGAGTGATGCTCTCCAGATGCTATTATTTTGCATTTCAGAGAGGCAGGAAAGAGACAAAGACACTGTCTCGCTTTGCAATTGAATTTCTAATCAGAGATCTGCAAGCAAACCAGGGAAACAGGCTTAATAAAGCAGAAAAAGCCTCTGTGTGACAGCTGACCTGTCTGAAAGGAGAGCTGGAAATAGTGCAGGGCGGGGACTCACCACATGGTTAGGTGTCCCATCCCCAAGCTTGGGCTTCCCAAGTCTTGCTTTAGGCTTCTCAGAAGACTTTTGCACGCACAGAGCACCCCAAGGGTGGTGAAACCAGCTCATGTGGTGTGCGTGGACACGGACTTGACCCAAACTTCCCATCTAAATGTGACAAGAGCCATGTCCCTGTTCCTGCCTCCACTGATAAAATAACTTGGTGCTTGGAGGGGGGAAAGGATAACCGAGGTTTGGGTGTGTTGTACCCATTTACACGCAACATTTTGGGGTGGTATTTTTTGGTCTCTCTGTTGAATGATCCCTTGACACGTTCCCATCAGCTCGGGCGTCCCTCCGCCGTGGTCCTTGGCACTGTTTATGACAAGTGGGAATTTTTCCCACTTTATTTCAAGAGATGGTTTTCTACAAGAGGCACAGGAAGCATTTCAGGCTGGAAACTGTCAGCTTGAATCCAAGTCTCCATGCACGCCCTGGGGCTTATCCCACGTTTCAAGCTGAGCATTGCTTGTGAGAAGACAGTTGTCATTTCTCCACATGTCTCATGATCACAGCACCCGTGGGGCATAAAACATGGACAAAAGGGCAGCGTGGTTATATACACACACACACACACACATATATATCTTTTTTTTCTCAATTATGACTTCTGTAGGCTCACAGCCTGACACAAACTTGTGCGTGGGGTGTACGGAGCAGATCTCTGCATGCTTTATTCAGCTCTCTAGCCTGTTTTTGAGATATTTGGTTTCATTTTAATTGGGAATTTGGGTTGGCAGTCGGGAGTAAATCACAATTTGGCTCCAGTTTGTAGCACCTTCTCGTGTATTGGCAGCACAGCTCCTGTGGAGATGGGGGGGAGAAGTCTTCTAGTCCAACCCTTACTGGCATCGCCCATCCCTCAATCTGTTTAGGGCTGGTGGTTTTTTGCAAAACCAAATCCCCAGGCAGGCTCGTGCCATTCCCCCCTCTCCATGCCGTGGGGTTGCGGAAGGCAGTGGTCAGGGAATACGTCTTAAGGCAACGAGAATGGTGAGAAGTGGCAGTTTAAGCAGGAAAGAAAAGAAAAGAGCTTATTCCAGCGTGTGCGTGGAGCACGTGGTGGTTTGTAACGTCCCGTGGTCGCAGCGGTTGGGAAGAACATGGAAGTGGCTGGAAGAGCTGCTCCTCATTGATGGCACTTGGCAGGATTTTGGGTAAAAATGATGATGATCATCCCTGTCAGTCTGGTTTTCCTTGCTCTTGGATCCATCTATTTGCCCGTTCATTGAATTTCTGCTGGAGTCATTGCTTAAATATGTGTATTTTTATCTCCAAGAACCATCGTGGCTGAGGATTTATTAATGACTGGATCCTCCCACAGCCAGTTTGGAGGCTGAACAGTTGAAATCTCCAAAAGTTATCTCTGCTTTACTTCCAGACATTGCTCTGTGCTCAGCATGGGCTGATGTTTGGATGCTTTGATATGAATGAGCCGTTTCCCTGCCCAATGCAAAATGCATCTCTTCAGCATTTCTGTCTTGCATTGAATCCATCTTGGGAGTCTGATTTCTCCACCAAAAGTGAAAGGCTGGACCAGCAGCAAGGAGCAGTCGATAGAACCACCCCCAAACTTGGAGGTTTGTTCCAAAAAGCCAAGTTTCCCCACGTCTCATTTTCTTTTTTTCCCCTTTTCATCCATTTGCTGACTGAAGGAGCTCTTGGTATGAAGAGCCCAAGTGAAAATAATCCATCCTAACAGGACTAAAACACTAGATACATCCACATACACATCATAAACTCTTAGGGTTTTATGCTAAAGACAGGGAAATGAGAAGAAAAAAAGGTTCCCTGATCAAAACGAAATCCAGAAAGCGGAAGTGAATCATTTTGACCCTCCTCTGCGTGGAAAATGTCTGCAAAATTCTTGTCTCCCTTCAAACCTTGCACGCTGGCAGAACTTTGTGGCAGAATCCCAGGATGTCCCTTTGTGTGCAGCTCGAGCCATTTCCAGGTTGTGAAAACCATTTCAGCACGGTCAGTCTTTTCTTCAGACCTCCACAGGCTTCTAAAATTCTCTTCAAGAGACATCCCCTTGGGCCTTTAAGGAAATCACAGTGATGGCTTTTGGCACGTACGGTTGATAACAGCAACCAAAGTCTGGCTTGGTTCAGGGACCCCTTCTGAGAGCTGTGTTTCCGTGAGCTGTGGTGGATGGTGGCAGCAGAAGACCAGTGTGCAGAGGGATACGGGTGCCAGAGATCAGACTGTGCAGGAACACCTGGATCTGAGTTGAGGTGCCAAGTGGCTGGTGGTGCCCCACGGGTGCACAAGCTCCTGAAGTTGAAACCAGCATTTTTTGCTGCATTTTTTTGAATTGAATACCCCTCTGGATATTCAAGTGGGAGAACGAAATTAGAGGTGGGAGGAGGAAAGTTTTGACTGGTTTGTTTTCCTGCAGGGTGGGATGCACTGGAAGATCCCTGCTGCCTTGCAGAGAGCAGAGAAGCTTCTGCCAATGTTGGAGTTAGGGTTTAGGAGAAGAACCCAGCTCTGTCCCATTCCATTCCTGCATCCTATCCACTCACCTGGCACGTGATGGGTTGGACAGGCAGCGAGCAAGGTGGAGGCCAGCCAGACCTCCCTTGTGTTCAAACACGAGCCACGGTGGAGCACATGAAAATAATCCAAAGCTTTTGCTCTCAGGCTTGCCCGAGGATGGTGGCTCCAAGGATGGAGCAGCACTGCAAGAGATGGTAAAACAGCACGGAAAAAAGCCGGCACATCACAAACCGGGGTGATGCCACTGGGTAGATTGAGCACTGGAGCACCCCAGTGAGGGAATGGGGATGGTGGCACCCTTGGGAGCAGCTGCTGGAGCCAGGGAGCCACTTAGGTGAGCGTGTTGGAGTAAAAGCTGAAGCTTTCGGAGACCGTCTTGGAGTCGCTGCGGGAGGAGCCATTGGAGGTCATGTCTACAGAGAGACGCTTGGCCTTGCTGCTCTCCTCCAGCTCCTCTTCAGCTGCACCAACTGCTGAGGACACAGTGGTCTCTATCCGGCTGACCTTGTACATGCTGCTCTGTGTCTGCAGGTACCTGGCTGACTTCATTTCCAGGCCCTCGTACTCACCAGCGCTGATGAACGGGCACCACCGAAACGCGTGTTTGAACCCCACGCGAAACCTGGGGGGACAGAAGAGGTGGGGAAAGGCAGCTGTGAGGGACGTGGAGATGGCAAAAGGACCTCACAAAGAGTGGGAAGACAGAGCTAAGCACTGCTAGATACCATCGCAACCACTGCTTCTCACTAAGGGGAGGAAAAAAACACTGATAAATCCCAATTAGGAGTCAGGACTGTTTTGATACCTGCCCTCAAATCCCATAGGGGCTTCAGGAAAGACTTATTTAGGTGAGTCCTGCATCTGCTGGAAGAAGCCCCTGGCAAAAAATGGGACAGAACCATCCTGGAGAAATTCTCCATCCATACCCTCCTCCATCAGGCCCCTCAGTTTCTCCCTCAACTTCCCTCCCTGTTGCTCCAAGATGCTGCTGAACGTCACTTGAAACCAACCTGTCATTGAGACAGCAGTAGATAATGGGGTTGTACATGGTGGAGCTCATGGCCAGCCACATGATAGCCAGGTAGACCTGCTGGATGAACTTCTGCAGGTACCACTCGGGGTTGAAATACTGCAGGGCAAAGTAGATGTGGTAGGGCAGCCAGCACAGCGCGAACGTGCACACCACGATGATCATCATCTTCACTACCTGGGAGAAGAGAGGGCAAGGAAACAAAGACATCCCCTGGACATGCCACAGGTTGGGTGTCCCCCTCCAGAAGGGGCCACTGCCTTTTGACTTGGGGACCTTTCCAGCTGGGAACATGTGATCGACACCTTGGTTAAACCGTGCGTGTTCATGGAGGACGTGCATCTGGAGGACACTCTGCTCCATTAGCAACAACCATGCAACAAGTCCTGACCTGTTTCCACCTCTAATGAAGTATTCTTGGTCATGGTTAGTCGGGGTTGGGCATGAACGATGGCTCCTACTGTGCTTGGAGCTCCTTACCTTCCGCTTGGCTGAGACCTGCTCGTGGTAGCGGTCGGAGGAGTCGCCCGGTATCTCGCTCGCCCAGAGGGTGATGCCAACCACCGTGTAGGCACATCCTATCACCAGGAGTGGCAAGAAGTAGATCAGGATGGTCATGCAGAAGTGATACCTAGAAAAAATGATGGTTGTTGAGTGTGTCCCTCTGCCTGTTCAGTCTTCTTCTTGCAAACCGAGCTTGAAGGCATGAAGCTTCAAGCTTGAAGACTCCTTGCCTGCAGAGCTCGGACCAGGAAGGACTCCCTGCTTTCACTGGGATTGCAGTGGGTTCAGTGAAGGATTTGTGTTAACTAGTAGTTGGTTTAAAAAAATAATGCTTTTTTTAACAACCAGGATGGGAGTGGATGGTTGGACCTTGCAGGTTCCTTCCTACCATCATCGTAGCTTGCAAAAACCTCTCTCCCCTGCAGAAAGATGGCAACAGTGGTGTGGAACACGGCTGGCTTGCACAGTGCTGGCTTGCAAAGCACTGTCAGGTCTGGAGGGAATTTTCTTCCACCAGCTTTAGGGTCTTTGCCTGCATTTTTGGGGTTTGGGCCTGACTTGAACACGAGGTGCTACATCTGTTCGGGGCCATTCAGGCCCTGTAGCCCAGCTCTGCTCTCACACTCATCCTCCCAGGAACTTTGAATAATATCTCCAAATGTGTAATGAAGGGGTCAGGCTCGTGCCTGGTGCAAATCCCACAGGGAATGGGGTTGGCCCTGGACCCACGCTGCCACGCCATCTCCTCCTTGTTTGGTACCTGCAATCTCATTTGGCCTCCTCTTTGCTCGGCGCTAATCTCATTTGGGTTGGATTTTGTAGGGCTGTTTTCTATTTTGCTAATTAAAGAGGCGTCTCTGTGGCTCCGCCATGAAGATTTGGTTGTGGTTCCCATGTAATACAGGGTCTTTAAACCAGCTGCAAACAGCTGAGAGAGATGCAGAGATGCCCCAGAGGAGCTCTTGGATAATGTGAGCAAGAAGGACCCTGACTTTTAGAGCTGCACGGTAGGGATGGGGATTTCCAAAGAGCCCTGGGACTTTTTTTTGGTGCTGAAAACTGGTCTCCACGTGAAACCATCCCTATGTTATTCTGTCTACAAGACCTGCAGGATCAGAGCACTCAGAGAGGCCTGGGTTTTGTCATCTAGAGGTCTTCAGCATGAGGCTTTAGGGTCATGTATAGGATGGAGGAGCCCGTGGGAGTTATGGGACAGTGGGGCTGCCATCTCCTCTTGCCTTGAAAAGCCCAGATGGCTGCTGTGGGCTGTTACCTCCTGGAGAAGCTGGCGAGTGGAGCAGCTCTTTCCCCTTCCCTTAACAAACTGGCAGCTAACGGAATTGGAATAGATCAGCCATCTATTTCAAAACCAAAAGCAGGAGAGGGAATCGAGCTGGATCGCCAGCTCCTATTGCAGATGCAGCATCTCATCCACCTCCTCCCATACCAACAGGCTGAGAACGGGGATATTTTCCCATTAAAAAAACCCCTCCTGTGCCCATCCCTGTCTCTGATACCCTCTGCATACTGGGGTTCTGCTTTCTGGGCTCCATCTGCCAAGAGAAAGGACCTCCTGGCATTGGGAGAAGTCGCCTATTTTCACTCTGGACTGAAAAAATAACATTTTTCATCAGGGCATTGCAAGCGAGGCAGCTGCTGCTGCCCTAAATAACTGCCCCGAGGCCATGCGGGCAGGGGAAGGGGTTTGACAGTGGCCCAACCACCTGTCCCTGCAAAGTTATTTTGGAGTAGTAAAATAACATCTCGGGCTCTGTGGGTTTGGGCAGTTGGGAGAGACCCCGCTGAGCCGCACGTTATTTCCAATCCCCACTGAATATTCAGGGTCTGGCCATTTAAAAAGCTTCTGCTTAGCATCTGCTTGCAGGTTGCAGGGCCCCTGGCTCGCCAAAGATGCTCAGGCTTTGGAGTGGTGCCTGGCTCCCAGCAGCGAATCATTCATAGGTTAATGGTGGTATTTTTCTCTTGAATTAGCTGCTTGAAAAAACGACGGCCCTGGCGTTGGGCTGAACAACAAATGAGCTGTCAAAGCTTGTGCTTCGGTTGCTGCTTCAGTCCAGGGGGGGCTCAGCCCCATCCTGGCCACGTGGGCTGTCGAAGCCAGCGGCGTTCCTTCACTCTGGCTCTATTTATCATGGTGGCCCGGAATAAATAAGGTTGGAAAACGCTTCTGGAGATTGGCTGGGCCAGCACCAGAGTAGTTCTTGCCATACCTGCCTTGCGATGCAAAGAAACATGATGCACAGGGGTCAGGGCAATCCCATGCACAAATCCAGGCTGGATGGAGAATGGATTAAGAGCAGCCCTGAGGAGAAGGACTTGGGTGATGATAGGATCAACGTGAGCTGGCCATATGTGCTTGAAGCCTGGAAAGCCACCGGGATCCTGGGCTACATCCAAAGAAGTGTCACCAGCAGGGGGAGGGAGGGGATTCTTCCCCTCTACTCTGCTCTCATGAGGGCCCCCCTCTGCAGTGCTGGGTCCAGTTCTGGGGTCCCCAACACAAGAACATGGAGCTGTTGGAGAGAATCCAGAGGAGCCACGGAGATGATCATGGGCTGGAGCAGCTCTGCTCTGGGGACAGGCTGAGAGAGTTGGGGGTGTTCAGCCTGGAGAAGAGAAGGCACCGGGGAGACCTTGGAGCACCTTCCAGTGCCTGAAGGGGCTCCAGGAAAGCTGGAGAGGGACTGGTGCCAAGGGCAGGGAGTGATGGGACGAGGGGGAACGGGTTCCAAGTGCCAGAGGGGAGATGGAGATGGGATGGGAGGGAGAAATTGTTTGGGGTGAGGGTGGTGAGAGCCTGGCCCAGGGTGCCCAGAGAAGCTGTGGCTGCCCCTCCCTGGCAGTGTTGAAGGCCAGGTTGGATGGGGCTTGGAGCACCCTGGTGTGGTGGGAGATGTCCCTGCCCAAGGGGACTGGATGTGCACTGGATGTGCTTTGAGGTCCCTTCCACTCTAAACCAGTCTGTGATGATAATGATACCATCCAGCAACCTGCTGCTTGTTGCCAATTGGCAAACCCCTCTAATCTGTGTTGCAGAGAGACCTTTGCCAGGCTCAGGTTGGCTCTGAACACCTCTCCATGCATGCGTGTGTGTCCCCTGCTTTGGCTCCAGCACAATTTCACAGCTCTAACTCATTTCTCCATGGGGCTGGAGATCACAAATGCCTTTTTTTCCCCCCTCCTGCCTCTTTTTTCCTTAACGCATGACATTTAACTGGCTGAGTGACTTGTGGACTTCAAAGAGCAAACCCCAGCGGACCACTGCTCTGGCAGACCAGCGGGTTGCCTGGACCCTTTGGAAATGCCAGATTTAATTAGCTGGCACCTTACCGGGAAGGAAAGAGATTCCTGCTGAGCCCTCCTAGCCCAGCGTTTCCCTCCCAGCCTGAGCTGATGCCACAGAGCCTCTTTTTGTCGCCTGTTTTTTAAGCAGTTGGGTGAATTTTGGGGTGTTTGGACTCGGTAAATCCCATCCCAGTTTTTTTGCTGTTATTGCCTGGCCAAGAGACCCCTGGTAAAAGCCTATTTCCCTCTGGCAGGAATAACTCTCACCCCAGGAAGCCTTTAGAGATACGGGTTGCAGGAGAGATGCTGCAAAGACTACAGTGTGTGAATAATTGGGTTTTAATTAACTTAATGTGCCCCAAGATGGTACAGGTGGGGATTTTGCTACCATCAACTCCATCGCACTGAGGCAGGGGGAGGATTTCCCCATCCCAGGGAGCTCTGAGCCATTCCCATCCTTCCTCACTTTCTTATTTTTTATATCTTTGCATCTTTTTTCTGGACGGTGCCCCCACTGCCGGAAGAATTCAACTCACGTTTTTCCATACAAGTTGGTGCTGTGCTCTGGCCACTCCACCAGACACACCAGCCGGCCTGGCAGCTCCTCCATCACCGAGTAGTATCCCTGGGGCAAAGCCAGCAGGAAAGCCAGGAGCCAGATGATGCCGATGACCACCTTGGTGGCGGTGGCTGAGAGCCGGGGTTGCAGGGGGTGGATGATAGCCATGTACCTGCAAGGTGGGGAAAGGAGAAATCAAGGCTGGAAAGCTCAAATGTTGCAGCTTTTGGGGCTATTTTAGGTCTCCCTGGAGAAGAGGAGACTGAGAGGAGACCTTATTGCCCTCTACAACTACCTAAAGGGAGGTTGTAGTGAGGCTGATGTTGGTCTCTTCTCCCCAGTTGCTGATGACAGGATGAGAGGAAATGGCCTCAAGTTCCGTCAGGGGAAGTTTAGGTTGGAGATTAGGAAGAAGTTCTTTACTGGGAGGGTGGTTGGGCACTGGAATGGGCTGCCCAGGGAGGTGGTGGAGTCACCGTCCCTGGGGGTGTTCAACAAACGGGTTGATGAGGCACTTGAGGCCATGGTCTGATGGTCTGATGGTTAGGAATATGATGGGATAAAGGTTGGACTTGATGACCCTGGAGGTCCCTTCGAACCAGAATGATTCTATGATGGGATAAAGGTTGGACTTGATGACCCTGGAGGTCCCTTCCAACCAGAATGATTCTATGATTCCCTTGTGTGGGGGTCATACTTTGACACCACCTTAACTCATCCTGGCAGCCCCTCACTCTGCACAACGCAAACGGCACCGAATAATCCCGGATTCCCAATGCTTTAATCCTGCAGCATCTTACTCTTGTGATACACATCTTGTTGGAGAGAACTCCTTGACTTTTAGCTGGAAACCAGCTCCACTATTGCAACCAGGAACCGGCTGCTTCTGCAGAGATCAATTTGTACAAAGCCAGGCACGATGCTGCTGTCTGGCAGCAGCCACTTTGGCAGCACCCGATAGTTCTGCACTCATGCAAAATCATCTTTCTGTGGTCGATCACAGCGCTGAGGGTTACGGGAGGAGAACCAAAAATAAGAGTGCTGAACCAGTGTGGAATGGGGGCTATGAGCTGCCACCTATATCTGCTTAGCTCTGGGGCTCCTTCCCCCAAACGCCAGTCATGGTACGTGAGGAAAGCTCCAGTGGCGACAAGGTGGATTGAATTTATCCCTCTGCAAAGCTGGTTTGCAGCAGCCAGCAGCACTGGGAGGATTAAGTGAGAACGTCACACGTTTTTTTTTATTTGATTTTATTTTATTCCCCCCCCTGCTCCACGTCAAGCTTCAGGCAGAGAAGAAACATTGCATCGCTCTGCACGTGTTCTCATGTTTGCAGCCTCCTCTGTTTCTCCCTTCATCCCTTCTCCTTGCAGAGAACAGACAAGTTTTCCTTTTAAAGCTTTCCTGGATGGCAAATACTCTCCGTGTGGCATTTTTGGGTGGCTACTTGCAGGGGCAAAGATGTAGGGATTAATATATAAATACACAGGAGGTACTGCCATCAGCTCTTCCTCTGCCCTTATCAGCTTTGTGCAGTTGAAAATCCTAAGCCACCTGATAATTATCCCTCAAAAATCTGCTCTGGCTGGTACCTGAAATCACAGCTTGATCACCACCAGCCAGAAATGCTTTTACATCTCCCACCTTATTTCTGCCAGGGGGTTTCACAAGATTTTCCTCTTTGCTTTAAAGCACTTTGGGGCTGCACAAGCCATCGTGGTTGATAAAACATCCAAATAATTGCTGGGATGATGAACTAAACCTCAACCGCATCGTTAGGGACCTTTCTAACTGCCATCGACTTGTCTGCAACGCTGTCTTGTGGTGGAAAGGAGACAGCAAAATTCATCTGACCACACTGATGTTGCAAGGACCGGGTCAGGGAGGCAGGAGGGAGGAAGCCAGCCCCAAATCCTACTTTTTGGCAGTGATTCCCAATCCATCTGTCCCAGGCGACCTCTGAAATATGGCCTTGGGGATGCTCTGGGTTCTGCCACCCATCAGGATTAAAAATAGGAATAATAATAGTTCTCCCAGACAGGGGCTCTGATGGGGAAGAAAAAAAAATGTGGTAAAAAGGGTCTGGGCTGCTTGGAGGAGCTGATATTACAGATTGTAAAAATGCTGGAGATAAATGGAAATGTATAAACATCCTGAAAATAATTAGACAATTATTTCATGTTAAAATATTGTATAATTATGTAATTGTAGCACTAAACAGAAATCTGTCCTAACATTTTAATTACTGCTTCCTTTTTTTTTTTTTCCCTTTTTTGACAAGAGAACTTGAAGCAAAATCAAACTGGGGAAGGAGGGGAGTGGAGAATAATCCAGATTCGTGGCCACTTTAGCTCAGATGACAGCCACGGTCTGGCTTGTATTGGGGTGGAAAAGCATCAGTACAGGGAGCAGACCAGTTGGACTTCCCCATGTTTCTCTACCCAATAGGTTTGTGCATGTTCCTGCCTTTGAATTTTGGGGTTTTTTGGGTTTTTTTGGCTACCACTGGATCTTTCTTTTTACATCCAGAACACGGGGCCCAAAAAGCCAGTTTGCTGCCTTGCAGCTCTGCTCAGTTTTGAGCCAAACGAACGAGTTTGCAGTCAAATGGAAAGGCAGAGCATGGGCGTGGGGTGCACCTGCAGTGCCCAGGGTGTCTGCAAGGTTCTGGTGAACGTTTGGCCCATGCAGTGCTGAGCACAGGAGGTATCGATTGGGGTTTAAGTGCTGGGAGGTTGCTGCCCTCCCTGGCATGGCCACACAGGTCTTGGCGAGGAGCAGGCTCTCAAAAGCAAAGCTAATGAGTTTATTAGCTCGTATTTCTCCTGGCAAAGTGCCTCCGTGGTGCTGTATCCCATCGGAGAGATGGATTATTTTTGCTCTGCCATTCAAGAGGGCGGTTTCCCCATCCCTAAAACAATGGGGTGTCATGGTTTGTTGGGGGTTGGAGGTAAGGAAGAGGAGCATGGCCCTGTGTGAGCATCCTGCCCTCCCACCACGGGGTCTTCAAGTCCTTATGTTTTATAAGGAATTGTCTCTTGGTTGAGGATTTAAGGGCAGATTTCCTGCATTAGGGAAAGGTTTTGTTTCCTGTGCAGGCAGTGCCGTGTGGGGGGGAAGCACCAGGAACTCTCCTGCAGGAGCTGGGTTGGGAAGACTCAATGATCCTCATTCTTTCAAATAAAACAATCTGCAGTTGCTTTCTGGCAACACCAAGTGCAAACCATCGTGAGGTTTTGCGTGCTTGGGGCTGGCAGGACAGACCTGATGCCCTCGCAGCTGCATTTTCCTTGTTTAAGGTTTTAAATCCCCCACATTTGATGGGCTTGGCACAACTGCACGCCAGGCGCCGTTCGATGACGTTGGTAATGTCGTTTGTTGTTGTTTAAATACTTCAGTGTGTTTTGGGGGAGTGTTACCATGATGATACCAAAGCAGCTGAGCACAACGTTGGACCAGGGTAGTTCCGAGCGTATCTGTTATTAAATAGATGTTGCGTTCGAGGCAGTGTAGCCATCTATTAATTGCATCTGGAAATCTGGATGCTGCCTGGATAACTAACATTACACAGATGAGATTAATATAATAGCAAGAATTTATGAAGTTGTCTTTCATCTCCCAGTTTCCTTATCCGCTCCTTTAAGTCATAAGGATACGACAGATAAGAGATGAGTAAGCAAGAGGACGCAGAGTTTGTGCTGTGTGTTTGATTGCCCAACCATTTCCCATTCTGAGCAAAGAGGGGTTTAGCTCAGAGTCTGTCCCGGGGGAATTTGCAGCCAAATCAGAGCAGATGGGTCAAACACCTCCTGCATGCCTCCGGGTCCTTCCTACCCATGAAACAAAAAGCCCTGTAGAGAAAAACTTGCCCCTTTGCTCACATGCTCAGTGCTGGGCAAAGCATCCTCATCCCACAGGAGGCTGCAGGTTCCTCACTGGTGTTTCCCAGGTTTTTTTAATCTGTTTTTTTTTATTTAAAACTGCAAACCTTCATTCACCAGCTCCTAAAATTGCTGGTCTGCACCTGAGACCTGTTCATATCTCCCCAACTCTGAGCAAAGAGGGGTTTAGCTCAGAGCCCGTCCTGGGGGAATTTGCAGCCAAATCAGAGCAGATGGGTCAGACACCTCCTGCCTGGCTCAGGGTCCTTCCTACCCAAGAAAGAAAAAGCTCTGTAGAGAAAACCAGCTCAAAGTCCTGCTCTGTAAACCCCAGAAATCCATTGAGATTAAATAAACCCTCACCGCACCTTCCCTTCTTGACAGCCCAGCCTTGCTGAGAGGCTCTGCAGGTGCTGTTATTCGAGGTGTCTACACAATTTTATTGACTATTTGGTCCTGGCACTGGTTTATAGCTGGAGGGTGAAGGGGGAAAACCAAAAAAATCACAGGGCTGGTGACCTGTGAGACCTTAGTGCATGGGTGGTTCCCACTGGGCCTTTGAGGAATTAACAAGAATTTAAGGAATAAATTAAGAAAGCCATCAGATAAACCAAATATCTCACCAGAGACTCCTATGGTGGCTTGTGGCAGCGCCCAGATCACCCCAAAAGCTTGTCTGGAATGTGTGTCTCGTGCACCTCCCAGCCACCAAACTGTTGCTAATTCATCTTAGTTTCCTATTTATCACCATGGGAATTTCAAGCCCCTTCTTCCCAAAGGAAAGAGGAGGAAAAAGATGTAATTTATTGTTTTGCCAGGCTGAATCCCTATCTTACAAAGGCATTCCCATGTCCACCTTCCAAACTGCATCCCGACAGAGCGAGAGCACGCAGCGCCTGGGTGCAGATCAAAGTCCTGCTCTGTAAACCCCAGAAATCCATTAAATCGAGATTAAAAAAAACCCAAAACCCTGGTGCTATATTAGGGTGTAAATGACTAATTAATCTGTCTGTGCACTGCTGTAATTTGTCCTCTCCGGAGGGTTTCTTTCTGCAGTAATCATCTCTCAGGGAAGGCGTGGGGTCGCCGAGCTGGCTGATATGATGTTCCAACCTGGGAGTTCAAGCTTGCAAGCAGTAAATAATTTTCCCAGCCAGTTTTTCTGCTGCAAATAATTCGAGGTTGGGGAGATATTCACAGGTCTCAGTTGCAGAGGAGCAATTTTAGGAGCTGGTGAATGAAGGTTCGCAGTTTTAATGTTTCTTCTGCAGCTCCTGCTGGTAAATTGATGGATCTGAAGACACCTAATATCGTTTGATAACCCATTTGGAAATTAAAAAAAGGGAATATAAAGAAGATCCCAGTGGGATTGCCCAGCCCTTGGTGCTGGTGCTGGTTGGAGTGGGCTTGTAGGCGTTGCAGGAGGTTAGTCCTGCCCTATGCCACTTTTATTGCTGCTTTAGAGTATAGAATACTCTAGAATACTTTGCAGAAAAAGGGGAATATTAATTCAATATATACATTTAAACATATTTCTATTAAATAGCCCAAGTGCTGCACAGTCTGTCTCCACCCTGAGTTTATGGCAGGGCTCTCACCCTTCTCGTCAGGATTTGCTCAGTCTGTGGTGGTTTTGGCTTAGCTCATTTAAAGCTTTGAGACCAGACATGATTCTTCTTCTGTTCCTGCAAGTAATCGAGGATCTTTCCCTTTGGCTACGTTCCTGCTTGTCCATCCTCATGGAAACTCATTCCCCTGCCTGAAGTTTGCTCACGGTACTCATGAGTGGTGGTGCCTCTCTCTTTCAAGTGAATTAATTCACAAAGAGTTTGAAGCCGGAAAGGGATATGCGATGTGCTCTGGCACTGAAATGCCCAAAACCAAAGGACGTGGCAAATTCCATAGTGCCAAAGTGGAGCCATTTGGCTCCCACTGCCGCAGGATGCTGAGAAACAGCATCATGGCTTTTCCTGAGCAGACTTTAGCATCTGCCAGCCTTGACTCCTGAATTTCCTGCTATTGTTGCAGGGTTCAGAATAGCACTTGCTATAGAATTACCTTCTTTCTATTTGTTCAGAGTGCTTGTGCCCAGCCTGAAATAGGTCCTGGTGAAAGAGCAGATGGTCCAGCTTCAAGCAAAAGCTTTTTTTGATTCTCACACAACCCCGTGGTAGAATCAAACCCACTTCCCTCCTTGTTCTTCCAATGACTCTGTTACGGCTGTGCCAAGTCTTTCCAAGGCGGTTTCGTATCCTCCAGCAAGGACGTGCTGGAAATGGCTTGCAGAAAGCACAAGCAGAGATGATTTAGGGGAGCAATCTGCAGGCTGACGCTCCTCCAAGCCTTCAGCCTCTGAATCCGACCCCTCTGAGAGATGGCTTAATGCAGCTGGGGAGCAGGAGACACATTCAATTCTCCTTCCCTTAGTTTTTGATGAAAATCTGAACTGCAGTCACGTTTGATTTCCGATCCATCCTGGCTGTGAATAGAACCCATTTTGCTGAGTCCACCTCACTCTGCTGCTCTGAATTCAGGTACTTGCTTTCCTTGTTCCCACACAGCTTTTTCCTGGTTGCCAGGACAAATTCTTCCCTTTCGGGTTCCTGGAACAACTTCCTGCATTTCATGCATTTAAGTTGCTACCGTCAGGTCTCAGACGCAGGAAAACAGGCAATTTTCAAGCTCCTGGAGATATTGTTGGGTGCTGCTTGCCTGGAAGGGCGGAGGACTGGCTTTGCTGCCTTCACCTTCTCCATTTCCCACCTCACTGGAAATTTAGAGCCAAGAAATGCAGCAGGTAGCTCTGTGCACGAAGCATTTGCTGCAGCTTCTTTTGGGTCTTTCTTGGTGGGTGAGCCGAGCCTCCACGCACGGGTTTTGCAGCCCAGCCATGGGAAAACCAACCTTTTCTTCAGGGTTTGCAGATGCAAGAAAAAAAGCTGGAAATGCCAATTCCCCCCCCAAATTCAGCCCCAGGCTCCCAGACCTGCCTTTGCTGCCTGTTTTACACATGCTTTTCCAGCTTCACCTGGGGGATTTGCTTTTCTGGTTATTCCAGGGTGCGGGGCGAAGGCTAAAAACCAAATTAGTATTAAAAAAATAAATAAATCATCTCTCTAATTCATCCCAACCTGAAAGGGGCTTTGCTGGTTGATCCCAAATATCCTCGAAAAGCAGGTGCTCCTGAAACAGCAACACCATTGGGTAGGAACAGAGCCACGCTGGCAATATTCATCTTTATTTATCATTGCCTTAACTCTCCTCACACCTCCAGTATGAGAGCTTGGTTTATTTTGGGGAGAAGGTCTTGTAACCAAGCGAAACAAAACCTGAGCTTGGTTTTAATCCTAGGAAGCAACATCCACCTCGAGCTCCATTCCCTGAGCTGTCAGTGCAGGAGTGGTGGCAGCGCTAGAATTTCTCGTAGGGAAAAATCCGTGCCAGTTTGTGCAATGCTCAGACATCAGCTCAAAATGTGCTGGCATATGGCAACGCAGATCTCCTCCCCTCCCTGCTTTGCATGGATCCTCAGCCAAAATGTTTTTTACTCCCCGGGAAGAAGGAGCAAAGAGATCTGCTGGGTTGGAAAAATCTGTTGCGCTTGAAACGCCGGTGCTCGAGAGGGAATCGCAAAGCGGTGGAAATGCCATCAAAGAACAGGTTTGGAAGGGGAGAGGGGAGCTGTGCACTGGTGGTGCTTGGTGCGTGGCTTTTTTGTGTCCCTCGACCCCTGGCTCGTTGCTCTGCAGCGGGAAGGGCAGCGTCCCCCATGCCATCGCACTGCGCCGAGCGCCGGCTGAACTTTTGATCGCAGCCAAATGCGAGCGGGATCTCGCTCTGCCAGCAGTCCCCAGCCACTGGGCAGTGCTAGCAAGAAACCAGGCAAGCAAAAAACCCAGCTGAGCTATGCTGGCTGCAGCTGAGTGAGAGAAACGCCTGGCACCCACCTCTCCTCCTTGAGCCCCGCTAATAAAATCACGGTGGGTTTGCTCGGGGGGACACGCCAGGATGCAATGGGACCTCCTGCCAAGTCAAGACGCCTTTCCCAAGCCCAAGTTCCTCTCTGAGGCTCCTCTGACAGTTCTCAACCCAGACCAAGCAACACAAAACAGTGTGTGCAGCACAGCAGAGGCACGTCCGACCCCAGCGTGTATTTTATGTTGTGAGGTGATGCCATTTTGTGCTAAATTATCAAGTTTGCTTTGAAATGAGGAGGTTGGGAAAGGAATGAACAGTTCTGCAGGGGAGTTGGGGAGGGAGAGGACACCGATGCTACACATGCACACCCAAGACACTACTGACATGCACAGAGGTTACAAAGCCCTTTCTCAAGCTTCAACAAAGGATTCCCAAAGCCATCTGCAACCAGGGCATGGAGAGGGATTATTTTTAGCCCTCTTTTGCCCAAACGAGCTTTATTTTAATCACAATGTCCTCCCATGACTTGAGCTCAGACAGAGCTGAGCACAGCACCCAGGGCATGGAGATGGTTTAGGGTTTGATGCTCAGAGCTCACCTGTCCAGGGCGATGGCCGTCATGGAGTAGATGCTGGCGAAGACGGCAGCGATGGGGAAGAAGTTGTGAAACTTGCAGTAGAGCAGCCCGTAGTACCACTCGTTGTGGATGGCGTAGGTGAAGTTCACCACCGTGTTGAAGGCAGACATGGAGGCTTCGGCGAAAGCCAGGTTCACCAAGAAGTAGTTGGTGACCGTGCGCATCCTCTTGTGAGCCAGGATGATCCACATCACCACCACGTTCCCCACCACCGACACCACCACGATGAGGGCGTAGGCAATGGCCCACAGGGCCACCTGCCACAGGGGCTGCATGAACTGGTTTGCAATGGACTCATTCAGGGAGGCGTTGAGGAGCCACTGGTGCTCCAGCTCCGCTTCCAGCGGCAGAGCGTTATCCATCGCACCACGACGCCGCTGGACCGGGCACACGGAAGCTTTGGGGGGGAGTTCCCTCCTGGTTCAGGGTGCAGCAGGATCAGAGGATGAGTTTGGGGCACACAGTCTGGGGTGCAGGTCCCTCCTGGTTCAGGGTGCAGCTGTTTTGGGGTGCATGGCTGGCTCCAGGCACTGGTACCTCCCAGTTCAGGGGACAGCTGGGTTGGGGGCACAGCTGGTTCAGGGCATAGGTGTCTCCTGGTTCAGGGTGCAGCCAGTTTGGGGTACAGGACCCTTCTGGCTCAGGGTGCAGTCGGTTTGGGGTGCAGGTCCCTGCTGTCTCTGGGAGCAGCTGGAGCAGAGTGCCTGGCCTTGTCAGGGGATGCTGCTGGTTCGGGGTGCGGGTCCCTCCCAGTTCAGACAGAGCTGGACTGGGACTCACGGCTGGTTCGGAGTGCGGGTCCTTCTGGGCTTGGCTGCAGCAGCACCAGGGTGCAGATTCCTCCCAGTTCAGGGCACGGCTGGTTCGGGGGGCGAGTCCCTCCCCGTTTGGGACCGGAGCACGATGCGGGTCCCTCCCAGTTCGGGACCGGAGCACGATGCGGGTCCCTCCCAGTTCACGACCGGAGCACGATGCTGGATGCGGGTCCCTGCCAGCTCGGGACCCGAGGAGGATCCGGGTCCCTCCCGGCTCGGGGTGCAGCCGGTTCTGGACCGGAGCAGAATTTGGGATGCGGCCAGTTCAGGATGCGGGTCCTCCCAGTTCGGGACTGGAGCAGGATGTGGGATGCAGGTGCCTCCTGGCTCGGGACCGCAGCGGGATGCGGGTCCCTCCCGGTTCGGGACCGGAGCAGCCTGGTGGACGCAGCCGGTGCCGCGGAGCCGGTTGCGGCGGGCGAGGCACGACCGGGGCTTTTATAGCAGCGCGGGCGGTGCCAGCGAGCGGTGGGCAGAGCCGGCCCGCAGAGCCCTCCCCCGGCCCCCCCGCACTGCCCGGGGGGGCTCCCCCCCGCAGCTCAGAGCTGCCGTCCCCCCGCAAGCAGCAGCCCCCCGGCTTCCCCGTACCCCCATTCCCACCCNGGGCTGACAGATGTCGGGGCCAAACGTGCTCTACAAAGTCACCAGGGTTTTAAAACACGCTGATAATTGTAAAACTGATCTGTTCTATATATTATTTTATATCTTATCTTATATTTCTATATTATAAAGCTTTCCAACAGCCGTGGGATTCCTCCAAACACCTCTCCGGTACGGCTGGCCGAGTGCTTTGCATCCCCGACACACAAAGCAATGGTTTGACTCCTCAAAGAAGGGAAAGGTCTTCCCCATCTGCTGCACCTGGCTTCCTCCCACTGCAGACACCGCTTCAGTGCAGTGCCCCTTTGCTCATAAAGCAAAACAAAGTCTTTTCTCCCATGAATAAGCTGTTGGAATCGAATTAAACTGCAAACAGAGATTCTCACCTTCCCACAGTCCGGGTTTATGCTCTCAACCAGCCAAGGGGGGATTTTAACTCACTCCTCCAGTGTTACTGCCAAGAAAAATAATAACAACTGTGCTGCTGCTGGCTGGGAGAGCTGGATTTCCCTCGGGATGCACCAAGGAAGAGGAAAATCGCCGTGGAAAGCTGAGCACATCCCTCCGGATGGCAAAAGGATGCTCCCAAATCACCTCGCTGGGATGCAGCCTCCTGAATCTGCGGGTGAGGAACTGCTCTAGGGTAAAGCTCCACGAGAAGTGGGAGAAAATTGGGGTTGAATCCTGGAGCTGAGGGTGGGTGCTGGGGGAAGCTGAGGGACTGCAGATCTCCGCTCCCCAACACCAGGGCGGTTGTTCCAGGGAGACCGATCTTCTCAAGCCACCACTGGGCGAAGGAACAGCTCCATTTCCAGCAGGGCCTCCCTGTTTCCAGCACCCCTGGGAGCTGGGGGAGTGCCGAGGGGTCCAGGCTGGTGGCCGAGCCCTCTTCCCGCATCCGGATGCTCCTGGACCACTCGATGGCAGCATTGCCTTAAAATGCAGGAGGAGGAATGGGCGAGCGGCCCGCGGGGGGCTGGGGAGGGCTTCCTGGTGATGGCATTTCCAACCCCCCCCCACCTCACCAGGCTGGTTTGGGGCATTGCTGTAAATTTGGCAAAGGGTGAACCCCAAAGGAGGGGACACCCTGGGAGGTGGGGGTGATGTTAAGAGCCACCTCAGACCACCCCAGCACACCCTTTCCCATCCCAGAACACCCTTTCCCACCCCAGCAAACCCTTTCCCACCCCAGAACACCCTTTCCCATCCCAGTACACCCTTTCCCATCCCAGTACACCCTTTCCTACCCCAGCACACCTTT
>VZRW01000561.1:53480-80484 GCA_013398125.1 Aegotheles bennettii | reverse complement strand
AAATTACTCCAGGCTGGTAGCATCACCCCAAGGATCACTGCAGGGCTGAGGGAGAGAGCACATCCCTGCCTCCTGCCTCAGTTTCCCCATTAGAAAAAGGGGACAACGCCTTTGTGTGCTCCCATTGAAAAGAACTGCGATTTTGTTTTGATTTCCCGTGCTGCTGCCGTGGAAGGCATTGAAATGCAGCCTGGTGTCTGGAGCAAAGGAGGCTCTCCAGGGGTCTTGGGTCTTGGGTAGTTCAGGAGGGAATTTTAACCAAAGGATTGGTTTTCTTTCTTTTGGAAGAGATTGTGTTAAAAAAGAGAAAACAAATCAATCAGTTCTAGGAGGGAGAACAGATGTATTTGTTGCTCGGCACAAACAAACAGATTATCACAAGCTTTTGACAACGAATGGATGCTGCAGGTCCCTGTGAAGACAGCAGAGCTGTTCTGGGCATGAATAAACCAACAAATCCCCTCCTTCCTATCCCTAGGGACACTCCTATACCTTCATGTGCACCGTCAGCCCTTCCAGAGCACGGGGAAAGGCTTTGGAACCGGTAGCTGGAGAAAACCTTGTCTTTTCCTGTCGTGTTTTCTACAAGGACAGGAACCTCTTACACTACAGCTTTCCCAGCCGAGTCCCCGGCGCCGGCATCACATCAAAGCGTGGTTGTCTGGGCGGAAGAACTGGCCTTGTCCTTCAGGGAACCATCAGAGATGGTGTTTTTCCAGCTTTTGAGGTTTTGGCTCCTCCATCCACCCTGGCCAGGGGGTTGGACCCCAGCTCCGTGTTGTGTGAATGACACCAGGAATGGGCCTGAGGTTTTCCATCAAGAATGGGTCCAAGGTTTTCCATCAGGAATGGGTCCAAGGTTGTCCATCAGGAACGGGTTCAAGGTTTGCCACCAAGAATGGGTTCAAGGTTTTCCATCAGGAACGGGTCCAAGGTTTGCCATCAGGAATGGGTCCAAGGTTGTCCATCAGGAACGGGTTCAAGGTTTGCCACCAAGAATGGGTTCAAGGTTTTCCATCAGGAACGGGTCCAAGGTTTGCCATCAGGAATGGGTCCAAGGTTGTCCATCAGGAACGGGTTCAAGGTTTGCCACCAAGAATGGGTTCAAGGTTTTCCATCAGGAACAGGTCCAAGGTTTTCCATCAGGAACGGGTTCAAGGTTTGCCACCAGGAGCAGGTCCAAGGTTTGCCACCAGGAGCAGGTCCAAGGTTTTCCATCAGGAACGGGTTCAAGGTTTGCCACCAGGAATGGGTCCAAGGTTTGCCACCAGGAACAGGTCCGAGGTTTTCCATCAGGAACAGGTCCAAGGTTTTCCATCAGGAACGGGTTCAAGGTTTGCCATCAGGAACGGGTCTGAGGTTTTCCATCAGGAATGGGTTCAAGGTTTGCCACCAGGAACAGGTCCGAGGTTTTCCATCAGGAACAGGTCCGAGGTTTTCCATCAGGAATGGGTTCAAGGTTTGCCACCAGGAGCAGGTCCAAGGCTTGCCACCTCCCCAAAACATGGCTGCAGGTCCTAAATGTCAAACATCCCTTGCAAGCCACCAGCAGAAGTGTTTGCAAGCCTTCTTGCTTGGGTAAAATCAGTGCAGGTGGATCAAGTTGAGCTTCTAAACTGGATCCAGAAGGGAACATCTGCCCTGGAAGCAGCTTGTCCTCACACCCCTGTGCACACAGACAGCGAGGAGCTGCACAAGCTGATTTCACAGCACCGAGCAGAGCTTGGATGCTTTGCTGCCCATCAGCAGAAATAACTCACTCTGCCAAGCTGCTCCTCAGGATTAATTTGGAAATCGTGGAGTCTTAAAGCCGCAGAAGCGAGCTGCCTCCAAGTGCTCCTCCAAGCTCCCCACCTTCCCCATGGCTCTTGCCTTGGCTTTAAAGTGAGCACAGCTGAGCTGTGCTCTGCTCTGGAGGTTGTGTTTGGCAGGTGGTGGTTGCCAGGTTGGGGTGGGTTTTGTTGATTAACGAGCCCTCTTCCTGCTCCCAGATAGCGTTGGGCTGTAGGTCCTTGTATTTGGAGGCTCAGAAGCTGGATGGATGGAGGTTGTGTGGCTCCAGATTGTGGTGTCTTGGCAAAATGTGGATGTGTTTTTTTGGCAGGAGGTGGGTGAAGCCCCTTGTTGGAGCAGCCTGAGATGGTGTTTGTTTTGCTGGGGAAGATGCTGGCGCTGCGCAAGGGGTGCTGGAGATCCTCTGCTCAAGGTATGAAATCCTTACAAAGCCTTTAGGGGATGGGTTTTTTTAATGTCCTGACCTTGTAGAAGGGAGTTGTGTTAAATGGTTTCTTCAGAAATGAGGTTTCTGAGGATGTTCTGTTTGGTTGTCTGCTCTGACAGTCACCTCCTGCCCCAGTGAGAGCTGGTACGTGGTGGCAAGCAGTAGTAACACAACTCTTAAGAGGGTGAGTAAGGCAGTGCTGCATGTTTGCTGTGTGCTAGTGCAGGATTTTGTAGCTTCCTAGACCAAGAGAGCTCTTAACTATGGGTTTAAGTCCTCATGCACCCACAGCAGCTCTGGGTTGTAGAAGCAAGACAAAAGGGAGGAGAAATGGGGGGGTTTCTTGCAGCTCTGCAGCACTGTGGAACTGGAGTGATGGACAAACCCCATGAATCGTGCTGGAGGTTTGTACAGCCACCAAAACCACAGCTTTAATAGATGGGAAGTGGCTTTGGGATGAGGTTTTAAAATCCTGCCTTATAATTAAGTCGAGATACTGCTGTGACTCTGGGCCATGCAGTGCTGATGGAGGAGTCCTCAATTTTGGAGTGTGAGAGGAGAAAGTGACTGGGATTAGACAGCAGTAACAACAAAAATAAGCAAAACCCACACAAACAAAACAGAATTCAGGGGTTGGCTGTGCAATGTGACACCAAGATAAGCCGGGGAAGGAGAAGGCTGAACCAGGAGAGGGACTCATAGGGTTCTGGAAGAGCCATCCCAAACTTCCAGTGCTGGGTTTGGGATGCTGAAACATCCCCTGCCTGGGCTGGAGGCAGTGATGTGCTGATTTAATCCAGCTTGTGTTGGTCTTGCTGGTGAGAACCTGCATTTCAAGTAAACAGCAACATTTGACTTGGCCCAAGGTGTTTCCTGCTGAAATTTCTTTGCACTTTAGCTTCCCACCTCCCTGGAAGATGCCTCAGGGGACTCATTGCAAGGTTCATTCCTCTCTCTCCCCTCTTTATTCTCTGTGTCAGGTGGAAGAAGGCTCAAACCTAAGGCTTAGCTTAATTATTTTAGGCTCTGCACGCCCAACCTAAGCAAATACTTTGGGTGAGTGGGTGAAGAACCCATCTTTGTGCTCCTCAGAAGCCTCTGTGGGAGTTCAAAAGCCTTTTTCCCCTGCCCCAGGCACAACATCTCTGCTTTGAACTTCAGGGCTGGCAGACTCTGGTTTGGGGGGGGAGCAGGGTTTTGACTTCAGGCAGGATTTAGGGTGTAAAGCACTGAGCCTGTGCCCAGGGGTTGCTGCTGCCTCCAAGGTCCTGGCTCTTATTTTTTCCAAGCCTAACAGTGATGGGATGAACCTGGACCTGAAAAGCTGCTGGAGGAGGTGTTTGCTGGGGGAGTGGCAGTGTGGTTTCTTACTGATGAGCTGCAGAGAGGAATCCAAAGGACCAGGAAAGGGACCCTGCATCTCTTTGTTAGCTGGTGGGGGGGAAAAAAATGATTAACAGGGTCAAAACTGACCTGTGAGTGGGTTTAAGAGGTGAAGAAGGGGGAGCTGGTCCCTCTTTGGCAGATGCTCAAGCACACAGGGACTGGCCAGCCTCCTGCACTGGGTGTTTTACTCCAAAGAGCAATTCCCAATGGAGAGCTCCAAAGCAGCTCATACTTCTCAGCAGCTTGCTCCTTAATTTCTCCCTCTTTTTTCAGAGCCTCCTGCTGTTTTTTTTGACATATCTTCAGCCTGAAATCACTGGAGCCTCATGCAGGTGTCCTAGCAACCCTCCTGGCCTTGCAAGGTGGTAAGGAGAGCACAGAAAACCTGGCTGTGGGCACCCCAGAGCAGACCTGGCTTGGAGTTGTGTTTCAACCTTAGGGGAGATGCATTTTCCTCCTTTTTCTCCCCAAAAAATCTTCTGGGAACTGATAGGATTGGGCTTGTCCCACCTCGGTGGTGGTGTGCTTGAAACGTGGATTTGGCTTTGCCTCTTCAGCTGGGTCCTCCCCTGGGAAATGATCTGCACTGATGGGCAAGACCCTCTTGGGTTGTAAACACAAGAGTTTTGGTCATGATTTCCCCTGGGAAATGATCTGCACTGATGGGCAAGACCCTCTTGGGTTGTAAACACAAGAGTTTTGGTCATGGTTTCTGCTACAGAAGTGATGTGGAGAGGTGTGAGGAGCCCTTGGGTGACCAAGGCACTGGATGAAACCAAACTTGGTGTCTTCTGCCTGTGCTATGTCTGGGCTCTTTGTGATTGTTGTCTTCCTCTTAGATGTTTTCCTGTGGTGTTGGATTCTGGTTGCACGCTGTTTTACATCCCAAAGCTGAGAACTGCAGGCTTTCTGGAGCACTTACACTGTGTTTTGTCACCTCTTCCTCCCCCTCCACCCAGGTTTCCATGCTGAGGCCAACCTCAAATGCAGCACAGGGGAGGCTCCTCTGAGTTTGCTGCTCCAGAGGTGGCACCTTTTCCATAGGAGAACAGCTGAAGGGGTCTTGAAGGACCCCTCCAGATGTACATTGTTAGAGGGATGGGGTGAATGACCATCTGATTGCTGGTGTCCAGCTCCAGGGAAGTTGTTTCCAGCTTTTCCTTGTGAGGATTGCAAACCATTTGGGTGGGAAATGCTCTGGAGGTCTCAAAGCTGGATGAGCTTGCTCAGGTCCATGTCTCTTTGAGCATCTCCACATCCTCGCTGATGTGGCTCCCTGTTTGAGCACCCAAACGCTCAAATTTGGGTTGGGAAAATTAACAATATCCTATTGGATTTTCCAACTGAGCTGCCTGCTAGCTCATTGTGACACCCAAGGGTGGCTTCTGGGCTGGAAAATCCATGCAGCAAGCCCAAAGTGCTGTGTTTCAGCAGGAAACCTGCCTGCAAAGCTTTGGAGCAGGTCCTGGGGATGAAGGGCTCAACCAGCGACTGGCAGAGGAAAACTGGGGCAAAAAAAGGGGTTTTTTTTGCCTAAATAGAAGTGGTAACAGCAGCAGCATGGAGCTGGGGTGGCACAAGGAGGTCAGTTGAGAGCAAATATTAAATAAAAATAGTTCATTGTGAGGCTTGTGCCTGTGACTCATAAACGGGGTGAATTCAACAGCAGGGTTGTAAAGCTGATTAATAATTCATGCCCGGGGCTGGTGAGCCCTGGCAAACCTGATCCAGGGGATGGCTGCAGAGGAATTTGTTTGGCAAACACCTCTTGCAGCTCCAGTCATGTAAAAAAAAAGGCGTCAGTGGTGCTGTCTTCATGGTATTTGTGGTTCCAAAAGATCATCTAACAAGCTCTGCTCACTCTCCTTAGCTGTCAATGAATTAATGAGCTGGGCCAAGAACCAAGCAGTAGCTAATTAAACTGTTTTTAATTCCCAGAACCTCTTAATTCATCCTCTTTGCAAGGCTGCACTATTAAGTGAGATTCAGATCAGCTTTTGCTGCAGGACTCGAGAGACACCGAGATGCTTCCTCGCAGAGGCTGTTTCCATAGGAAGCTTCAACCTTCTGACCCCAAGGGCTGGAGAGAGCAAGCTGTGTGAAGAAAAGCAGCAAGAGATGCTTTTAGCTGAGGGATACAACTCTCTTTTTTGTGGCCTTTTTGTATGCAAACCACTGACTCGTGTTTTAATGGCTTTTTTTGTGCGTGGTTTAATTGGCTGCTATTGTTCTCCACCAAAAATAACTGCAAAAAAAGCTCTTGGACCACGTCAGATCCATTGCCCACGTGTATTTTGTCTCCAGCTCTCTTGCCCAGCTGGGATTTTTCGCTGTTATTTCATAGTGGAAGTAGTGAAGCTGCTGGGAAATGATCCTATGTGGGGTTTTAATGGCGAGCTGTTAGGAAAGGGATGTTTGTTGTCTCCATCCTTGATTTGGAGGCAATAGGGATCTGGGGATATGCGTGGGAAGCCCAAAATTAGGGCTAAACAGCCTCCAAAGAGATACTGGGGCTCCAGGAAGACCAGAGCTTTGGGTTGGTTCATATTATGGAGCCTCTGAACTCCAAAGGTGATGGAGCAGGAGGTGTAGCCCTGTGCTGTCACAAATTTGGAGTACCCATGGCTTGGAAAACTCTTCTCTCCAGCTGAGCATCAAGTAGATAAATCCTAAAGAAAACTTGCCCAAAGTGTTTTAGCATGAGCTAAACTGCATCTTGCTCTCTAGCTGCTTCCAAAAAAAGAAAGTGGAGTGGTTAATCTCTTTTAGCTGTGGTTGTTCCCTTCTTTTCCCTCTCCCAAAATGCAATTTGTGCTGATGGCCATAAATAATTCCAGCTGGAGATTTGGTTGAGGTTGTTGTAAGCACAGCTAGGGACGAGCTGGCCAAATTGAATGAAAGGTGAGCAATGGGTTTGAGGATGAAAACTCTCGTGTTACAGCTTCAAAGTCAATAAAAGAGGGAAAGAGGAATAATTCCTGACAGCAGCTGATGGGGAGAGAGGAATTAGCGCTTGAATTGGCGATATGAAAAGGTGAGGAGTCACTGCAGGGCTGGAATGTGTCTCGAGGAGGAAAATCAAGCAGGCTTTTGCTGCTGGAAATTAAATTGTGGGGGTTTCCTGTTTTTTCTTGCCTCGGTGAGGGAGCTGAGGCGATGCTCTGAAGGTGGAAGGGTCTGGTGCAGTAAAAGAATGAAGGAAAACAGCACAGCTCGTGCTGACGTTGGCCACTATTTAATTAAAGTACAAAGCCACGCTCAGGAGCTGGGGGCACAGGTCTGGTGCTCTACAGCTGCTTGTTTCTGGCGTTGCCTCTGTGCTGCCTGCCCCTATTATTTACTATTTTGTGCAGGAGGAAATGCTTTCACAGTACAAAGTTTCATGCAAATAAGTGCCCGATGTCCATGGATGTGGGGGATTTGGGATGAAAAGGGTTGAGGCGTGGGGTGTGCAAGATGCTGCTGCTGCTGGCACGTTGGTGAAAGCTTTGCTGTTACTGCCAGTGCCTGCTGAGAGAGGCTTGTTCAGAGGCTACAACACAACCTGTTCCGAGTGCCAAACCTGCAGCACTTTGGGGATTTAATCATGGTGAGCAGCCCGATGGCTTCGGTTGCATTTGGCACCTGATGAAGCTGCACTTCAACCCCTGGGCTGGCTGGAAGGCAAAGCTGACCTTACCCCCCCTTGGCACTGAGCCACCTGCAGGAACAAATGTGGGTAAATTAGGATTTGTTTGGGCACGTCGGGCTGCCAGGGTGAATTTTTCTGGCAAATTAGCCAGTCTCCTTGTAGGAATGAGTTGATAGAATTAAGGAGAGAAGAAGAAATGTGTGATGTGATATTGTTTCTTTATTTGCTGGCCCCTATTCCAGCTTCTCTGCAAAGCAGAGACATCTCTGCAAATCCTTTTCCTTTGCCCCCTGCTCCCCTCTTGCAAGCTGTGGGCACCTTTGAGATGGGAACTCTGGGGACCTGATCTCATCTCAACCCTTATTGATTAATTTAATCACGTGTAGATGCCTGGGGAGGTGGTGGTGAGGAAGCTCCTACTCCTGGCACCAGCTTCTCAACCAAGGCTGCAAGATGCTGGAGCCCAAAGGTTCAGGTGCTCTCACTGGAGGTGAATTCAGCCATTAAACTCTGGCTTGTGAGAAGCTTTTAATCTCTTTATATTTTTCTTATGAGGGTTCTTGCTAGGAAGGTGTCAGGTCCTTTTGAAAAGCTCAAAGCATTGCTGGCCATGTCTGTGCTGATAAGATGAAAATCAATCTTTTTTTGTACTTAAAGACACCTCAGGTCTTGTGGTCTTGGCAGCAAGAGCTATGGCAGCACAGTCCCAGACTGAGCATGGGCTTATTGATGTCTTCCTTGTACCAAATGCCCAAGGTATGTTGGAGGGTGTGTGATCTAAGGTGGTCTGTGGGATTCTGGGGGGGATTGCTACAGCTTGAGTAAAGCTGCTCTGAATTTCTAGCCAAGGTACTTCTGAGGTTGCTCTGTTTTAACTCACTGCTGGGGCAGAGGAGGAGCAAGAGCCCTGCAGAGAAAAATGAATGGGTGCAAAAGCAGGACACGGTTCAAGTTCATCCTCTCTAACGATGGCATTTTTATCAGGATGCCACTTTGTCTTGCAGAAGGAAAAACCTCTCCAGCTTGGCTTTGACTTGGTCAGTGGTTGACTTGCAGCTGGCAAAGAAACAGCCGCGCGCCTCCGCTGCTCCTCCTCCTGCTTTACTCCTCGTTACTCGCGTGCTTCCAAGTGTTGGCCTTTTTCTTTATTAAATGAGGGCTTTATTTCGACCCAGCAACGGCTGCCAAAAGTGCTCGAAATGAAGAGCAGAGATTATCCCTAATGCAAACAGCCCCGCTCTCGAGGCTCTGTGCAAATGAAATGAACTCGGCTGAATTGGATGATTGCTCGAAGCAATTTAAACCCAAATACATCTTGCTGGGGTTGCCTCTCTTCTTTCCTCCTCTTGGTCTTTTTTGGTGTGTTTGCAAAGTGTATACTCGATGGTAGTGTGTTTCCAAGTAATTAAAAGCTCGTTAGGGGTTGGGCCTCACCTCTGCTCATTGCTGTGATGGTGGAGGGGAAACAACACGGAGCTGGTGGGAGGATGCAGCCTCTCCTGGCCTCACCACAAGGGAAATTTGGGATAATTTAGGGGAGATTTTGGCAACTGGGCTCTGAGCAAATTTCCAGCTTGGTGCACATCTTCCCTGAACAGTTTGCAGCTCAATTCCTGGAAATCCAGTGGTTGCACCACATGCTTTGAGCACAGCGACCATTGCTTGAGATGAGGAGAAATATTTTGGCCATTAAACAGGGGTTGCTGGCCCCGAATTCCCATAGAAAACTCCTGGGTTTGTTACAGCTTCCTGCAGTGTGATTTGGGGTTTTTTTGGCATGCCAAAACCCCACCAGTTATAAATAGTTTGAGTGGTGCAGCTAAAGCCTGGGATTCCCTCCTTAAAAGCATTTCCTAAGGGCGTTTGAGAAATTGCCAATTTTTGGAACGTGCTGGGTGTTGTCAAGCAAGTGCTGCTATTTCCAGGCAGGTTGTGCTTGAATGTGCTCTGCTCTTAAAAGAGAAGGTGCTTGAGTTCTTGTTTCCTGAAAGGAAGCAGTGTCGAGACACTGTCCTTGGAGATCCTGGCTGCGGAGTGAGGGACAGCAGAGATCTCTGTAGGTGAGTTTGTGTTTTACACCTGGTTTCTTCCAGGGTTGTCATGAGTCCAGGAGATGAGAATGTGTCTTGGGTGGAAGCTTGTGGCCAGTGTGGATGGAAGAAAAATGGCTTTAAGCCATAAATTTGCTGTTCTAGGGGGAAAAAAGGTTAAAAAACCCCTCTTCTATGCCACCCTGGGAGCACACAGGCTTTGCCTCCTCTCCCTTGGTGCACGTTACCGGAGGAAGAGCTTGATTAGATAATTGTATCATGAGCAGCTTCAACAACTGTCAGGATGGATAAACCTCCTGGAGGTAAGAGATAGAAAAGACCTTAATTATTTCCGGGGTTTGCGAACCTAGGAAAGGCTACTGGGGAGGGTAAGGATTGAAGGGGAGGTGGAAACGGCCGGAGGAGAGAGGTGGCAGGAGGTTAGGGGTTGATTTGTAGGCAGACAGAGTCATCTTTTTATGTTTTCCACTTAAATTTTGATTTCTGAGGAAGCTCAGGTGGTGGATATTGCATTGATATTTGGATCCCTCAGTGCTGTGCTGGGGTTTTGGGCCAGCAGAGCTGCTCTGTCCTTGGCTAAAACTGCCTTTATTTCTTCTCTACGTGATTGGGTTTGGTTTTTTTGTTGTTTGGGCTTTTTTAAATTGGTTTCCTCCCTGTGGCTGCTGCTTTTCCTGCAACAATGAGTCACTTGTGTGATGAGTTCGAGCTGAGATTGGTGCTGGAAAAGATACTTTTAGGGCAAAATATTGTAAAGGGAAATGACCACTGGACTGTCGGACCCAGCACCTGTTCAGGATTAAGCAGGAATGGTAAAATTAATGCCAATCTTTATTTTTCTTCTGGAAAAGAGGTTTTTGTCATGCTGGGCACCTTGCAGCTGCCTGGTGCCGAGCTCGGCGGCTGGGTTTTATCTGGCAAGGTTTGATTAGCACTGATGTAGATGACTTTGCAGCTCTAATTTATCTTAGTAGCCAGAGTTTTCATCCAGCTGGTCATTAATAGCAATTAATACTCACCCTGGGTACCTTTGATGGCATTCCCCCACAGAGAAACCTCTCTTAAATGCTAAACACTGGTTTTTTCCTATCTAGAACCCTCTTATTGGGGATTTTATCTCTGGCAGTGTGGTAAACATATGTTGGGTGTTTTTGTCCAGAGGCTTATCAGGATTTGATGTCTCTTGGTTTATGCAAGAACCAGAGATTTAGAAAACCTTCGGTGTTTTTATTCTTCAAAACCCCACATTTTTTTTATCATTCAAAAGCCCAAACAGAGGAGGTGGCTCTTGGTACAGACCCTATCGATCCATACTGGGTGGCACTGGGGAATGCTGGTGGAAAGGCTGCTTGAGTGACTCCTTTTTTTTGTTCAGCATCTGTCTTGGATAATAAATGTTTCTGAGCTCTGTCTGTGAGTTATTTCATCTGTAATTTCCCCAGCTGCTCTGAGCTTGGCTGTCTGAGGTCTGTACTGGTGTTGATCAAGGGAGCATTGCTGGCTGCTGCAGGAGATAGAGGGGCAAAGCTGTTGCTAAAGCAGCTGGTGCAATTATTTTGGGGGTCTAAGAGGAAAAGTCTTAAAGAAATGAAATGTAGCTTAATATTTTGAGGCTGAAAATCAAGTCTGGGTGACTTTCAAACATTAGGGGAGGAGTAAGGCTGGAAGGCAGCTCCCTGTCCTGCAGGTATGGAAGGTGCAAGGGTTTGAGGGCAGCAGAACTGTTGTCAATAGGATAAATAGTGCTATTTTGGGGTCTGATTTCATTGTTTGTGTCATGCCCTGGCATAGACACCCTGCAGACCACCCAGGAACCTCTGCAGAAGGGGGATGGAGCCTGAGTGCTTCTCTCCTGTGTGAACTTCAGTCTGCAAAGCAGCTGAATCCAACTTGATGCTGCAAAAATGGCTTGAAAACAGCAAATTCGTGCAATTTTGGGGGCAGATTGCTTTTTTTTCCCCCCAAACTGGAGCCCAAGCTGCTGGATAATTTCTGCAGCTTTGTGGCTTTATTAGTGTGTGAATCCAGGTATCTCGTGGCAATGGATTAAATATCCATGGCAGAGGCTAAATCTTGGCAGGATTGAGGGATATAAATCTTAACAGGAGTGAGGAATAGGTACAAGAGGAAAAACTGCAGCACCACTGTCCATGTTTCCCAGGTGGAGCCATGGGTCTGGCCCCACATAGACAGAGGGGTTGGTTTTAGTTATTTTTAGTGCTGGGAACCCATGTAATGAGTTTATTTGCTGTGGGTTAATTAGCCAGGCTTTTTTAATGGAAAGGAATGCAATGACTCTGTGTTTTGGAAAGTCTTTGGGGGCTCCCAGTGGGTTTTCCCCAGTGCTGCAGGGAGCACAGCTCGCACAGAAAATGGAATCAAATTCCTGTTTTTCTGAGTTTTTATGAACTAATAAATAACCTTTAAAAACAAAAGAAAGCCAGGAAAATGCAAAGCTGCCAACGATGAGCTACAACTTCATCTTCATTTCGCAGTTACGACTTCTCCACTAGCAAAACCTGATTCCTTGGGGCTGTAAGCCTGGCAGTCTCTGTACCCTTTGGCACGCATCAGCCCAAATTCTAAGGTATAGTTTGCTGAAGCAGTGTCTGGCAGATGTCCCACCAGGCCTGCCTGGGTTTTTCTTTTAAGCCCAACTGTTTTGGGTGTGGTTTTGTGCATTGGTGTCCACCCGCACAGCTCTAGCGCTGATGCTCAGCAGAGCAAGTGACCAGGAAAGAGTCACCAAGATGGGAAGAGGAGGGGGGGAAAAAGAAGTGATCCCAGCAGATAGGGCCTCTACGAGCTGCAAGGAAGGAGACAGAAACTGGACACATATGAACATTGCAAATATCCAGTGGAAGGCAATGCTGTCCCGCCCTCTCTAATCAAATTGCAGGGCTTCGATCCACGGAGGCTGGGAGAATCAATCTCTTCCCAAGGGGATAATAATGCAGATTTGCAGAGGACCTCTCTGTCCCGTGCTATTAGAAGTGATGCTCTGCAGACCAATGCTGGAAGATGCCAGAAGCAAGAGATTCCTCTTCTCCACATCACTTTTACCACCGGTGGCTGCAGCGCGATGCCGAGCCTGGCACCTCCAAGCTCCGCTCCCTATCCCTCCTCGTGTAATCAGAGTGTTTCACAAATCAGAAAATTGCACATTTAATGCTTGGGTTTTATTCCTGCTTGTCATCTTCCAGCCTTGCTTGCTTATTATCTTAACTCCTCGGAGTGATTTCTCCTCCCACCTCCCCCTGCTGCTGGCTTTGTTCTTTATAGCTGCCGCGCTCGCAGTCGTAGCAAACCAGCTGCGCTTTGCAGTGGCACAGAGGAACATTTTCCACTCTAATCACTGCCTGGGAATAAAAAATAATGCAGGCCAAGTTGTCATTTGAGTAATTCAACCGTGAGGTGGAAGGTCTTTTCGCTGGCTGCTGTGTTTGTTAAACAGGTCGGTGCTTTCAGCCACTCCAGGAGGGGGTAACGGAGCCGAGGGATGAGCATAACGTGGGATTTGGTGCTTAAAATAGCTTGGAGTGCAGTGCAGAGGGTTTCACAGAATCACAGAATCTTAGGGATTGGAAGGGACCTTGAAAGCTCATCCAGTCCAACCCCCCTGCCAGAGCAGGGTCACCCAGAGTCCATCACACAGGAACGCATCCAGGGGGGTTTGAATGTCTCCAGCGAAGGAGACTCCACAACCTCTCTGGGCAGCCTGGTCCAGTGCTCTGGCACTCGCACAGGAAAGAAGTTCTTCCTGATATTCACATGGAACCTCGTTTGGGAAGTGGTGGTTTGGTTTATTCATGACCCAGTAAAGAGAAACGACTCCTGCACGTGGCTCAAGCATCGGGTGGGAAAAGCGTTTGGCTGATTTTCTTCCAGCAGGAGAGAGGCAGAGTTGGAAAGACCTTGGAGAAGGAGGGGCTGGGACTTGCTGTTGCCCATGAAGATGGAAAAATGAGCCCTGTGAGGATATCCGTGGAGAAAAATCCTGAGATCAGGCCCCTGGGCTTCTGTATATGGAATTCTTAGCAGCGTGGAGTTTGGCAACCACAGAAATGACAGCGCTGAAAGCGGTCAATGAAAGCCTTGGAAATCCCACGTCAAAGCTTGCAGCTGGGGTTAAGCTTAGCACAAATATTTGCTAATGAGGTCTCAGGGACAAGTAAAACTTTTGCTTTCTGCAGCTCTGGTATGACAAGGAGTAAAACCACACCCTGCAGCAGCAAAGGGTGATGTGGTTTGAGAACCAGAGGAGGAGTTTGCCATTTAAACCTACTTTACTATTCAGTTACAACGCTCTTCCCCATGTAGGATGCTCAGCACGGCTTGCTCCCAAAAGGAGCACAAAGGAGAGCAGCAGGAGCACTGCTTTTCATGTGGTTAATTTAACATTTAAATGTTCAATTAGTAGGTAGGAACCATAATTTGGGTCCTCTTGTGTCCGTTTGGAGGGGGATGGAGCGTGGCTGCGGTGTGCGGCTCTTCCCTGGCTTGGGGAGGACAGGATGGATCCCATCCCTGTGGGCAGCCCTGAGCTTGCCCAGGCTCTGAATTGCTAAACTTGAAATTAGCACTCTCCAGTCCTAATTTGGCTCCAGGGAATTGCAGCAGGATCCTGTGGAAAGGCCTCCTTAATTAATTTATGCAACAGGCATCATCATTAAGGCAGTGAACCCGCAGGCACTGAAGCAGCAAAAACTGACTGCTCCCTTAGCTCTGGCCATTCCTATCCCATGCAAACAAGTTTTGGGGCTGCTCAGGAGTTGTTTGGCTGACCCAGTCCTGGGTGCAGCTAAAAGACCCCCCCAGTCTGCCCAGCTTGGGCCGGGGGTTGGAGCTGGGGCTGGGTGAGGAGAGGCAGCACGCAGCAGCCACTTCCATCTAGCAGCTTAGCAAAATCACTGCGTGGATCTCCACCAGACCCTAAATGACCATGAAACCTACCCCAAAATATCTTCAAACCCCTTTTTTCCCCTCTCTGGCTGCTTGCACAGGGCTCACCTCCATGTGTGCATGGGACCCTTGCACAGAGGGATGCCCCCTGCATCCCCTTCTGACCCCAAAGCACCAACAAATCCTCAGGTTTTGGTTTTACTGGATTATTAGTGGGAAATTTCTGCCTGGGAAGCCTTTGTGGGTAGGGAAGGGAATCCCCATCCTCTGGGCACCCCTCAAATGGCTGCAACCCCCCCAATTTTGACATTCAGGGGTTTGAATGGTCCCTGTTGGACATGAACATTAAATGCCAGCTGAGTCATATCTTCCTGCAGTTAATGATTGCTGGAGCCTGACTCTGCCAAAAGTGATGTTGTGTTAATGATTGAAACCTTGCTCATTCCCTGGGTGTGAAGCCACCCTATGACCTTCCCCCAGCTCCAGCAGCATCACCAGAGGGGGAAAAAGATATTCGGGAATAAACCCCAGCCTGTTCCCATCTCCCTTCCCACTCCCTGAAGAGCATCGAGCTGGGGCGATATTAAATAGAGCGAAGTTTCAAGTCCTGTTTCAATCTGGAGGGCAGCAGGGATGTTACCCCTCCACGTTATCTACACATTATCTAACTTCAGGATCAATAAATGGATGATTGAAGGTTGGCTCCTGCCTGCTCATCTCTGAGCACATCTATAGATGGGAGCAGTGAAGCAGTTTGAGCCACCAGAAGGGGTTTTTATTCTTTAGCATCTCTTAGAGAAAGAAAAGTGTGGTATAAAGTTTTATTCACTTGGAAAAAAGTAAAATTTGAAGATCTTTGGGTGTCTGGGGAAGGGGGTTGAGCTTGCTGGGGGAAATAGACAATTCCTGCTCGTGCACACACGGGTAGGAGCTGGGAGAGGGACCTGCTGCTGCTTTTCGTTTGAATGAAGGAGTTTTTAAGGGGAATAAAAATCATTCCCAATCCATGTGTGGGACCAGCAATTCCCTTGGGCTGAGTGGTAGGGAAAATCAGTGCCGTGGAAAGCAACCCTTGAGTGCATTAATGGGGTTTTATTGCTGTTCCCATCCCTGCAGGCACAAATTTGGGGGCTTTTTTTAGCCATGAGTTGTATGGGTAATTAACTGCTTGTGGAATATTGGGTGTTAATTACTGGCTGATGGGGAAATGGTGCTGTGAGGTGCTTGTGGTGTTCTGGCCTGATTTATACTGTTGGGGGGGGGGGGGGGTTTGCCTGTGATTCAACAGAGGAGGGGAGAGAGCTTGAGATTACTGCTAAAGCCTAGAAGGAACCAAAGCTTTATGGTGAACTCTTAAATGCAACTTCAAATTAAAGTGGAAATTTTAGGCAATGTTGAGTGTTATCTATGGACCTACTGGGTTAAGTCTGGTTTAAATCTGCTGCTTGGGACATCCCTTAGCACCCACAGCCTGGTGTTATAGGGAAATACTGTTTCTCCCTTGCTCTTTTGCACAGAGTTGATTTCTGAAGTGAAGAAGGAGGTGAACAAGCAGAGGGTCAGTGCCCGAGCACTGAGATTTACAACGAGTTGTAAATCAGCCCCGTGCTCCCTGCACATGGGCAAAACAGAACCCAAGGGAAAAGTCGTGGGGGCAAATGGGTATTTTTGGGTTTTTAATTCACCCTCCTCCTGGCTGCAGCATCCTTCAAAAAGGAAAGAAAGGCTGGAGGAAATACATCCCATATCTCCTGCTCGGTGTTGGGGTTTCTTATTCCAGGAGTAAGAAACTCTCAGCGCCGGCTCTGTTGGGTGTTGGCAAGATGGGAAGCTTTGCTCTAAACCAGGCTCCAACACACTAAAAGTTCATTTTATATCAGCTTTTCAAAAACGGGGAGGATGGTTGAATGCTCTCTTTGTTCATTCAGCTTGATCACAGCTAAATCACATCCAGAAATGTCATTTTTGGGATGTTTTCACCCTGTTACTATATCCTGAAGCAGAATATCCTCAGAGTTTGGGATCTGCTGGCCGTGGGTAATCATATAACTCATCCAATTTCTCTTCTCTTTCTCTCTTCCTTCTTCTCTTTCTCTCTTCCTTCTTCTCTTTCTCTCTTCCTTCTTCCCTTTCTCTCTTCCTTCTTCCCTTTCTCTCTTCCTTCTTCCCTTTCTCTCTTCCTTCTTCCCTTTCTCTCTTCCTTCTTCCCTTTCTCTCTTCCTTCTTCCCTTTCTCTCTCCTTCTTCCCTTTCTCTCTCCTTCTTCCCTTTCTCTCTCCTTCTTCCCTTTCTCTCTCCTTCTTCCCTTTCTCTCTCCTTCTTCCCTTTCTCTCTCCTTCTTCCCTTTCTCTCTCCTTCTTCCCTTTCTCTCTCCTTCTTCCCTTTCTCTCTCCTTCTTCCCTTTCTCTCTCCTTCTTCCCTTTCTCTCTCCTTCTTCCCTTTCTCTCTCCTTCTTCCCTTTCTCTCTCCTTCTTCCCTTTCTCTCTCCTTCTTCCCTTTCTCTCTCCTTCTTCCCTTTCTCTCTCCTTCTTCCCTTTCTCTCTCCTTCTTCCCTTTCTCTCTCCTTCTTCCCTTTCTCTCTCCTTCTTCCCTTTCTCTCTCCTTCTTCCCTTTCTCTCTCCTTCTTCCCTTTCTCTCTCCTTCTTCCCTTTCTCTCTCCTTCTTCCCTTTCTCTCTCCTTCTTCCCTTTCTCTCTCCTTCTTCCCTTTCTCTCTCCTTCTTCCCTTTCTCTCTCCTTCTTCCCTTTCTCTCTCCTTCTTCCCTTTCTCTCTCCTTCTTCCCTTTCTCTCTCCTTCTTCCCTTTCTCTCTCCTTCTTCCCTTTCTCTCTCCTCCTCTTTCTCTTTATAAAAGGAAGGGGGATGAGCTCTTCTGCTGCACTGAACTACTCTGTCTGCTAAGGACAAATACAGCTCCCACATCTCTGGGTGCAGCCCAAGTACGATAACAAATATAACGCTGCTATTTCTTCAAACTTGCTTTCAATTTCTCCATTTGGCTACCCCAGAGAGAAGCAGCATCTTCCTCCCAGGAGCTGGGGGCTTCCACTATTTCCAGGCCACGAGCCACGGCGCAGATAATGCCCCTGTTTCTTCCCATCTCTGACCCAAACCGAGCTGCAGAAGTCAAGGGTGCTCCTCTTTATCGTCAGGGACACAGCTTTTCCAAGCTCCTCTTCCTGCTCTTTTTATTCCACGTCACTTTTACGCTCTCTAGCACTACGTTTGTACAGCTCTACAAACCCTTCCAGGAGCCAGGTGGTCTCTTGGTGCCACTTTCTTGCTCCCCACACATTTTCTTTCAAGCATTAAACCTCACCAAGCCCCAGTGTAATCGTTTTTCTTTCCTCCTCCTCCACGCAAGTGCCGGGTGGCTCAAGGTGGTGTTGATAAGGAGTTGTTCCTCACAGTAACAAGCTACAACAGGTACATCTGGACATGGCTCTTTGCTCCTGGGCTCCAAGCTACTGCCTGGGGGCATCTGTCCCTGTTCTTGATAGATTTTGGGCTTCCATTTCCCCCTTTACTGCTGCAGGAGGGGTCCTGGGGTGGCTGCAGGATCACAATGAGCTCTTTGAGCACAACATCAAGGTCAGGACACCCCGATTGCAACACCTTGGTGGTTAAAAATTTGCTAGACATCTGCTCGTGCACCAATTTGGGGGATAATTGTTGGAGTAAAGCTGCTTGAACAGAGCTTTGCTGTTGCTCTTGGAAGCCAAACCGAGCACCGAACGGAGTAAAGGGTTAACTCCGGCCGCTTCTGCTGCTGCTGCCTTCCCTCTAATTGCTCTCTGCTCCTGCCAGGCGGAAGCTGGAGCCAGCAGTTCAAGTTCAGGGCTTGCCTGTGTGTATGTGTAGGCTTTTTCAGCTCAGGAAAGGAGGGCAGGAGCCAGCCGGAGCAGGGAGCAAACCCCTCTCACTGGAGCTACCGGGATGGCTCAAGGCTCCGAGTGCCGAAATTCCCACCTCTATTACTACAGCATCAAATTTGCTCTGTCCACCTATGCCACCCTCTTCTCGGTAGGTGCTCCGGTTGCTTTTCTGTCCCTCCTGGTGTTTCCCCCCACCTGTGGGTTGGATTTTCAGTGTCTGAATTTCCCCTCCCAGCGCATCAAATCCCCGCGGTAAATCGCGTTGTCGCGAAGCCCCTTGTGCTTGGCTCTGGCTGCCTCCAAAAATGGGCCATCTTGGGTAAAACTCCAGGTTTGGGTGAACTTCCGAGCACCTCCCTGGGACTGCACATCCCTTCCTAGAGCTGCTTTGGCAAACCCCTCGTGGCAGCAAGTCGTGTTTGGAGCATAAACACGGAAATGTCGCGTTTTCATGGCACGAGCAGCGCTGCCAACTGGATCCTCCCTGCCCATCTCAGCCGTTGCCTTTGCCTTGTTCAACAGGGACAACACACAAAAGCCACCATGGAGTATTTCAGCCAGGCTGGTTATTTTAAGAGAAAACGAAATCTTGTTGTTATTGCAGTTTTGAATCGTTGAGGCAGCTCCAATCGGGGTGAGGCTTCCTAGGAGCACGTGTCGGAGCAGGGGAAGGGGGAGCGAGCAATTCCCATCCCTTTGGGGTTTGTGCATCCTCAGTTAATGCATGAGATACAAAATTAGCACCTTCCTGGGGTTAATCTTGCATAGTCTAGTCTGTATTTACAGATATTTCCTCCTGAGGCTTAATTAATCCCCTTTGCCCCCTGCCCCTGCTGGGTGTGTAGTGGAATGTGTATCTTGTTGTATAGGTGTAATTGCAGAAATATCTGCCTGGGTTCCCAGGCAGGCTGGGCAACGATAACCAGCCTTCCCAGCAGAGTTTCAAAATGCTTTTTATTTCTGTATTTAGTTTATTTTTTGAATGAATGAGCTCATTAGGAGGGCAGAGCTTGCTCCTCGCTCGCCTGGGATGGTGAAGCCCATTGTCTGGCTGCGCCGAGTGATTTGTGCCCACCCCAGGGTAAGAAAAAAGGGGTTTTTTTGTAGAATATCTCACTGTTTTGGGTTTTTTTGTGACTTCTGGGTAGGAAAGCTCCCAGGGGGAGAGGAGACCTGAGTATCTCCTATGGGGTGGCCAGGACCCTCCTGATGCACCCAATGAGACCAAAAAATCTTACCCCGTTTGTGGCTGAGGTTTGCATTTTTGGGTAATAATAGCACAATATTTTACTTGAAAAAATAACCTGGGGTAAAAAGTCTGTGACTGTGGTTTCAGTTTCTGAACTTGAGATTTCCCCAAACGCCTTTCAGCAGCTGTAGGGATGGGGAAGAGGAGGCACAGGGGTTTTTTTCCCAACTAATCTGGACCAAACGGGGATTAACGATGGGATGAACCGGTGCAACCTCGATGCCAGATGCTTATTAATGATTTATTGATTGCTGGGGTGTTTTGGGGGGCTCAGTGGGGCATCCTAGCGAGTCCACCAGCAAGAAGAAACAGGTACATCTGGACATGGCTCTTTGCTCCTGGGCTCCAAGCTACTGCCTGGGGGGATCTGTCCCTGTTCTTGATAGATTTTGGGCTTCCGTTTCCCCCTTTGCTGCTGCAGGAGGGGTCCTGGGGTGGCTGCAGGATCACAATGAGCTCTTTGAGCACAACATCAAGGTCAGGACACCCCGATTGCAACACCTTGGTGGTTAAAAATTTGCTAGGCATCTGCTCGTGCACCAATTTGGGGGATAATTGTTGGAGTTTTGGGGGGCTCAGTGGGGCATCCTAGCGAGTCCACCAGCAAGAAGAAACTTGATGATTTCCCAACGACTGTTAAATAGGTTCAAAAATGCTGCTTTGAATTGATCTGACTTCAACCCTGGACGGTCCTCACACAGGGATTGTTGTCCCATGGAATCCATACGGATCACACGGCTCCTGGGAGCTTTTCAGGCTCCTGACCTACTTCTGGTTCATTTGCACATGTCGCCGCCGTATGAATTCCATGATGCTGCTGAACCCTTCGAAGCCTCATTAACCAGACATGACCAGGGCTGTGTTTCTCCCTGGCCAAATGAACCTGATTAAAAATAATTGTGGAGGAACTTCTCTCTTGAGTTGCCTGAAGGCTTTGAAAATGTAACACCCCACCCCAAGTAAAAATAAGACTTGAGTTGGTTCACCATGAAGGATTGAAGAGGTTTGGGGTGAGATACATCACGGGTTTGTAGCATAGGGTTGTCCCAGCCTGCAGAAAGCTGGATCTATTGCTGCTAGATCCTTTCCATGCCATGAAATAAGTTATTTATTGGTGAGAAAATCAGTAAAGGAGCACGGGATAAGCTGGAGAGTGGCTTTAAACCAACTATGGAGGAAAGGGCAGATAGGTTTGAGCACCGTGGGTTGGACCAGCTGGTTTTATACAAGTAGATTTAATCCTCATCGTCAAGGATTTTGTGGAGCACAGATTTGAAGTTTTCTTTTCCAAAAGAAATTCTTCTTTCCTTTTCTTCCTTTTCCCATAAGATTAAAACCTGCTCTTCTTATAGACCCTTATAAAAGTCTATTTTTTTTACATTCCTAAGCACTGTAGGAAGTTCAGCATTATCAGGTGTGTGTAATTGCTGGATTATTAATCCTGTGATTCTGTCTTTTAACAACTAAAAGCCTTCAGCACTTTCTGTATCGCGGTTTCTCTGCAATAAAACCTCCTGAGGAGGAGCAGGAGTGCCCTGTCTGCTGGAAAGAACAATTCTGATGTGAGCTGGGGGCTTGAAAACCAAGAGTTTTGCACCTCTGGTCTGGAGAATGAAGTGATGCCCTGGACCAGTGCTCTGACTCATGGAATCTGGCTGCCAGGGTCTGCGTGGGCTTGAAGCCACCGTCATCGTGACTTTTTGGTATTCCTGAACAAGGAGGAATTACTGCCTCACGTTAGCATGATGTTGACTCATCCAATTAATGCCATTCACCCTGGAGTGAGCCATGCCTGACGCTTGGCCCTTGGCTGAAGTTGAGGTTGTGCCACTTTGGCCGTGTTGAGGTCCCCTTGGATCGGTGGTACCCATTTGCTCTGCACATGACTGAGAGTAACTCCTGTTATCTGGGTTTTCTGGGTTTTGGACAAGGGGAATGTGGCACCTCTTAGGTGTTTAGTGGAGTTTTTAGGACAGGGTAGGACTGTGTGTGGCTCTTGTTAGCACTGGGAGGACAATGCACGTCAGGTAGCTGCCTCTGTGCCAAAGTCAGGTCATGCAAGGATAGAGAAACCATCACAAGCACCATAGACCCTGTGGCTTAAGGAGACTTCTGCAGACTCCCTGTCTCAACCATGGGTTTGTTGCAAGCTCAAGCCACCTGTTTGGCACCCCTCAAACCCTGCCAGCATCATCAAGCTGTGTATTTTCTTATTTTCTGTTCATTAATTGCATTCCATCCCACTTCTTGACCTCCAGGTCTCTAAATGACTCCGCGATCAGTGGGACAGTGATTTCCATCTTTAGCTCTTCTCCTTCCCAGGTCTCCAGCTCCCCCCAGCAGCTCTTTCCTTGCCCATTAGATGGAAGGGGAACACCAGCATCTCCATTACCCGCTAAGAAGAGACAAGCTTTGGAAATGGGCTGCTGATGTGGGGAAGGGTTGGTCATAGAAACCTGTATTGGGCTGAGAAACTACAGTTTGCAATTTTATCCATCCAGGAGTATGGGAGGGAGGTGAGGCAGTCACAGGGGGGGTCCTTTTTGGGATAAGAATGGAGGTTGGACATCCCAGGCAGCTCCTCCACTGCTCGCCTATGGAACTCCAAGAAGCACTAAAATCAAGCAGAGCTGAAAGGAAAACCTGAAGGTGATTTCTTCCTGGCTTCTAAGAGGATAATCACTGTAGGACACCTTCCCCATGAAGCCTGGTGGAGCTGCAGCAGCCCTCTTGGCTTTCCCCTGCAGCAATGGTTCCATCACATGGTTATTATCATATGGAAATGGGGTAATTATCCTCGTTAGAGGGTAACTACAGCTTTGCTCTTTCTCTTAGATGCGTTGCAGAGCAGTTGTAATTATGGGCTGCTGCCTATCCTGGTGTTTGCACTGTATTAAGGTAATTACCAGGCAATTAATATGTAACTACAGAGGATTTACTGGCAAACTTCATTATGTGCCTCACCGTGTCTTCGAGTGTGGGTGGTAGAAAGGGGTGGTGATGTCAGGAATCCAAAATACCGGCGCTGATTGGATTTGCATGGCAAAACCAGACCCCTGGAGAAACCCAGTGATGGAAACCAGAGCAGCCAGGCTTGGCCAGGGGGGAAGCAAACTTTTCCTGCTGCTTTTGATGCTCATCTCTGGCTGAAGATGGACAGGAGGATCAGGTTTTTGGTGAAATACCTGCTTATTCCCCTTGTGGTTTTTTACAGTGCCGCATAAGTCCTGGCAAAGACTGATGCCACCATTTTGCCCCAAATCCACCATTTTGCCACAGAAACTCTGCTTTTTGGGGAACTCTGGTCTTTCTCCCAGCTAATTTCCATCCAAACCCCTCTGCAATTCATCTTGCAACAGCATTGCTCCCTGCTTCTCCTTCCAACACTTGTTATATCCCTGTGAGCTTCCCTTTGCAATCTGCCTTAGCTGGGAGATGTGCCAGCACAGCCATTCCCTTCCTCGAGGTGTGTGTTGCTTTGCAAGATGCTTTCTTGTGCTTTAAGTTGCTTTGAGTAGAAGCAACTCCTATTTTTTTTTAATCAGAGGATGCGTTTTAGCCGGCGGGGTGTGGAGATGGCCTGGGGTCTAGCCAGCAGCACTAATCCTTAGCTTTTCCCATTGTGTTTGCTTTTCCCCATGGCATTTGCATGGCAAATAAGAGCTGTGTGCCCCTCTCCAAAAGCCAGGGGTTTTATGGATGGCCCTGGTTGGGATTTCCCTGTGGAAGGGATGGCTGTGGTGGTGCTGGGAGGAGGGACCAACACTGCTCTGCAGCAGCCTCGTGCTTGCTTAAACTTTTCAAGGATCATTTTCAACCCTGAAAAAAGCAATTTTTAAGCAATGCACGTGCCCATCCTGCAACCCCCCCTCGGTTTCTTACCCTTGCTAGCAGGTGAAGCCCATCCCATGCACTCTGCTTCCTCAACCCCTTGAGCATCCAGCCTTGAACCCCCTCCTGGCTTTGCTCCGTGCACTCTCCATGATCCCTTCCCTCTCATTGCAGATGGATTCATTAAAAAGGAGAAAGTGGCTCTGATTGGCACGTGGGAGGAGCAGCGGGGATTAGCGTGATGTGCATTAATGTCTACTCCCCTGCTTTCAATTCCAAATGTATTTCCTGGGACACCTTCTAAGAGATAAACATTAAATCAAACCTAATCCCAACGCACCAACCTGGCGCTTAAAATAGAGTATAAAGATGGAGCTGATTAAAAGCCTGCTAGCAGAAATAGGCCTGCCTGTTTGGTTTCAAATAACTAAAGCGTCTGTAAAATGTCACGAGTCTGAATTTTGCTTTCTGAGAGATTTTTGGGCAGTGATTGATGGGCAGAAAGTGGCTACAAAACCATCCCAGGAATAGCGCCCGGGCAGAGCAGAGAGGAAAAACAAATCAACTCCCCAAAACAAGCAAAGGTTGTGCATGAAAATGAAAGATTGAATTGTCGGTGTGAATCAACAGGAAGAATTTGAGCAAACTCATTAGGGGCAACGAAGCTTTTTGGAAAGGTGAAAGTGATGCAAAAAGAGCCAAAAATGGTGGTTTTGCTCCTTGTTGGAAATGGAGGTTTTTGAGCGCAGGTTCCTGTGGTCGGGGACTTTCCCCCAGGAGCTTCCTGCTGTGATTTGGGGTGGGGAGGGCTGCGAAAAGCAGCGTGGAAAGGGCTCTGGATGCTCCTTGGTTTCCTCGCTGACCTTTTCAGGTGTCAGCTTGGTGTGAGCTGAGAAGCCGCTCGCCTCCGGCTGCGCCGCGGGGCCGACAGGCGCGATGCGAGCGGCTCCTGACAGCACCAAACGCTTGGGATCGAGTTGTTTGCTTTGATGTTGAAGGAGCTGAAGGGTTGCAAGCAGCTCTTTTCAGAGCTCTGCTTTATCCCTCATCCTTAGCCTCTCATTTTCAATTAGAGCTGCTCATGGAAGGGGAAAAGAGGGGGGAAGAAGGTTGTCATAAATAATCCGTCGCTTTTCTTGATGGCACTTTTCATCCAGGGATCAGAAGCATGTGGTTGTGGTTGGGTTTGGTTCTTTATGTGGGTGCTGGTGTGTGGAGAGAGGGTGAGTGGCTTCGGTGCAAGTGGGTGCTCAAAAATGCCAGGCTGAAATGAGTTGTTTTGGGGATCGCAGTGTTTAAGGGTGGAGTTTGGCAGGGTGGGCTCTTGGTGTTGGGGACTATGAACCTCTGGATCTGTCAAAGCTAAGCTGAGCATCCAGACAGACCATGAAGGAAAAGCCCAGCAAAACCTAGCTTAAAGTTGTCCAGCTCTATTGATCACATCTCAGTTGCACATCCCCTTCCCAGCCTGAGGAAGAGCAGCCCACCGAGTGCTGACGGCACTGTTTGGGGTTGGATGTTAAATGTCCCAGAGTTGGATGTTAAATGTCCCAGAGTTGGATGGGTCTTCCTTGGCCATCTGAGCCATCTTCCACCTCTCCCTTGAAGCCTTTGCTTTCTCCCCATTGGTATCTGAATCCCATCCCGTGCTTCCCTTGCAGGTCCTCGGCCTCGTGATCCTGTGCATTGGGATTTACGCCGAAGTGGAGAGGCAAAAGCACAAAACCTTGGAAGGGATCTTCCTGGCTCCAGCCATCGTCCTCCTCTTGCTGGGCTGCACCATGTTTGGTGTCTCCTTTGTTGGCATGGTGGGGAGCCTCAGGGACAACCGGACGCTGCTGAAGATGGTAAGACCATTACTGCCCTCCCTGTGCAGCCCCTCGGGATGGTCTGGGTGGTCTCAAGGAGGAAAATCAACACATCCTAATGAGTCACCACCGTGGCTTACAGCAACTGCATGCCCCTTCATGGATTTAAATGCTTGCACGATGAGACTGCTGGGTGTTTCAGCTCCACCGTGAAGCCAACGGGGGGAGGATATAATTAAATTGAAGAGCTGACACCCTAATTTCCCTGTTATCCCCGGCTGAATGCATCCCAACATCTGCGGGAAGCGCTGCTGCCTTCCATCTGAGGTAACAAGGGAGTTATTCTGCAGGCTGAAATCCCATCCCTGGCAGAGCAAAGTCTCCACCATTACATTTCTTTTGGCCACGACAATGCCAATAGGAAGCAGCTATGCTTCCTTTTGAAGGGAAGTTTTTAGCAGAGGGAAAAATTGCCTTGGAAGTCCAAACTGGAAGAGATCTGGGACAGGGCAAAGCTCTTCACTCCCAACCTAATTCCCAGGGGTTTGGTCAGTGCCTTGAGCATCCGAGCACCCATCCCCCCTGCAGCTCATTGCCTTGGGGTAACACCTCTGCAAGGGTTTAGAAATTCAGTTATAAGCTTTTCTCTCCATTTAGATGAGGGCATAGCTCTTCCATCACGCTTGGCCAGGGCCAAGGCCCATTGATGAGCTCCATGACAGCTCTTTTGGCTTTTTGTCTGCATCTCACACTCCCTTGGTGAAGAAGTTGCTTTTGGATGGATCATCCATGCTGGTCCACAGAACCTTCCTGCCAGCACACGTGTGCCCCAGGCACACTGATGGTTTGCATAACACCTTCATCTCCCACTGCTTTGGGTTGATTTGGTTATTAAAATGTTGTGGTTAGATAGTGCACACTTTCATGGACTGGCAATATTGCTTTTAAACATTGCTCAGCATTTGCATTTCCAGTTAATACAGATGGAAACTCAAACTGGAAAACCAATATTGTCTTTGCTTCTGTGTGAGCAGCTGAATTCTCATTGCTTTTCGATACCTTTGTGCCACCTGTGATGAGTGGTTGCACTTAAAAAAGTCGCTTTTCCCTTTCTGTTTGGCTGCTCCTGATACCAGTGGGCATTTTCCTGGTCTCAGTTGTCCCTCTAACACACAACCATCCATCAAAGCAACTGGGAAAGCTCTGTATTATTTCTTTACAATCTAAGCCTAGAAAATATTTCTCTGCCAAAGCTGAAGTTGTGTGGCTTGTGATGAACATTTCATCTTCTTTTTCATTTGCCTGCTGTTCAAGCTGTACAGTATTGTGCTCATTCGATCCAGGCTGATTCCAAAGAAGGATAAGTACTTCAATTTCCTGATAATATTTTTCTTTCTCTCCTAATACTCATGAATCATGGCTAATACTCTGTTTCCACAACGCGGGCAGCATTTGGAAGTGGAAAATTGAGACATCAGAGGGTGGGAAAATCTCGTCTTTGGAGCAACCCAGGGCGACAGAAAGCTGAGCTCGTTAACTGGATTTCACAGGTTGTCAGGCAAATCAATCCTGCAATGGGCACAGTTGAGAGAAAGAAATAATCCTGCCCCTTTGGGGTGGCTTTTTCTCCCTGTGGATATAAACAGCTTCACGCCTGCCATGTAGAATAAATAAAGCAATACCCGTGCAAGTTGTCAGGCACAATAACACTTGCATCCCTTTTAGCTAGGATATAAGAAAGGGGATATTTGGGACCCATGTCAAAAATATGTTGTATTCCTGGGGTTTTAGGGCTACTCAAGGCTCCTCGCCTGCCTTTAGTTACTGCAGAGCAGCACAGTTGGCCCAATAGCACATTAATGATCTGTTGTCTGGGAGCGGATAAATGGGATGAGTTTGCCAGTCAGCAGTGAGCAGCAGGTTGCTGGGTGGTATCATTATGATCACCAAATCCCAGACTGGTTTGGGTGGGAAGGGACCTCAAAGCCCATCCAGTTCCACCCCCTGCCATGGGCAGGGACACCTCCCACCACACCAGGTTGCTCCAAGCCCCA
>VZRW01000561.1:17277-44891 GCA_013398125.1 Aegotheles bennettii | reverse complement strand
GAAAGTTCCTTTTTCCTTCATTAATACGGAGGTTTGGCAGGAGTCAAATGAGAAACCTGTGCTGGGCTTTGCACAGGAACCTGTGCTGGGCTTTGCACAGGACATTTCGAGCCTCAGCTCGCTAATAAGCTTCCCAGGCATCTGTAAAATGCATTTGAAATTCAATTAGTGTTTAATGTGAAGTGCCTGATGTGTCAAAGCGTCCTTGGAGATCCGGTTGAAGGAGCAGCAGGGAGAGCCCCAGCCTCAGCCTTTCGGAGCACAATTGAATTCCTGAATGATTTGTTGGGATTAGGAGTGATTGAGGGCTCTGATGAGGTCTCTGCTCCCGCATGGGGCTCGTCCACGGATAAATCATCGGCGGTGTTGGCTGTCACAGCCCATTTCACCTCCTCCGACCTCTCCTAATGCAGCAGAACCCCCCCTCTCTGCCCCCGCCAGTGGTTAAAATCCTGTTGGTCAATGGGATTGGAGATCTTGCCAAGAAGTCACCTTAATAATTCAATTGAGCAGGAAAAATTGGCTGGGTAGAGGTGAGTCTGCTTGGATGTGCAGGACACGGAGAGGTGCTGGGAGATGCTGCTGACCCAGAGAGCTCCAAAATGATGCTGCTAACTCTGAAAGCTCAAAAATTATTAATTTTATCCAAGAAATAGGTTTGTGCCAGCATGTGGGCTAAATCCTTACTGGGGTAACAGCTGGCAACTCTTGCCATGAAAACATCTTCCCATTTTATAATATTTTCCAGGTGCCTTTTCCACGTCTGAGCTGTGTTTGGGGTTTTTTTCCTCTCCTCAGATGAATGCAGTTTTCCACTCCAGCATCCAAGAGGGCATCAGGCACTATTACGACGACCTGGACTTCAAGAACATCTTGGATTTTGTCCAAAGAAAGGTTTGGTTTCGGAGGGGAGGGTGGCATCAGGGAGGTCTGGTTGTGAAGTTTTTCAAGGAGTGGTTAAGGCTGAAGCAGAAGACTTTGTTTTCCCTAGATTTTTAGAGTTTTTTCCCATCCCTCCGGTGCCTTCCTTGATCTGTCTTGAATATCTTCATCTTTCTTGGTTTGCACTGCTCATTTTGCACAGTTTTGTGTTGTGCTGCTCTCCAAGCTGCTGGTTTTAGGGAGTTATTCCATCGTCTGTGTTCCCTGCAAAGAGCATCTTCTTCTCCACACCACGGCATGGACCAGACCAGGATATTTCTATCTCCCAGTCTTGATGGAAAACCAGTGCCCGATGCCTGAAAGCTTTTTGATAGCTACACCAAACCTGCATGGAGAGAGGTGAAGCAATCAAATATCATGTGCTAAAGCTGCTTCAGGGTTCAACAACCCTTAGATTGGCCACCTTAGGTGAGTCTCTTTACTCGGGGTGTCACGGGTAGCTGACCAAGCCCTTGACTCAACGGAAAAATTGCAGGGAAGGCTGGCAAGAGTCCTATGTCCAGTCCAAACTGGGGCTTGGTGTAGTCTGCTTTAACATTTTTAGGTGTGTGGTTGCCTATTGTGTCTCATCTCTAGCATTCAGATCCTGGCAGGACCTGGCAGGAGCAAAGCATTTGGCAAATAAAAAAAAAAAGGTGGGGAAAAAACCTAAAACTTGAGATCTAGGAGAGAAAGTGATGTTCTTTTGTGATGTTACCTCTCCTGGGTGGGTTTTGGAGAGCAGAGCCAGGCTTTGCCAGCAAAGCTGCTTTCAGATGAACTTCGAATGTTCTCACCTCAACCTGGTATCTCTCATTATGGGTTGAAACATCATAAATATGTGACTCTTATCTCTTGCTTTGAAGAGAGGGAGACTGTGAAGCTCCTTCTTCTTTGATGTAGCTGGAATTTAAGGCTGGGGGTGCCCTCCACATTCCCCTCTCTTGACTTAAATACCTGCTTTTGACTCTTGGAGTCATCGTTCCTGAGCTGAGCGCATTAATCCGGCCAGGAGGCATCTGAAGGTCTCTAGAAATGACTGATTCTGAGACAGATCAAACCTTTTTCAAGTTTTACTTCAACCTCTCTGTAGTTCAGACCTCTCTGTATGAATGATAAACAAATGCTGCTGCAAGAAGGTGGAAAGTCCATGTTGGAGCCATCCTCAATGAGCTGTGGGCAAGGGGTTAGACCTCAAATCTCCAGATAAAGCAGATATATTTGCAGGAAGGTTTCTGTATCTGCAAGTGAGCGAGGGACAAACACTTATCTTATAATCTCACCTTATTTTTACAACATTTTCCCCATCTACTTCTTCACTTGACCTTTTATTAAAAGTTCTCAGGGGGGATATGTACTTCTTGGAGTCTCTCGGTGCACTAAAAGACATTGTGGCCACTCCTGGTGTTGCTGTTAAGTCTTTAATATGGAAGGAGCTTTGCAAAGGAGCTTTGCAAGAACGTGTGGCTCATTGCTGTGAGTTTTGAGATTAACATCTGATTTCCAAACCAGGAACAGCAGCCATGTCAGTGGTTGAATGCAGAGTTGCTTTGTCGTGAGGGCAGGAGCAGGGAGAAGCAATGCAGGGCAATAACTGCTTTTCATAGAAGGGAAGTTGGGTTTATGGGATCTGAGCAGCCTGAGTCACTTTGGGAGGATGAAAACTTAGAGTCAGTCCGGAAGGATTGCAGCCAGACATGCTTTTTTTGATAAAACACCTTCTCAGAGCAGCCTGTTACCATCATTTAGTGGTTATTCTTGCTATTTTCCCTTTGACAAACCTTGTCTATGCATGGGTTAGCTGGCACATGGCTTATTTAGGTCAGACAAAACCATTCTCCCTCCTTAGGATTTGAATCTTGCTTAAACCTTCTCTCAAGTGATGCTTTAAACTAGAGCCAACTGCCTTCACACCCTTAAACCAGTATCATACAGTAAAAATAACACATAATTATGGTCCAAAGTGTAATATTTTACATTACCAGGATGATGGTGCAAATAATACAGTTTTCCTTGTCGACAGCTGCCTGGGAGCCAGCAGGCATTGAAAGAAGTTGCCCTGAAGAAAATAATCCTTATTTGTTTATCTCACTCTTTTTTTTTCTGAATTACTGCCCTTTGCAGCCCTCGGACGTGAGGCTGGAGACCGTGAGCATTCAAAAGCACAGGTTTGCCCCAAGTTACTGACTGCAGCTCTGCACCGCTCCTCACTTGATCTTTTTTTAATGCTTTGCTGAGTACAGGTGGAAAAGAAGAGTTCAAACCACTTGGCTGAGCACAGGATTTGAATTTCAAAGAGCTGTGGTTCTTGCTCAAAGCTGAATGGCTCCAAACTCCAAGTAAGGCTCGGAGGGATGAGGCTGTTGAGCTTGCAAACCTCCTCCTTTCTTCTCGGGGGAAGATTAAAGGCAGCTTTCACCAGTGCAGCTCATTTGAGCGCGTTGCTTCGAGGGTGATGGTCCTTGACACACCGAGAGCTCCTCAGATGCATCCTGCAAGGCTCTTCCCATGGTTTTCCTGCTTGTTGTGATTCTCTGAGCTCTGGGAGCCTGTGTGAAAGTCAAACCCACACTGAAGTTGGCTTATGAGAAATCAATCCAAGCACAAGGTTGGGTATAGCAAATAGTAGTTGGGATAGCAAATGGGGAGCAATAGCCAATGTCCTGTAGGTGCTTCTCTCCCCCTCTTTCCAGGCAAAGGTTGCAAGCTGTTCTGAGGTTCTCCTCATCATAGAATCATGGACTCATGGAATCATCCCCACTGCCCATGGCCCTCAACACCACATCTCCACGGCTTTGAGATCCCCCTAGGGATGGGGACCCCACCCCTGCCCTGGGCAGCCTGGGCCAGGCCCTGACAGCCCTTTGGGGGAGAGGAATTAAATAGAGGAATTAAAGGTGGGAAGTTAGAAGGGCCAGGTAAATCTGTGGGTTGTCCCCTCCTGGCCACATCTGCCTATTTTGGCATGCAAAGAGGCCACAAAGACCCCAAGAGCTGGTGGCTTTTCCTACTCCTGTTGGCCAAGTATGGCCCCTGACCCATCAGCAGGAGGGGGAGCAGGTGCTCATAGGGTTAAACATCTCCCAAAAACTGCTCCTTGAAGAGTGTGGTGCTTGAAGAAATGGGGAAAAGCTGGGTTTTTTTGTCTTATCAAGCACACACACCTCTCCTGCCCACTCCAGGCTTTTCTTTCTGGGGAAAGATGTAAAGATTCAAGCTTGTTTACCAAGAGAAGGGATGACTGTATATAATAAACCCACTTTTATTCTGCAGAGAAGACAAAATGACTTTCATTACACTTTTTTTTTTTCCCTCATTGTGCGAAGAGAAGAAAAAAGCAGCTTTTTTTCCTTTGTAGCTGTAGCATTTGATCTCTAATTTAACTTGACGGGAAGAGAAATCCCTGTTAGACTACAGAGCCTGATTAGCATTTTGCAGAATGGCACCAACGAGCTGAGCTGCCTTGAAGAACCAAGAAATACACTCATTCAAGGCACTGAAAGAGCCATGTCTCTGCGTGCCCCAGGAATAGGATGGATTAGTCACCTGTAATTAAATCAGTGAAGCATGAATGAGCCTGATCTTTCCTGGGCTTGTGAAAGGAAGGATGCCTCCAGTACACGTGTGTAGGCATCCTCTGCATGCCTCTAAAATGGGGCTAAATGAGGCTAAACACCCACTTTTCTTTTTTCACACGGTGTCTTCAAATTCCTTTTTTAGGCTCCTGGAAAGCAGAAAATAATCCAGGCTCTCAGTGCTGGCGCTGGCAATAGGGCAGGGCTGGAGGTTGGACTTGATGACCCTGGAGGTCCCTTCCAACCATAACTATGATTCTAGGAGGGGAGATGCATTGATGGGCTGGAGATGTCAAGGTTGGTTCAGCTGCATGTCTCATCTTCTCCTTGTCTTCTTTTTCTTTGCAGTTTTCTTGCTGTGGTGGTGATGAGTACTCAGACTGGGAGGTGAACCAGTACCACTCCTGCAACAGCAGCGGGCCGCTGGCGTGCGGGGTGCCCTACACGTGCTGTATCAGGAAGGTAAGGCAGCCAAGGCATGGAAAGCACCTTTATTTCAGTCAATATTTCAGCAAAACACCCTCTTCCAGCTGTCTATTACTGCCTGTTTCTGCGTTATTGGATTTCTTGTAAACTGCATCACCATCTGATGCTGTTTCAGACAGCATCAATGTGAGATGCTAAAGAAGCTAAAAATATATATTTATGGGCTAGGCTGTATTCTAGTAGGTTTAATGTAGAATCAATACTAAAGCACTGGGCTTTCAAGTGTGTTTTTATCATGCCATGGAGTTTTCAACCTAATGTGTGATATAAAATGGTTTTGGAGAATGATTTGGCAAAGAATTGGCAGCATCTTAAGAGAACTTGGTTGCATCTCAGAGAGGATCCAAACAAGCTGCTGTCCTCTGCTTTCCTGTCCAAGAGGACACGGCTGCTGTGGGGTTTAGGGGGATGTGGAGGGATTGTGTTTGCCAGTGTCTGCTCCTAACGAGGAGGTTTTTGAGGGTTTTACTGAAAATGGGGCCATGAGAGAGATTTGGATGAAGACCCACCCTTGTGCAATGGAATATTACAAAGTCTCACGAGCAACTGTCCCTGCAAGGCTGCATCTCCACCACGCTGCGAGTTGGGTCAGATGGAGATGAAGAGAGCAGGGAGTGGATTTGCAGAGCTGTTGGGGTCTCCTGTGCTGATTTTCGGAGCTGAAAATCAAGATACCCCCCCACCACGCAGCTCTTTCCTGCTGGGACTAAGCTAAGTGCTCTGACACCGTCTTGTTTAATACAACCGTCCACCTTGTTGCAATCAATCTGACACATGCTGTGGATAAAATGCCAGGAGCTGGGCCAAGGCAGGGGAAAAAAAGTGCAAATATCTCTAGTTGCTGTGGCCAGAAGTGCTATAAACATTGCTAAGCATAATCCTGGAAGCAAAACCTGCTTGGGTTTCAGAGCATTGGGAGCAGCAGTGTTGCATCTAAACCTTGGCCGTGCCCCTTGCACGAGGGAAAATCTCATCAATCCAGTATTGTTGGATTTTTCATGGAAAAAGGGGGAAATCTGAGGTGTCTTAATTATCAGTGGAAGTCTGACATGCAAATCGGCTGCAAAAATAATTGGCGTCTCTAATCAGGGTGTTGATTAAGAATCTTAAAGCTCCTGAAGATGGAATGAAAAATTCATGTGTTGTCCTTTTGCGTTACGAGCGAGGATGTGTTGGAGAGAGTCGAGTGCATTTTCCAGTATTTTTACACTCCCCATGGTTTTGGGTGGCAATTTGACCAACAAAAGACCTCAGCACATTGGGCAGTGTTGGAGATAGAAGAAATCATGGATGATTAATGTAGTAGGGTAAGAAAGAAGGCAACTTTTTGGCTTCCCGTTGCAATGAGCTGGGTCTGGAGGATGCTCTAGCAAAGGATTGTGGAGGTTGGTTGCAATATGTTTTCAACTTGTCATTAAATGCAGCCATAAAACCAGCCCATTTGCCAAGAAAAGACTTCTTCTAGTACAAGACCCTCCAAGAACTTTGTGTTGCATCCCCTGGGGTGTCTTCCAGGAAAGGCTGAGTTGCATTAATGAGAGCAGAGATCCTCCAAAAACCACTCTGGCTACTTGGAAGAGTCTCATCTCAGGTCACAGACCTTAAAATCTTCCAGGAATGGGCCAATGTGCACCACCCTGAGGGTGTGAGGCTGGATCTTCTTCTTTAAGTCCTTTTTTAAATGGTTTTTCAATGCACTTGTGCCTTTTCCCAGGTAGCTGTGCCTCTGCCAAGCTCAGCATCTCCAGAGCCCTTGTGAAGCATCACCGCTGCCATTTGGCACTGATTTGGGGGAGAAAAGCAGTTGATTAAATAAAAAGTGCAAGGCTTGCAGTCTTCTGCCCTCGGTGGCTTTGAATGTCTGTGTGTGTTGCTCTTTTGTGATCCCTGAAGGCATCAGAATGCATTTGGGAAGAAGAAATGCATCTGCCTGGTTTTGTGTTGGAACTTTCAATTCAGCTCTGACCTTCTCTGCCATGCAAGACCTTGGCGAAGGTCCCTCAAGGCTAAAAAAATCACTTTTCTACCTTCCACACTTCTCCAAAATAGAAGGGAATTACTCAGGGCTGGAGACAATTGGGAAACCCATGGTTATTTGATGCAAGAAGAAAGAAAAGGAGATGCCTTCAAACGATGAGCCCGACGCAAAGCGACGGCGTTTCACCAGCAAGGGTCCTGTGATGTCCACAGAAGTGAGCCTGAAAAGCAAGGACAGCTGAAAGCTGGCAAGAAAATGTCTGATTTATTTAAATGTAGAGCAAATAGATGGATCCTTGGTCACGTACAGGTTCCTTTATACCACTGGAGGTGAGAGTATTTACCTCCAGAGCATTGCAAATCCACCTTATGCTGAAGGCTTCCCATCTCATGGTCCCAACCCCAGGTGAGGTCCCTCTCACTGACCCTGATGGGTATTTTGCTGCTGATCTCTCCATTTCCCTGCAAGCCCTTCGTAGACACAGAGACTAATGAGTCTCCTTAACTAGGCTCAGTCTGCAAATAGTGTCTTGAAGAGGTGTGAGATGGGATTTTTGATAGCACTCTGAGTAATGTGGTAGGTACAGAAGCTCTTGGTGGGGTAGTGCTGGAATAATTTCCCAATTACAGGAGGAACAAGCTGCAGCTTTACACTGGAGCCTGTCCGGAGGTGCACATTTCTTTTACGTGTCTAGCAGGAAAGCATAATTTACACCTCAATGTGCACACTTCCCTTTTTCATCTCTGTGCCTCCGAAGCATGAGATGTTTTTGTTTGGTTGTCCAGGAGCTTTTACTGCTTGTCAGAGGCATTTTTCTGAAAGCGTCATCATTTCAGCACCTTATTATTTGATGGGCACAAGGCCCTTTTAGAAATACGTGGTGTTATGGAAGCTGCTGTGAAACAAGCCAAAAACCCCCCAAAACCTGTCAAAAGATCAATCCTGAGAGGTGCAAAATACCCAACAAGCTCAGGGTGAGCTGAAGCTCCTCGCTGGCTTTGCTTTTTTTGGGGGGGATGAGCAAGAATCTGTTTTGTAGCCCAAAATGCAGCAGTTTTCCATCCTGAGAGAAGCAGAGGGGTTCGTTCTGATTTTGGTTTATAAAGGTCCTGAATAGCAAGAGTCCTGAATAATTTCTCTTGTTATTTGTTGCTCTTGAAAGGTTTTTGTTGGCCAACAAAGATCTAAACCTTGGGGGTGTCCAAAACCTTTATGCTTCTCTCCAAGGGGAAATTTAATTTAATTTCCTGTAAAAATTCCTGTAAAAAATCCTGTAATTACATTTAATCCCTGTAAAATTCCCTTTATTATGAGAGAGGCACGACTGAAGGTGTTAGAAAAGGTGGCCCAGAATTAAACAAGGAGAAAATCCAGGGAATGTTTGGAAAAGCTGCTTTGCTAAACGCTGGTGGAGCTGGTCCTGACTCAAATCACTGGAAAAACACTGGGGGGGGACCTGAGCATCCTCTGAAACAGCAGAAATTGGGGAGAAAAGTGGTTTAAAAACAAATCATTTAAAAACCCAGCAACTTATTGCTGATGTGCACTGTTTCAGCATTGTGTTTGGGTAATTAAAGTGAGGTTTGAGGGTGGCCTTGTGCTATGCTGAGTGGCTGAGGCAGCTGGGCGAGCTCTTCCATTTCTTTTATTTTTTATTCTTATTCCTTGTCTTTGCCCCTTGGCTTCCCCTGAGCTGAGTCTGTTCACCAGTTCTCTGTTCACAGGTCCCTGGAGAAGTCATTAACACCCTGTGCGGGTACCGGACGCTCAGTAAAGAGGTAACGTCAGCTTTTTCCTTCATCCATACCTGCTTCTCCTTCCCCAAACCCTCTAAAATGAACCAGTTCTCTGCAGGGAAGCTCTTCCTGTTCGTGCAGCTTTATATGAATGAATTTTTAGTGCTTTTTCCTGATGTCTCAGGGTGGTGCTCGGGCTCGCAGAGCACGGGCAGGCTCGTGACACGTGTGGGGAATCCCTGCAAGCTTTGGCATGGCCTTTCTGAAAGCAACCAGCTCTCTCCTGGGTCAGCCCTGGGAAATGCTGGTCCTGAGTTGTGTTTGGAGGCTTGGTGGGAGGAGAGAAGCTGGTTTGGAAGCCTTCAGGGCTGTGTCACAGCAGAGAGCTGTAGCATCCCCATGCATATGGTCCGTAGCTCCCAGGGACAGTTTTTTGGCACTAAAACCCAGGGAAAGGTCCAATCTTAAGAAATCAATTCCCAAACACTTCTCACGCCGCTTCTTTGGCTTCCAAGAAGGAACAAAAGCAAGAAATAACATCTCCCCCCCCCAAACCCAACATCTCAATGGAGGCTGTGATGCTCCTCTCTTCTCCGCTTCCAGCGCCTGGAGCTGCTCGATGTCATCCACGTGCGAGGCTGCATCCACGCCGTGGGGCTCTGGCTCAAAGACAACTTCGAGGCCACTTTGGCCATCGTTTGCTCCCTGCTGCTTCCCCAGGTACGTGGCAGTGTCTGCTCGGCTGCTTTCACTGTGCTGGAGAAGGAAAAGAATTGATTTTTTAGTTCTTTTTTTTCCCCTCCGTGGACATCCAGGGTCTGTGCCTTGGGTGGAAAATTTCACAGCCCTTTCTAGAGCATCCTTAGGAAAATGAACAGCTTACGACCACGGTGCTGGCTGTCTCATAACACACTCCTGACATCTAATTATTGATGGAGTAATAGCATCTAAAAGCAAGGTGTGCATGTGCTAGCCCAGCAAACCCTTTTATATTTGTTTTTACAGCTCTCTTCAACTAAGAGAATAAATATTAATCAAAATAAACCATAATCATAAATTTAGCAGGATTTGCTGTGCCTCATGAAATCCATTTCTCATTAATGATGCCTGAGGATCCAAGTGATTTTCCAGCTCAGGTAGTTAAGCTCTTCGTCCCAGATGCTCGACATGGAGAGAAATCTGGGGTTGCAGCTGGGGCTGCCCCTTTTCAGCCCTCAGCACTGTGCTAGCAATGAGGTAAAGAGCTCTCCTAGATCTTTCCAGAAGTATTTTTGACCAAACTTTGGTGATTTAGGGTTGATTTGATCCTTTTTTTTTCATTATTCCTTTAGAAGCTCACAAGTGAAAGTCTTTTTATCTCACTGGATGTAATGTTGGGTTTACCACCCAAGGTATTGGTGATGCTTTCCAGATATGGGGTTTTATCTAAATAGGAATGAGATGATTTTAATTTTTTAGGGGTTTCTGCTTGCAGTGAAAGGTAGAAAAGTGGCTGAACAGAGCAGAAGCTGGTGGGAAAATCATTTTTCAGGGGATGACCTTTCCTCTTGAGCTCTCAGATGGTCCAAATGGAAAACCAGAAGAGGGGAGCAGTTTGTGCCCAGTCCTCGCTGTGGTGCTCCACGTTTCTCAAGTGCTTTCTTCAAAGCATGCAGATGAGCAATGGGCTGCTGTGCTACCCCCAGGAGATGGAAAGGGCACAGGAATGGGGTGGGAAAGTGCCATAATAGAGGCGACCTCTTCCATCTGCTTGGCAGAATGTCGAGAGCCCATTATAGGAGCTGCCTGTTGCGTTACCCATTAACCTGCCAACATGATGCTCTTAATTGGGAAGGATGGGGAGCAAAGGCAGAGATGGCAATAAGGATTGCTGAGCCTTGATGAATATCAAGTGCTTTTGAGCAAGCGTTGTGATTTTTCTGGCGTGCCGTTAAATGCTCTTCAGATGAAGAACCTCGTTCTTCCCATCTGCTCATGATTTTCAGGTTTAAAATATAAATCAGATTTGATTCTGTCAAGTTTGGGAGGGAATTAAGTTGTAAATGGCCATCTGTGTTGCCAGGAGCTGTCAGCCCAGGAACATCTTCATCCCCAGCAGCTGCCAGCAGAAAGCTGGGGTGGGAATATTGTCCTTCAGTTGCTGATTCAAATGGGAAAGGGTTGGCACCATTGACATAGGGAGGCAACAGTGACTTGAATTTTGGGAAGACTGAACATATTGACACCAAAATGGTTGTCAGGCCCTGCCACAGAGCAGGGGTGGAGGGATCCCTGGAGGGATCTCAAAGCCGTGTAGAAGTGGTACTGAGGGCCATGGGTTAGTGGGGCCTTAGCAATGTTGCATCAATGATTGGACTCAATGATCTTAAAGGTCTTTTCCAACCGAAAAGATTCAATGATCCCATCTTTATCCCTGGGGTATTTGTCCCGTCCCACACAGGATATGTGCCTTGCTGTGGAGCTGCAAACCACCTTGGTGAGAAACTTGCAGGATGCTGGGGAGACGGTTGGGACCGTAATCCATGTCCCAAGTCCAGTTTTGGGTTTTGCCCAATTTTCCTCTTCCTTAGGGTCAAACTTCAGCCTCGTCTGTGATGATGAGAAGCTTGAGGGCTCAAAGGCTGGGTGTTGGAGCTCAGCTGATGTTCATCATACGAGTGCCTGAGACTTGCTGGTGCAAGGCAGAGGGAGTCTGCAATTTTATGAGCTCTCTTAAATCACGAATCTTTGCCTTTTATAAGAGAACTATTGAACAATGGGGAAAAAAATCCCCATTTGAGGAGGTGGTTGTGTTCATTCGCCTGACTTCATTCAGAGCAAAGCACAAAGGCAGCAACTCAATTATTTTTCTGCCTTTGCGAAGTAGCTTTAATTCTCTTTTTTTTTTCCTCTTCTGGTTCATTCTCCAATAACAATGCTGTCTCCTTGCCCTTCTCAGCCAAGCTGCAGACCGAGGCCAAACCGTGAGGCATTTCAGAGCTCTCTCAAAAAGACATTTTAATTTAGTCGCTGGCAGTCAATGGCAAATTCACATCGTGGCCTCGAACGAGTTGTGTTTAATTATGAAGCAACCCCAGATATTTCAGCAGGTGCAGCAAAGCACATAAATTTGTTTTATACTGGCTGTATCCCTCCCTTCCCTGCCTCTAGCAAGATCATCCCAGGGTTTTGCAGCGTGCATAAGGCATTCGTAGTCAAAATAAGCCAAGTTGTGCATTGCTCTTTCCCCTTTACCATGCCCAGAAGGTTTTATGTTGACCTCAGGAAAAGCATCTCCAACTTTTCCATGCCTGTGTCTTCGCAGGGGATGTTCTCTGGTGGGACTGTGTTTGGTTTTGGACCCCTCACTTCAAAAAAGACATCGAGGGGCTGGAGCGTGTCCAGAGAAGGGCAACAAAGCTGATGAAGGGACTGGAAAATGTCCTATGGGGAATGACTGAGGGAGCTGGGGGTGTTGAGTCTGGAGAAGAGGAGGCTCAGCAGGGACCTCTTTGTCTTCTGCCGTGCCCACAGTGAAAGGACAAGAGGAAACATCCTTAAATTGCAGCAGGGGAGATTCAGGTTGGACATCAAAAAAAATCTCTGCCCTGTGACGGTGATTGGTTGTGGGAATGTGTTGCGCAGGGAGGTGGTGGAGTCCCTGGAGGTGTTCAAGATGCATCTGGATGTGGAGCTGGGTGATATGGTTTAGTGGTGATGTAGGTAGGGGTTGGACTGGGTGATCTTAAGGTCTCTTCCAACCTGCTGATTCTATGATTTCACCCTTCTTAGCAAGTTGAAGATGAACAAGGTAGAAACAAGTGAATAAAAAACCTCTTCTACTCCTTTTTCTCCATCCTAAAGAAGCAGAAAGTGGCACAAGTCCAATTAAAAAGAAGAAACTCTCTGAACTGCCAAGCATTGGTATTTATGGACTCTGCAGCACCGCCAACTCGCAGTAAATTGTTGCTTACCTCCGTTTCGCTTTGATACTTCATCAATCTCCAAAGCTTTACGTTGGGAGCAGCTACAGAGTAATAGGGCATCAGTGTAGAGGTAGATGTTCCCTCCTGAGCATATAAATCCAGAATATCAACCATTTCAATCCTCAAAAGCTCAGCTTTAGGCTTGCAGTGGGCATTTTGCAGGTTGACGTCTTCATCTCTCGGTGACAGTAATGTTGGATGTTGCCTTGTGTAAAGGGGTTTGTATTGCCAAGGTTCCCTTTTTTGCTTTGCCAGATTCATTTGTATTTTGTTGGCTTTTTAATATCTCAATTGCTCCAGGGGCTGGAAGGCGGGATGTTCTCAAGTGGCTGACGTGTGCTTAATGTAGTAGACAAGGGGAATAAAAGGGATTTTTCCATCTGCAGTCCATGACCTCTGCGGGAGCCTGGTCTATAAATATCAATTTAGGGAAGGAAAAACCAATAAAAGAGAAATGCCTGCCTTTTACTTGATTAGCTCTGGGAAAGCTTGAAATGGTTCAGCTCTTCCCTTTAGCAGGATCCAGCTCTACAGCCACCCAAATGGGCAAGGACCTCCAGAGCCGGGCAACGTTTGCATGGCAAAGGGTTTTCTTGCAGAAGACCCTCGTTGGGCTGATGGATTATTTTCTCCATGGTTTTGTTGGGACTGTGATGCAGCAGGATGCTGACAATTGTGCTGTCACCCCACGAGGGCTCTCAAGCATCGTTTTGGTGCTGTTTTCCATCCTTAATTTTTGCCCTCGTTAAGCAAAAGCCAAATTGAGCCTTGTGTGTTTGAGCCTTGTGTGTTTGATTGCCCAGAAAAATGTGACTTGAGGAGCTGAGATCCTTTCGAGTGCTCTGCAAGGGCCCAAAATGCCACTTTTCCACCCCTAGTTGAGCCCCTGATCGCATGCACACCCGTGAGAGAAAATATTGGTGGTTTTCCAGCCCTTTTTCTTGCATAATAATGTAAAAATGAGTGTTTGAGCCCTTTCCTTCTTTGCTTCCAAAGATATTCCTGACTCCAAGCATGCTTTGTTTTGCCAGACCTGGAGGAGATGAGCCATAATCAATGAGCATTTCCCAGCAAGGAGGATATTGCAATTAGACCTCAACCCTATCTCAGCCTTGAGACCTATTCCTAATGCAGAACCGTTTAATCTGAAAGAACAAATGGAGCCGCGACGAGACAGCAAGCGAAGCTGGGGCTTGGCAAGGATGGAGCTGAGCACCAAATAGCCTCGTAATAAATCTTAAGGCACCTACGTGGGAGACAGAAGTAGCTGACTTATGTCTAGTGCTGCACCAGAACCACCAAAATTGGAGCATAGCCTCAAACACTTGTCTATATTGAACTTCCTCGAGTGCTGGAAGAGAAGGAATAACCATTAGTTGCATTGAAGTGTCCCAAACTTCCATATTCATCTCATTTTGGTCTTGTGATGTTGGTAGGAAATTGGCAATCAGGACCAGTACTGGTCTGGAATGGTTTTAAAAAGTCTTTGTTGGCTGCTGTCAGCTTCAAGGGGGACGAGGGCTTTGCGGGAGAGAGCAGGAGGTGATCCCAAGGGCAATGTTGGGGTTTATCTGAGATGGATCATGCTGGAGAACCACAAAAAAGAGAGGAGAAGAGGACGTGGAACCACCAGACTGTGTATTGCCAATCTCCTCTGGATCTCTTCTGGAATATCAAGATGACTCTTCGTGCCTTGGAGGAATAGCAGTGGATGGAGGGAGACCTTTGCCATGGTTGGGACAATAACTAATTTCTTGGAAGAGCAACGGGATGGAGTCCTTGCTCAGCCAGACCATCCAACACCCATAGCTGAATCACAATACAGCACCCAGCTCTAATTAGTGCCACTGTTCTAAATTGACTAGGAATAATTACAATTTCAGGAACAAAATAACGGGGGTTTAATTTGCTTTTTGAGCTGTTGCTGGTCTACAAAGAGAAGACTCAAGGGTCTCCCAGTAGCAGGGACTTGCAGACATCCCTGGGAACCTGCTGGGATTAAATGAGCATTTATAATTGGGGCATAAAACAGAAAAATAATCAGACTGCCCTCGCCTGGCTGCGTGTCCCTGCGTGGTTTTGCCGGGGCTGGGAGGTTCCTCTCCTGGGGCCAAGAGAAATTCAAACGAGGGCTTTGATTAAGTGGCGCGGGAGGATATGAAAAGCTGTGCGTGATGGATGGGTTTTATTTCCCTGTCATCCCAGGTGGCTCATAAGCATCACACAGCCCCTGGGAACCCGAGCCAAAATCCCTGAGGATTTGTGCTTTTGGAGTGCTTATTTTTTTTTTTCTCTCTGATGGAAATAAATTTCCTCCAGTGGGTTGGATGGAAGAAGTTATGGCTGGTCCTTGCTGACAGCAGGCATCCTGCACGCTCTTGCTGGTTGAAGATGAAGATGCAGAAGTTCCTTCCCCTCAACTGGATGGGTTTGGGGCAGAATTCAGCCGTGGCTTTCCAGGGGAGTCCCAAAGTACTGCCAAGTTCAAGGTCTTCAGCTGCAAAATGCCAGTTTGGATCAGCTCGAGGCCACCGAGCTGCTACTGGGAGGAGCTGGAGAGGTGGGGAATGGCAGCAGACACCTGCCCCCCATTCTGTTTTGCTGTGCTTTTTAGATATTTAACTTTTTCTTGCCAAAAAACCCCAACAAACCAACAGGGTACCTCCTTCCTGGTGCAACATCGTGTGCTTAGGGAGTTGAAATATAATAATGCAGGTATCTGCATGGCCAGGGGGATTATCACTGCTTCTGATAATGGTGATGCTTTGGTTTTGCAAAGTTTCCAAATTGCAAACAGCATTATCAATGCAAATTTATATATATATATATGTATGTATATTGAGATATATATTGCTATTGCAATTTAATTGCAAACATTATACGTACATATTTTTAAAAGTAATATTGTGGCTTCCCAGTGGGTCTGCAGGCTTTTGGATTCCCTTGGTATGCAAAGGTCTTTCTCTGGGTTGATTTTATGCATGTAAATAGCTATTGGATGGTCTTGTACCCCAGGCAAACCCCGAGTGTTTAAATCTCCCAGCAAAAAAGCTCTGGAAGTGGCCGACTGGAGATGTCCCAAGGCAGAAGCAGTGGTTTCTGTACCTACATAGAACAGGCAATTTTCTAACTTGAAATGACCCATAAGTAACCCCCAAGGGGTTCTCCCCTCACTCGGCAGCGATTGCCATCACGAGGAGGGGGAAATCAGGGAGAAAAGCAGCTTTTACATCTTTTTTAGCCTCATATTTGCTCCGTTTTGTTAACATGCTCCTCTGCAGTAACTCCTTCCCTCGTACTGCAGTGCAATCAAATCAGCACTCACGGTAGAAGTCTCTCTGCTTTGGGAAAACACGATGCCCTTGGTGCCAGGGATATTGAATGCATCTATATTCCTGACAGCTTTTTCTGTTTTCATTAAGCGACAGAGGATATTTAGAGGCGAGCTGGAACAGAAGGTGGTTCATAACTCAGAGGAGAGCAAAGGCTGGGGGGGGGGTTCAGGCTGCTGATTGAGGACCGGGGGTTGTTTTATTCCATTCAAGAAATCCCCAGTTTAACCAAGACGTCGCATCGCTGGCAGGAGGAGAGGAGGGGGGGTGGCCCCCAACCTGGCTGGTTTTGCAGAATGGGCTTCATTTGCATTCAATTTATTGGTCACACAAATCTTTTCTGGTTTCAGGAGGAAAATAATGACACGCTCGCCTTAACATTTGTCATTTCAAAAGGGTTTTTCATGCTGGGTCCTTTCAGTGTCTCAGCGGTGGGATTTTAACCTGCCTGGTGGTGAGAGACTGATAGAAGTAAATAATGCTAAAGCTTGACATACATTTAAATATTATCTGGAAACTTTTTAAATGCTTAAGGCTCTGCTGTCAGCTATGGATTAGCACAACCTGATTATTTGGATCCACCTGGGAGTGGTTGCTCTGGGCTCTCCCTACAACTCCTGGAGAGAGAGAACCATCTCCAAACATCAGCCTTGGCCTCCCGCGTCCCTGCCTGGAGATTTCTGCAGCCTTTGGGGACAACAGAGTGGATGGGTATGGGATAGGAGAGCAGAACCCTGGCTGGCATTTCCATGACAAAGTCTTGGGGTTTGATATTTTTGCTTCTCCACCAAAGCAAGCTCCATCCCGGGTGATGGCAAGGTCGCACACCTTCTTGGGGACCAAAGTGGAGTCTGAGATGAACATCATCTCCATATGCAGGCTGGAATCATTTCATAGGTGGGAAGGAGGTGCCTGATGAGACAGATACAATATGCAGCACAGCAGAGAGTATTTTGAGGGTAGCAGGGAGCTATACAGAGAAGTTACCATAAGATAACCTCATTTCAGGCCATTTGGATAACAAAAGGAGATGCTGAGATGTTTCCAGCCTTCAATTTCTCTTCCAGCATCCGCTGTCGTCTTTCCCAGCAAAGAACCCTGATGGCAGAGAGCCAGGATTTCTCTAATTCCAGGCACTGGGGAAAGCCCTGCTAGCCATAAACATACAGAGGCCTCCAGCACCTTGTCTGTTCTATTGGTGATTGATCCTGTTACCTGTAGTTAGGTGGGATGCTCTTCAGGGATAGGTGGGATGCAGGTTGCTCTTAAGGGATCAGTGGGTTGCAATGAGGAAAGTGGGAACAAGGCAAGCCCCAACTGAGGACTTCAAGGAAGGACTTCCCATGTCGGGACGTGGTCTTCCATTTCTCCTGACTCATTGAAGCCAACTCATTGGCTGTTCATCCAACAGGATCCCCTTGGAATCCACTTCCAGGTGAATTTGGGATGGAAAAATGAATATTGAGCTGGTTTGGGGCGGCTTGTGTGAGAGGCACAAGCTGCTGGGGGGTGGATAGCAGGGTATTTCTCCATCTCTGAAAGGCAAATTATGAAACCCCAGTGATGTTTGTGTGCTCCTGTTTGCTTCCAGCTCGCTGGGTGACACTCATCTGATTTGCTTTTTCCCCCTGTGGAGTTTTTGCCTCCATTATCTGCAGCCTCCTCTGGGCAAAAAACGCTTTTCCCTTTTCACTGTGGGTTAAAATGGTCCCTAATTTAAGATGCGTTGCAATGCTGATTTATTGTTCTCTTAATGTTCCCACTTTCCCAGACTGTTTAATGGAAATGAGAAATGATGGATAACATTTTTCAGCTCCAAAAGCAATGGCCACGATAGCGCAAGAGATGGGAGGGTAGGGGTGCAACTGGGTTATTTATTGACTCTTTGTTACAGGGAGAGGTTACACAGAAAATCGTGTGAGCCACGAGTCAGAAATGAAAGGAAAAGCCCTGAGGCTCAAGATTTTCTTGTTCTTCTCCACCCCCTTTGGTGCACTGACAAGATCCATAAAGCTTCACTGCTTGTATCCCAGTGCCGACCTCTGCGATAATCCCGAAGCCTTCAGGATTTATAGGGAATAAACCTTATTTCTAAGGATCAGGACTCAGGGTGGGTAAAGGGTTAGTAGAAATGATGCAGCTTGTGCTGAAAACACTCGGGTTGATTGTCACCATGTCCCTCTGCTCTGCTAATAGCTCCTTATCACCTCATCTTGTTCCTGGCCACTGCAGTGTGTCCGGCAAAGGAAACATCAGGTGAAATCAAAGCCATGTGCTTGAAATCATGCCCTGATGAAAATGCTGCTTTTTGGGTATTTTTCCCCTTTCTCTGGAAGATTTAAGGCATCTTTTTTAATTTCCTGACAGCCAGCAGGGAAATGGAAAATAATATGGACGTGACCATGAATGAGTTTAGCAACGAGCCTGTTGCTTTGGCAGAAGGTTCAGCTGGGTATTAGAATCATGGAGTAATTTTGGCTGGAAAAGACCTTTGAGACCATCAAGTCCAACCATTACCTGTCATTGTCCTCTCTTGTCTCACAGCCAGGTTTGGCTCCTGCTAGAGTCTGTCCAGAGAAAGGCAACAAAGCTGGAAAAGGGTCTGGAGAACTTACGAGGAGTGGCTGAGAGAGCTGGGGGTGCTCAGCCTGGAGTCTGAGGGGAGACCTTGCTCTCTACAACTCCCTGAAAGGAGGTTGGAGGGAAGTAGGATTTGGTCTCTTCTCCCAAGGAACAAGAGAAAACGGCCTCAAGGTGCCCAGGGCAGGGTTAGGTTGGCTCTGGGGAACAATTCCTGCCCCAAAGGGCTGTCAGGACCTGGCTCGGGCTGCCCAGGGCAGGGGTGGTGTCCCCATCCCTGGAGGGATCTCAAAGCCATGGAGATGTGGTGCTGAGGGCCGTGGGGCAGTGGGGACTGGGCAGTGCTGGGTTAATGGTTGGACTGGGTGATCTTAGAGATCTTTTCCAACCAAAATGATTCCATGATTCTATGAAATTCAGGTGACAGCATCCCTTGCAGGAGAAGACCTCCATGGAGGGTTTGCATGACTCCAGAGGCCTTTACATTCATATTTTGCAGGTGATTGGCCTCGTGATGGCTTGGCTGTATTGGCAGAAGCTCGATGAGATCTACTCCAAGCTGGACACCATCGACTTCAAGATGCTGGAGATGAGGGATTTCAGCCTCGGGGCGGTGGATCTGAGCGGCGCGGGCTGGTGCTGGTGCTTGCCCAGGGAAGGGGGTTACATCCCTGTCAATGCCGAGGAAGATGAGGAGGAGGAGGAAGGTGCCATCTGTCACAGCAAAGTGTGAGAAGGTTGAGGACTCAAAGGCAGCTCGGAGCCAAGCTCTCAGGGAGGCGGTGGCTGCTGAAGGTGGAAATAATGTGATTCATCTTCTCAGGTTCAGGAGATACTTTGGGGGAAACTGTGAAGTGACACTGGAAGGTTCTAAAAAATGTGATGCACTGTGCAGGCACGGGGTCCTTTTGCTACCTGAAGTGTTTGTACATCTCCTTACTGTTTTTTAGGGGGTTCACAATAAATGTGATATCTGTTGGGTTTTGCAAAGTCGCTTCCACTCGCTGCACACTGGTCAGGGCTTTGGGGACAGAGACAGCACTGTTATCCTTGCACTTCCATTGGGGACAGAAGCAGCACTGTTATCCTTGCACTTTGGGGTATCTTGAAAGTTCTATTTAGCCTGATGTCCTGAAAAACAGTGGCTCTGTCCTAGATCCCCAGGTGTGCCCCAGGACGTGGCTAAAGGAAAAAAACAGAGCAGCTTGCTCTGCAGAGCCTTTCCAAAGGGCTTCTCCCAGGGATCAAACCCCCAGGGAGGCACAACTTGCACCTCCTGGAGCAAGGTGGATGTTTGGGCAAGGCTTGCAGGGGGGGAAGCAGCCACTTCTGAAGGTTTCCAGCTCTCCCCCATGAACAACGACTGAAGTTTTTATCCCCAGTGCACGGAAAAGGAGAGCCCAGCAATTTTAAAAATGAAGATGGCTTTATTGAGGTGGTGGTGACTCCCCTCTGCTGGAGACCAACCTCTAATGACCAGGTAAGGAATGATAAGAATAATAATTTATTCTATTTATTTGATAAATGGAATATATTTATAATAAATATGTGTTTTTTTAGCACAACATCTTGGTGATCGAGGTGGTGATTGACTCCTGCATCACTCAGGATATGGGAATTAAATATCCTAGGGCAGCTGTGGTTGCTGCATCTATCAAATGAGAGGAAAACATCTCAAAAGCAAAATGTAAAAAGAGATAAAAAAAGTCTGTTTTTGCAGAAAGCAAAATGTCTCTGCTGGCAAAGGAAGCGCCGGGTTTATTAGCGGCGCTTTTTTATTAATAAGGGAATTTTGGAAGCCAGAGGCTGGCATCCTTTATTTGGGTGGGTGAGAGCTCGTGTGCGACTGCCGGGCTCTGTCTCCCTCTCCTGACTGTTTGCAGACTTAATTTTTTCACTGAACAAGCAGCAATCCCCAGCACAAGCCTGAAAAAGCACTTTTTGAACCCTTTTTTTTCCCACAAATCGCCTTGAAAACGGAGCTGTGAACCACAAGAGCTGAGCAGTGAGTTATTGAATTTTCTTTTAAAACAGGATGGCCAAAATTTGGGGTGGTTTCAGGGTGGGTTTTTTTGCAAGTGGAGCCCTGCAGCCCAGGGAAATGGGGTGAGCATTTAAAGAATAACAGGGGTAGCTCGCAGGCTTTGGGGATTTTGCTTCTCTTCCTTCTTCCCCCTCTCTCCAGGTGTTGCTTAGTAAAACCTTACTAAATACAAGTGGATAAATTCGCCCTGCTCTTTGTATTGCCATTATTTGGAGTGAGAAAGTGAATTTCTCTTCTTTTCCTCTTTATTTACAGCCTCCCAACAGCTTGGCATCATTTTCCTGGCTGGGCAGAGCCTGCTGAGGCTGGACCACAGCATCGGACAGGTCGGATGCAGCAGGTTTTCATGCATCAGCTTGGGCACCTGGCTCCCCCATTCCCATGGGCAGCTGTTCTGCAAATGCCTGGAAAACGGGAAAGGTGGATTTAAGCAAGAGGATGAAATTGTAAGTGGACTTTGTAAAAGCTTTTCTTTGCAAACACGCCTGGTAACTCTAAATAAAAGGGGATGTCAATAATATTCCCTAATTCACCCTAAATTTTGCACTTTGAAATCGCTGCTGCCTTCCTCCAGCCCTTGACCCATGGGAGACCAAACCGAATAAAACAGGAGCTGGGAAGAAAATGGGAGTGGGAATAAAGTATCAAAGAGGTTTTGCTTTGCTCCTGCTGAGACTCTGGATTGTACCGTGGAATAATGTCCCCAGAGGCAAGAGAAAAGCCCTGATATCAGATGACCATAAAACACAAAGTCTGACTTCCCTGTCCTCATTTTTTTTGTGTAATGGCAAGGCTGGACGTTGCTTTGATGTGGATTTATTGACAGCCCTGTTAAAAGGCAGAGCAGAGGCGAGCGAGCCAGGCGTGAAATAGGAGCGGACACCTCGGGAAGGGAAGTGGACACGCTCGTGTGATCCAGAGCTTGCTTCTCATGGCACCAAATTTATGCTTGTTCAACACGTTCAAAGGAAAATGTGGAAACTGCAAAATAATTGGATGTGCAAACCCTCTCCGAGCTGTATTTGCTGGCCCAGGGGCTGATGCTCTCATTCCCAAGGGTTTTAGGAGCTTTCCCACTGATGCTTCTCTGTGCTTCCCTGAAGAATTCCCTTCCATTCCTTTAGATCAGATATAGATGATATTGCACAGAGCCAAAAAATAGAAGCAGTTGTCCCCCAAATCTGACATGATTGAGCCAAATTGAGGAAAAAACCACCCCAACAACCCAAGATGATGCAGATCCTGCAAACTGGGGATGGACAACCTGGGTTGTCCTACATCCCGCTGGGCTGATATCTAGAGACCGTTGGTGCGCAAGACCAGATCTCCTCTGGCTTGGATGTCCCATCATCTCCAGAGGTCTATTTGCATCCCATGATGCCTTTCTGCTCCCAAAGTCAATCAGCATCACCCAAAATACATTTTAACCTGGGAGCTACAAAGCCTTTGGCAGTAGGCGTCGATGGTTGCAAGAGCAGCTTGGTCTCGCGGCGATCTGGGCTCCCGCACCCACTGGCCCCTGTGACTTTACTCTACTTTACTCCCTGATTTCTGAGCTGTTTTGGGGATCTCAAGGTGAGTTTATTCACAGTAAAACTGATTTTTGTGGAGCTGAGAGCTGGTGGGGGCAGTGGGGTTTAACTGGCAAAGGTAGCAGCGTTCTTCTTCCCCTCCCGTTTATTTCTAGGGTGCTTATGGTCGTGTTTTCAAACAGTCCTACTCTGTGTCATGCTTGTGTTTGTGTGCAAGGATTTGGGAGGGGAAAGTCTTTGTGTGTAAAAAATTAGAGGAAAAAAAAATCCCAGGCTATACAACTTATAAATCAGCCATAATCCAACCTTGCCTTTATCAGTGGATCTAATGAAGCGTGGGTTTATGGGATGGGTGATTTTTGCTGCCCGATGGAGCTGTGGTAAAGCCAGATGGCCAAAAATAAATCCTTTCTTCCCAATCCAGACCCAGCTGGAGGGTTTTGTATCCCAAGCCATCATCTAGGAAGCCTGACACTTGACCTGAAGCCCGTGGGGAGATCTCTTGGAGGGACTTGTGACACTTCATCTCTTAGAAGGTACCAGTCATTTTTAGAGCAAAAATATTTATGTCTGCAGCTGGGTGGGTGTTTTGTTGTTTTTCCTGCCGGCACCAGCTCCCTAAAATCCTCAGAATTAACCATGTCATGTTATTCCCAGGAAGCCAAGGCTTGTGACTGATGTTATCCCAGGTTTGGGGCACAGTTGTCCATCCAGAGGTGTTTACCCCTAAAATAAATTAATTCCTGCACCTCTGCAAAAAGCATTGGGTTAATATGATCCAAAGAAAAGAAAATAAATCTTAAATCCATTAAATCAAGAGGTGTCTCCAAACAGCACCTCCTGTTTGGGGCTAAAGATTCTCTTTGCCTTGAGGGAAAATGGGTCAATAAGTCAGCAGCCTGAGCAGAGCCCACCTGACCAGCCCTGGACCTGTCAGCTACTGAAGTGCACACCCTGTTTGCTTTGTATTTTTCACCTATTTTGCTGGAATTGAGATTTCTCTTCCCTAAAATAGATTTGTAGTGATATGATATTGCTATAGATGTGAGCAGCTGGAGCTGGGGACACGGAGGGGCTGGCTCTCCAACTGGTCTCAAAGTGACTTTGGGAAGCATCGACCGGGCTGCCATGAATAGTAACCATTCTCCCATCCAAGTCAAGTGTGAAAGGCAATCACTGGAGGTCAGATAATTAGGAGATTAATTAGCATCCATGGTAAAATCCAAAGAAACTCTTATGGGGAATAAAAGAGGAGGTTTGAAGGAAGATACCTGGAAGTGGTGGTGTGTGTAGGGTGTAAAATCTGTGCTTAGGAGATGGGAAAAAAGGAACTCTGCTTCTGCAAACCCCTCTTTTATCTGTGAGGGTCCCCCCAAAAATTAAATGGATGCTTATTGCCACGAGGAACCCCTATTAACAGAGCTCGTGTCTGTAATCATACCAGCAGAGCTCTGTAATAATCTCTTACTCTTCGCTTACACCCTCCTTTGAGCAGCAGAAATAAGACTGGAGATGTAACCCTGATGAAATTTATCTTGATTTTCTTAAATATGGGGAGAGTGGAGGTGGAGCATGAAGCAGGGCAGGGCTGAGAACTCGCCGTGGGGAGCAAGACCTGGGTGCTGGCAGGAGGTCCCAGAGAGTCCCTGCTGCACCCACAGGGGAGGTCCCAGCCCCGACTGGGAAGGACCCTGTGATTCCCCATCGTGGGGAGCACCCGGTGGCCGTGCAAAGAGGCTGTTCCCTTGCCCAGCACCCTTTAAAATCTCTCTGCTCTCTCCTCCCTGTGGCTCAGCTCGCCCCGAGCAGCAGGACCATGCTGGAGGATGAGGATGGGATGAGCGAGAGGGGGCTCAGCAGCTCCAGGAGGAGATACGACGATGAGGAAGGTGAGCAAAACCCCAGGGATGCCCCACACAGCAGTGGGGTCTTTCCTGCTGGCTGATGCCTCGGATCTCCCGGCGCTCACCTCGGCACATCCCATGGGAAAAACTCTCGTGGGTGTTTTAAGCCTGGTGGGAAGAAGGCAAAAACATCTCTTTGGCTTGCTTTTTTTTTTCCCAAGTGAGAAACACTCAGATCTGCCCTCCAAAGCTTCCTCCCTTCTCCCCCAGATTACCACTCTATCTACATCGGGGTACCGGTATCCCGGGGGTACCGGAGGAAGCGGCGTCGGCGGCGATCCCTGTCCAACCGGGACAGGACGAGCGGGAGCGAGCGGCACTACGAGCGCCAGGACCACTCCGACACCGACGACGGCGGCGGCCACGGCTGCTACGAGAGTGGCAATGACACCAGTAGGACCAGTAAGTCATCCTCGGGGATCCTGAGAAAGCAGGAGGGGGTTTGAAGCATCGTTGAAGCCAGGATTCAATTGCCCCACGTTGCTTGGTCCGGTGTTGGCACTCAGCTTTGCCTTTCCTCCGTGCTTCCCAGGTGTATTTTTCCCTGTGGATGTCAGGCACAGGGCATGAAATGGGATTTGAGGCTGCTCGGGTGATGGCTGGGCTAAACCCTTTTCCCCTGGTGGGTTGCCCTTGCCCTTGAGAGGTTGCTAATGAGGAAATCCCAGGGGTGCAGACACCCTCTGACCATCACACCTTGTTCCCAGCAGGCTTTTGCCCAAGGCTTTGCCCAGTCTCCTCAAATCTCCTTAGCCAAGATTAACATTTTGCACAGCAAAAGAGCTGTCAATCTCTCGGGTTGGTTTTGTGGTTTCCATCCTCTCCTATAGGAATTTACATTGGGTTTTATGTCCAGCAGCCCACAGCACAACTCAGCAGAGCTGAGGGGGGCTCTGCTTGGCTTCTCCCTCCAGAGGGAAAAGTTTTCCAGGTTTTTTTTTAGCATGGGGAGAGGTTTTTTACTTGCAGCTCCACTCTCAGCTCACTCCTGCTTTCAGTGGAACCACATCCCCTCCTTTCTGCAGGTGGCAAACGCCACTGGGATAGAACACTGGGCTGGTTTGGGGGGTGACAAAGTCCTTTATGGAGGAAAAACACCCCCAAAAACCTCAACGCTGCAGCAACTCTGCTTTTCCCCAGGAATTCTCCCTCAGCTGGATGTTGCCCCCAATAAAAATCCCTGTCCTGAACTTGGAGGGGATTTTCCCACCGAGAAATAATAAACCCTCTACAAACCAACCCCCCAGTGCTGTGATTTCTGTCCTCCCCCCTCTCCCTCCCTCCTTCCCTCCCCTTCCTCGCTCCCTCCATCCCGCTGCCACCCAAGGCTCTCACCTCTCCTACACGCATCCCGTTTGATTTGGTAACTTCCCGTCATGGGAGCCAAAGGGAAAGGAAAGTGCTTTATATTCTCTGTAATCTGCTCCTTAAGCCTGGGGAGTTTAACAAGCCTGAGTGGATAAAGGGAGGAAGTTTGGGGGGTTGTGTTTTTTTTTATCGTGCAGTGAAGGTTTGGTTTAGCCAGGAAGAAATGGAGGAAAAAATGGAAACTATTCCAGGTAGGTTATTTCCATCCCTCTTGGGTGTCCACGGTGGGGGGAGCTGAAGGGGACGAAAGGCTCCATATTTTGTTTTCAGCTTTGTTTTTCCCTTTGAAAAGCAACTTGGGGTTGGGTTGAGCGCTCGCTCGGGGCACCCAGCTCCAAAGCTCACCCCAAAAATGGAATGGGGGGGACAGGGGCTGTATCGGCTTCCACTGCTCCCCAGGAACAGCAAAGATGATATTTGGAAGGAGAAAAGTCTCCCAGACTTGGGGGCTTCTTGAACAGGAATGGAGCATCCAATCCCATGGGATGTGCACCCCAGTCTCCTCTTTTTTTTGGGGTGAAAGGGGCCCTTTTGAGCCATGAAACCCCAAGGAAAGGCTGTCACAGATCCAGAAGGACCACAGCAGTGGATGGTTACTGTGCCAGAGCCTTAAATAAGGCTGAGTCCTGCTGCCCAGCTGGATTGCAGACCCCGGATGGCACCACATTCCCCCATTCCCATCCCATCACCCATTTTATTGTACCCAAAATGGGATTTTGGGTTTGGAAAAGCATCGCTAGGTGAGGTTTTAATGCCGGATCAAAGCTGGGGTGTGAAGGGCTCTGTGCACCTCACATTAAAGGGGGTATAAAAACCAGTGTGACTGGGCTGTGCTGTCCAGTTGCCCATGGAAATGTAGGTTCTTGTGTACATAAAATCCTCCTCTATCATCCCCACCCTTAGTGCTGAGCTGATCCTGAAGCTGGGGGCTCGATTCACATCCCCCGGGGCTGAAATCACGGGATGTAAGGCAGGAATTGTGGCTCTGAGACTTTCCCCATCCTAAAAGCTGGCTCAGGGAGGTATGGATGAGCTCCACGCACCCATGGAACTGGAGATGCCCATTTTGGGGTGGCTTTGGGGTTTTTGGCCAATGTCGTTGCTGCAGTTTTATTCTTGCAACGCCCAGAGGTGCCGAACCCTGGATGCTGCCTCCCAGATGAATCCCTGCTGCTTCCTGGGATGAATTTAGCTGCTTGAAACAAATTTCCAGGAGAAAAAAGAATCATTGGAGAGCACGAAAGGGTCCTCCTGGTGAATAAACCTCATGAATTCTGGCTGTTGGTTTAGCCACCAGCTCTTTGCTCAGGTCAGCGAGCGGCAGGGAGGGCAGGTGGTGGTGATGTGTTGGGAGATGGGTTTAGTCCTTAAACTGGGGATGGGGAAAAAAGCTAAAAAACCCTAAAAAACCCTCTTTATGTGCAAGCTTTCCTGGATCTTTTGTGATTTCCATGAGTGTCACAGCCTCGACACCCCAAAAGGAGTCGCTGGGGGAACCCTCTGGCAGCTTGAAGCAGGAGGGACCCATCCTGAAGCGCACGAGGGGGGAAATTTGGGCAGAGTTGGGAGCAGGAACCACCGAGCTGGGGGTTTGCAGAGCTCTGACCCCTCCACCCCCACTCCTGCAAAATCACAAATCCCCCTTTTTTTTTTTAACAAATGCATTTGGAGATGGGTGTTTCCAGCAAGCTGCCTTTTTTTTGGGGGCGGGTCCATCTCGTTGGTTTTGGGGGTGGTTGCAGGAAAATGTTGGGGTCCATCTCGTTGCATTTGGGGAGGTTGCAGGAAAATTTTGGGGTCCATCTCGTTGCATTTGGGGAGGTTGCAGGAAAATTTTGGGGTCCATCTCGTTGCATTTGGGGAGGTTGCAGGAAAATTTTGGGGTCCATCTCGTTGCATTTGGGGAGGTTGCAGGAAAATTTTGGGGTCCATCTCGTTGCATTTGGGGAGGTTGCAGGAAAATTTTGGGGTCCATCTCGTTGCATTTGGGGAGGTTGCAGGAAAATTTTGGGGTCCATCTCGTTGCATTTGGGGAGGTTGCAGGAAAATTTTGGGGTCCATCTCGTTGCATTTGGGGAGGTTGCAGGAAAATTTTGGGGTCCATCTCGTTGCATTTGGGGAGGTTGCAGGAAAATTTTGGGGTCCATCTCGTTGCATTTGGGGGGGGTTGCAGGAAAATTTTGGGGTCCATCT
>VZRW01000561.1:1420-16604 GCA_013398125.1 Aegotheles bennettii | reverse complement strand
CCATGAGGTTGGGGAGGGGGTGTGTGGGGGGGTGTTACTGGTATCTCACTGATTTCATCCCCTCTTACGAGAACAGCACTTAGGCTTAAAGAGCCTGAAGCTGTCCAGGCATGTAGCCCAGCTCTAAAATGAACGGGAATATTAATAATCATAATAATGAAGCTTATGGAATTGGAAGGAGGACTTGACAACAGGGTAGTGTTGGTCCTGGTAGTGGGGCTTAAAGGGCTTAAGGGGGTAAGCAGGCTCAGCCTAGAGCAAGGGACATCCTATTCTTTCAGGGCCACTGTGACTTGGGTTTTGGCTGCTTTGGTGGGGGGACAGGACAATATTCTTGGTTTTCCCTGTTTTTGCAGCTGGCAATTTAATTACTTGCTTTTTTAATGAGCATCATTTAATGTGGTTAAAAAAGACCTGCTGTCTTCCCCAACTTTCTTATTCCCAGGTTTGAGAACAGGAGGATTCTGTATCAAAGACATTTTCTGAGCTGGATTGACTTCAGGAGAGGGTTAAACCCCAAGTTTTTATTAAAAATACACCATTTCCATGGAGCTTCTTCTTGAAATAATAGGGCGAGAGGGGAGCAGACCCATCCGTGCCACGTCCAGGTTCATCCCCAGGCATCTGATTCCTCCCTGCGAGCGAAACCATGAGGTTTGCTAGAAGAGCACGTGAAGATGGACAGGGTTAAGAGGAAAACCAACCTGATTGGTTTCATTTCGGGAGGAGAGGGCAGGTCCATCACCCTCCCGTGGCTGCAGGGAATTCACTGAGGATGAAAAACCCTTCTCCCATCATCAGCCAGGTTTGCAGGCAGTCGAAATTTTGCTGCTCCCCTTCCCAAAGCACACCACGGGAAGCCAGAGGCAATAAGTGCCCTCCCCAGCCTGGCTGGTGATTTGGAGCAAGAAGCTGGATTTTTCCTGTGGAAATGGGAAATTTGTGTTATTTCCCTGGAGTGATATGGGTTCCCCTTGGGGATCCAGTGGGAAAAGGGGTACTGAGCATCTCCATACACAGTGCCAGGGACTGTAAGGATCCGGTTGCCGATGGCAGGCGGCTCTAACCTGGCAAAAACTAGGGAAAAATGTGGGATACCCCATGGGAACAGGACACATAATGCTTCTGGAAGGGGAATTCAGCTCTAATGTGTGTAGGGGTGGCCACGTTCCTCAATTCCCAGCCTGGATCTATATATTCCCCTTCTAGCTGCTACACAGACTCCACTCCTCCTTCCTGCCAGCATCATGGATCTCTTTGCACAGGGATTTTGGGACAGAATTCCTTGGAATTTCCCCTTTCTCCAGTGTTTCTCACCTTCAACATTTTCCTCAGAAACCCTATGGATCCCTTTCTATCCCTCTGGCTTGTTCCATGTGGGAATGGTGGGGGATCATCTCATCTCCAGCCAATGGGGAATATGTTTTTCCTCCCTCCCTGGCAGTGTCACCGGCTGCCGAACGCCTCCGCTACATCCTGGGGGAAGAGGATGAGGCTCCCAACCCCACGCTCTTCACGGAGATGGACACGCTGCAGCACGACGGGGAGGAGATGGAGTGGAAGGAGTCAGCCAGGTGAGAGGGGAGGAAGTGATGCTTTGGGTTGAAAATGTGTCAGGTAAAGATCCCCTCCTCTAAATATCCCTGGGTGGGAATGGGCTCAGGGAATGAGCATCATTTCATGAGGTTAAAAGAGCCTGAATTAGGGAAACACGGTGGGTTTGGGGTCTTTCACAGCAGCTGCAGCCTGCCAAGGGGGAGGAAGGGAGAAAAATTTCCCATCTCCCACATCTCCCCAGGTTGGATTGACCACAGAGCTGGGACTTTTCCCATTCCCAGTTGGATCATGAGAGCCAAGACCTGCAGAATGGGCTGTGAGGGTGGAAAAAATAAAGGGTAACATGCTGGGAAAGTGGAGAATCGGAGCAGAGAGATGGGAAATGGGAACAGGGGACATGAAGAACATTTTCCCAGGTCTTTTTTTCCCCACGTATTTTCCTGCCAGGCCAAGTGTTAAACTGCTCCTACCCCTCAAGCAATAATAATATAAACCCACCCACTACATCTTGAATAAAAGTCTTAGAGGAGTTCCATGGGTGTTGGCTTTGTTGAGTTAGGAGCTTATCCAAGGGGAAAATCTCAAATCCTGTTGGGATTTTCTCTTCCTGGTAGCGTTGGGGTTTTTTGGGGGGAGCTTTGGGAAGGGAGGCAGTGGTGGCATCTCAAGCTCTCTCCTTCCAGTAGCACCTGTGGGATTTCAGAGTCTGGGTGCGGAGGCTTGCCCGAGGGATGGGGAAGAGAAGCAGGATCAGGCCCTGGGGGTGCACATCCCATCTCTTGGGCTGGTCATTTGCATCACCAAAAATGTGGAAAGCTCTTGAGCATCCTCCTGGTTGCCAGCCCTGCTCAGAACACAGCAGCACGGGGCTGTGCTGCTAAAACCCTTTATCTTTCCCCCTCTGTTTTGCATAGGTCTGTATCTACTCATCCCTCAAAAACTCTGGAAGGCAAAAAATCAGTCCTTGCATCGGGATTTTCACCAGGGAGGGCTAGAGGTGGAGGTTTCCAAATTCCTCCTGGGAGGACAGAGGTTTCTCAAGTCCTGGATTTCCTCTCTCCATCAAGGAGAGGTTCGACCTCTTTAGCCCCAGGAGAGCAGCTTCTTGGTGGGAGCAGCACTACCTGTGGCTAAATCCGCAATAAATGGGAATAAATGGAAATAAAGAAACTGAGCCCAGCAGGGAGACAGGGTTTTGCTGTAGCCTTGGTGAAAGCATCACGGGGTGCTGGTCCCGGGGCAAAGGCGCCGCTGGAAACGTGCGAGAGTCCCGCACGCCACCCCATGCCTGTGCCAATAACCCACTTTCAGCAGGAAAACAGGGCAAAAAAAGAAACAAAAAGCGACTTAATCGGCTTTGGGCAAGCACCACCAGGGTTTTAGATGGTGCCACGGCGGGAAGCTTGAATTTCCTCCCCATAAAGGGCTGGAGAAAGAGATTTCTGCAAAGAAACCGTGGTGGGGAGCTTTGGAGTGGTGGACACTAGGGCCAGATTTTATCTTTTTGGGTGCTCTGGGCTGTTGTCCCCAGCACAGATCATTCCTGGTACTCCCAGATAATATTTGGGGGCTTTTCAAATAGGGACAGCCAACATTTAATCTTTGCAGCAGCATTTTAATGCACCCCCCCCTGCAGCTGATATAACCCCGGGCTCTCCCCTTCTATTCCAAAAACCCTTCATTCCCAAAACCCTTCATTCCCCAAACCCCTTCATTCCCAAAACCCTTCATTCCCCAAACCCCTTCATTCCCAAAACCCTTCTCCACCTCCATCCCTTCTGTCTGTGCCCTCTGTGGTGGCAGGAGCCCAAATCCCACTTGTACCAGTTAAAAGTTGTAAGGTTAAGCCCCGTGAAGGCTAATCCACGGAGCCTGCAAACCTCCTGTTAAGGAAAAGCAGCTTTCTTCCCCAAATGGATGTCTTGCCGAGAGCTGCCTGCCCTCCTTGGAGCCTGGTTCCCAGGGAGCTGGGAGAAATCAGCCCCCCATTGCCAAATTTGCACCAAGATCTTTGGTTTGTAAAATTCAGGGAAAGTAAGGAAGTGGAAGGGCTGATTTCCAAGGGCTTCCGAACCCTCTCACTTCCCACCGTGGGGATGAAGCGCCCAGGTTGGAGCCTGAGCATTGCTAAGGAATGAAAAAGACCTTTGCAGTGTCCCAGGTTTTTTGCTTTTATTGCATGGATCCCGGCCAAGGCAAGGTCAGCTCCATGCTAAAACCTCCCACACCTCACAGAAGCAACTTGGAGAGGGTGAAATCTGCGGGGTTGGGGTTGCTCTGCTCTACAGCCATGCAAGCAGCACCTGATCTGATGATGTTACTCGAATTCTCCATTCCCATCCTGAATCACAGCCAAAACTTTGCAGGGTGAAGGAATGAATTCAGGCTTGCAAAGCCACCTGCAGAAGGGAAACACCAATTCCCTTCCTCTCTTCTCATACACCATCCCCACGGCTGCTGCTCTCGTTTCAGGTGGATAAAGTTTGAAGAAAAGGTGGAGGAAGGTGGGGAGAGGTGGAGCAAGCCCCATGTGTCCACATTGTCGTTGCATAGCCTGTTTGAGCTACGGACGTGTCTACAGACGGGAACGGTGCTCCTGGACTTAGATGGCTACTCTTTGCCCCAAATCATAGGTATGAGCAGGTACCAGTGGTTTCAGATGGATTTTTCCTGGTGTTTTAAAGTGGTGGGAACAGATTGAAACACATTCACTTGCAGAAACCAACTTGCATGGGAATAAGCAGAGTTGAGACCCAACAATTTGGTTCAAGAATTGTTGTCTTGAGGTTTCTGGGAGGGTTTGTGGTGGAGTAACCACTGCACCTTGTTTGGTGCTTGCAGATGATGTCATTGAGAAGCAGATTGATGATGGTCTGCTCAAGCCAGAGCTGAGGGAGAAGATAAGCTATGTGCTCCTCAGGAGGCATCGGCACCAAACCAAGAAGCCAATCCACCGCTCCTTGGCTGACATTGGCAAGTCTGTCTCATCCAACACAAGTGAGTCCTCAGGGTCCAACATGCTCCCAGTTGCATCCTTTTTGGTGAGCAAGCATGGGGGGAAGAAGATCTCAGGAGAAGGAAAGGGGGAAAGCCAACTGTTTGGGGCACCCAACTGTTTACTACATTGAGAAAGACCCCAAAAGCTCTGCTGGTGGTGGCTTTGAGGGTCATTGGGAACCAGAATCCAAGGAGATGTGTGCTGAGATGGACAACATCATTGCATGAGGGACAACATCATTGCATGAGGGACAATGGTGTTGTGCAAGGGACAATGGCGTTGGCAGTCACTTGGCCAAGGGGCTTTCTGGCAGAGCAGCCTACAGACAAATCCAGTCTGCTCCGTGGTTGAACCTGCCTATTTTTGAGCCTTTATAAAAGGGGATTTGTTTTCATGCTAGATTATTTACTTAGGTTTAAACAGAGGTCATTTGGTGGAGCCTGGGATTTGCCAGGCTTTGGCTGCTCCCTGGGCAGACAGAAACAGCAGCGCCCAAGCTCAAAGTGCACATGGAAGAGGCCATCAGTAAACAATATTCCCACCCCATGGGCATCCCCAGGTTTCAAAGCAGCTGTGATCCCTATTAGAAGATGAGATATTTCAGCTTATGTTTGCCCAGAAGCCTTCAAAATGGAGCATGACTTGGAAATGTTGTGGTTGGTCCATGTAGATCAGGAAAATGGGGACACCCTTGGAGTTTCTTGTTCCTTGCTGAAATGATGGCATTGCTCCGAGTCTGGAAATAGGGACACCAAGGAAAAGATGGCCATGGGCAGGAGCAGAGAAGTCCCTCACATCTCTTGTGCCAACAGCAACTCCGTGATACTGGAATTGAAAATAGAGTCATGCCCAGCAGGAATTTCATCATTATATTTAGTGGGTTTCACAAAAAATAAATGAGGACAGATGCTGTGGTTGCAGCTGGTGTCTTAGGGGGATGCAGAGCAGCTCATCAAAGCTGGTCCAGATAGTTTTTCCTGAGGAAACCACAGTTTGGGGAATTCAGGAGGTTTTCTGAGAAAATGCATGGGTGAAAAGGGAGGTCTTTATAGTGAAGTAATCCTGTTTGAACATCTGAGATGAAAAATGGGACCTGTCACCAGTTTAGGGAGGTGGAACGTTCACGTGAAACGTTCAAGATGATACTTGGTGGGGGCCAGTGGAAGTATTTGGGAGTGTGAAGTAGGTTTCTTGGGAGAATTAAGAGATTAAAAAGCCAAATGAAGTGTTGGGTCTTCCTAAGTAACAGAAATTGCACTTCTGAACCCATTTATAGCCTTGGAGAGAGCGGTGGTGGGACGGGGGATGGTGGAAGCTACTCTGGGTGGGATGAAAGTGTAAATGAGAATGGAAGGGAAAAGCAACTCGGGCAGCTGATTTTCAGCCTGGCCTCTTGCCTTCAGCATCACCCAAGGGTTCCTCAAGGCTCCTCTAACAGCTCCTTTCCCCCAGCCCGCAGCCCCGTCCGGAGCCCGGCCACCGGCGCCGCCTTCCACCGCTCCACTGAGGACCTGCGGATGCGGCAGAGCGCGAGCTACGGCCGCCTGCGTAAGCTGGGGAGGGTGGGGAGGAGGTGGGGATGGGCCTGAGGAAAACCAGGGAGAAAAAACAGCAGGAAACTGCAATTACAAGGGGATCCCACCCCCCAGCCATAAATGAGACGTGGTTTGTGCAACCACACGGTGACTGACACCAGGAAAACTCAAATTCTTGGGGTTTCATCTTCTTGCCTCTCCTTTGCAAGCCCAGCTATAATAAATAATGGTATTTTTTCTTCGTGGTGAAGTCTCCCCACCACGTTTTCTCCTTGCACGTGGGGCTGAAATCAGGCTCTGCATCACATGTGTGGTTTTCTCACCTTCCCTCTCTTCTCTGCACCAGGTCACGCGCAGAGTCGGAGCATGAACGACATCTCAGACACACCAAGCAGCGACCAGGTAACCACCCCCAAAAACATCAGTGCAGTGCCATGGGGCAGGGGTTCAGTGCTCGTTAAGGTCCACATGAGCCTTGTGTGGCTTTGCTCACTCAATAATCACACATATTCCTAATTAGGGAAATAAATACACATATCGATCCCTGCTCACTCATGGGGAAGCTGTCCCAGAAATAATATAGAGTCACGGAGTCATGGAATGGTTGGGCTTGGAAGGGACCTCTTGAGATCACCCAGTCCAACCCCCCTGCAGAAGCAGGGTCACCCAGAGCAGGTGGCACAGGATCACATCCAGGTGGGTTTTGGATGTCGGGTTTTGGATGTCTCCAGAGAAGGAGACTCCACACCCTCTCTGGGCAGACTCGCCCAGTGCTTGGTCACCCTCAAGGGAAAGAAGTTTTTCCTCGTGTTCAGATGGAGCTTCTTGTGTTCCAGTTGTTGTCCATTGCCCCCTGTCCTGTCACTGAGCACCACTGAGAAGAGTCTGGTCCCGTCCTCCTGACACCCCCCTGTAGATATTTGTAAGTGCTGATGAGATCCTCTCTCAGTCTTCTCCAGGCTGAGCAGCCCCAGGTCTCTCAGCCTCTCCTCAGGAGATGCTCCAGTCCTCTCAGCATCTTTGCAGCCCTTTGCTGGACTCTCTCCAGTAGCTCCTTGTCTTTTTTGAACTGGGGAGCCCAGAACTGAACACAATACTCCAGATGTGGCCTCACCAGGGTAGAATAGAGGGGGAGGAGAACCTCCCTTGACCTGCTGGCCATGCTCTTCTCAATACAGCCCAGGATACTATTGGCCTCCTTAGCCACAAGTCACGTTGCCAGCTCATGGCCAACTTGTTGTCCACCAGGATTCCCAGGTCCTTCTCTCCAGAGCTGCTGCCCAGCAGGTCAACACCTGACCCATCCTGGTGCCCAGGGTTATTCCTCCCAGGCAGTGCAGGACTCTACACTTGTCCTGGTTGAACTTCATGTGGTTCCTCTCTGCCCAACACTCCAGCCTGTCCAGGTCCTGCTGACTGGCAGCACCGCCTTCTGGTGTACCAGCCAATCCTCCCAGTCTGGTATCATCTCAAACTGGCTGAGGGTACACTCTGTCCCTTCATCCAGGTCATTGATGAATGTGTTGAACAGGACAGGACCCAACACTTGTGGTTCCAAGCTGAACACAGAGTTAGGGACATAGGAGGATGCTGATGTAGCTGAGATCCTTAGGGTGGAGAAAAAAATTCCATAAAATCTTTAGGTAGGCAAGGAAAGGTGCTTGGAAGAGCACAGGGATGCTCAAAGAGCAAGAGCAGGAGTTAACAAAGAGCCTTTGCTTGGCTGGGAGGGGGTAAATCCCAATGGAGCACTTGGTCCTGCAAAGGTGAATGCAGCTTTGGAGATAATGGGCTGTAACCACAGAGCTGGGTTTTCTTTTTCCCCCGTTTGCAGCGTGATGGACATGGGTTTCTTAATGTGGAGCTCAGCTGAGAGAGTCCATCGGGGGCTTTTCCTTCCCTGGTTTGCTTTTGGCAGAGCTGGGAAGGGGATCAGGCTGCTCCAGCAGCTCCTGGGCAGATCTCAGGAGGGTTTTGGGTTGGTCTTTTGCTGGATCACAGAATTGGAAAAGACCTTTAAGGTCATCAAGTCCAACCATGGATGTCCCATCCCAGCATTGAAGCTCTTTAACTGGGAGCTGTTGGTGCATTATATGGGCTACGATTTGTCTGTTTCTGCAGGATTTCAGCCTAAACCTATGGGAAAATGAAAGTCAACGCAGGTTTGTGTGGGATAACAGCTTGCTTGTCCCCAGAGATGTCCTTGCTGGGTTTCCCTGGTGTAAGGGGAAGCAAAGGATGGAAACTGGTGTGCTGCTGGGAGCCACGGGGTGCCACAACCTCAAGGAGGCAGAAGGGTTCCAGGACCCCTTCCAAGATGAGAACTGGGATGAAGCAAGCCGGCTGCCCGCTCCCGAACCCCAAATATCAGCCTCCAGCAGTGGGGTGCAGAGGGTTAATCCCAAAATATGCAAAGCATTTAGGTTTAATCGCCCTATTAGACCCACTACAAAGGGACTTTTTAAGTGTTACATGAAGCTTAGTGGTCACTGTTAACTCCTGCTCTTGCTTATTCCAAGCTGCGTTGGAGGAGTTGCTTTATTATTATGATTTTTTTTTTCCATTTGGGTTTAAAAGATTAGAAAGGGGAGAGCTTGCTGCCCAGCTCACATGCCTCCCCTCATGCTGGCATATAGATTATAATAACACCCTGCCTGGGTTGGTATTGAACCCTTTTAGACTAATAATGAAAGAGCTGCAGGGGAGAAGAGACCAGGGGATAAATCCATGGATGAGGTTTCCTACTTCCATGATTTGTTCCTGCTCTGAGGATGAAACTGGGGAGGAACTGAGCTACAAAAACCTGCTCTTGCTCCAGGATCCATGGGTTTTGGCCCAAGTTTCTGCAGGAGATTTTCCTCGCAAGCTGCCCCATCACACGTTGCATCAGGGAGCCCTGAGCGTGGGGTTCCAAGTTAATCTCGAGCTTAGTGATGGTTTTGAATGATGAAGAAATTCAGTTTTAGGAGTTGTTACTGGTTTGTTCTTGGATGTGGCTCTTGAATGCCCACCTCTGGGAGTCCCGGGACCATCAGACATCAAGAGGTTTGAGCCTGTGGCTTCAGTTTTTGCGTTTGGGGTGTGGGAAAGAGGGGGAAAGCCAAATTTCAGCCTCCCTTCCCCACCGTTGTCTTTCCAACAGCTGAAGAACAAGTTCATGAAGAAGATCCCCAAGGATGCGGAGGCCTCCAACGTGCTAGTTGGAGAAGTGGAGTTCCTGGAGAAGCCCTTTGTGGCTTTCGTGCGGCTCCTCCAGGCAACGATGCTGGGAGGGGTGACGGAGGTGCCTGTTCCCACCAGGTGAGCTCAGTTCCTTCAGGTCTGAAGCATTGAGTGCTCTCAGGACATAGATGCTGGTGGTTCAAGGTTGTCAACACAACACCTTTCCCTTCCCAGGTTCCTCTTTATTCTCCTTGGTCCTGCGGGAAAAGCCAAATCCTACAACGAGATCGGCAGAGCCATCGCAACCCTCATGGTGGATGATGTGAGTAGATGTTCCCAGCCCTCACTGGGAAACCCCTTGCTCAGAGCTGAGAAAAAAAGTGATTTTCATCCTATTGCCCAAATGAATGAGCTTTAAAATCCCATAATGACGTGGGACACGTGCCTGCTGGACACTGTTCCCAGCCTGACACCTCTTCTCTCTCGAATCCCCAGCTCTTCAGTGACGTTGCCTACAAAGCCCGGGATCGAGAAGACCTGATTGCTGGCATAGATGAGTTTCTGGATGAAGTCATCGTCCTGCCACCTGGCGAGTGGGACCCCAACATTAGGATTGAGCCACCCAAAAAAGTGCCCTCATCTGACAAGAGGTGGGTGGGGAGATGTGGGGCCCTGCAGCCATCCTTGTCTCTACTACTTTGGAGATGCTGGAGGACAGCAGCAGCTTTGAGTGCCTTCATCCCTAGAAAGAATCTGCCAGTTTTCCAGAAATGCTGCTTTTTCAGTAGCTTTTGCCCCCAGATCAGCTCAGATCCATTTTCACCCTGCAAAGATCTGCATTTACCCCCCTGGGTTGAGCAAATCCAGCTCCTGATCTTTCCAAACTCACCCCAAAACCCAAGCTCTAGTGCAGACAGGGAGCTACACCATGGCCTTGGTCATAGTCCCTGCATCAGGACTACCTTGGTAGAGCAGGTGCCATGGCCAACCTGGTGGCTCTCTCCCCCAGGAAATCAGTTTTCTCACTGAATGAAGTGGGGCAGATGAACGGCACGGCCGGGGGGGCCGGCGCTGGGCCTGGTGGAGGAGGCAGTGATGATGGAGAGATGCCTGAATCTCACGATATTGGGGAAGAGCTTGCATGGACTGGCAGGTGAGCAAACACCCCACCACCCAAAAAACTCCAGAGGCTGCCAGCACTCATCAGCATCTCCTGCTGGTTCACCCCGTGGTCTCCTGGGGCACAGAGGGGTGCAACACCGTTTCTATTTTGGTGGAAGGCACATGATCCTTGGTGGTATCTCCCCCAGGTTTTGTGGTGGCCTCTATTTGGATATCAAGAGGAAGCTGCCCTGGTTCCCGAGCGACTTCTATGAAGGCTTTCATATCCAGTCCATCTCTGCCATCTTGTTCATCTACCTGGGCTGCATCACCAATGCCATCACGTTTGGGGGCTTGCTTGGGGATGCTACAGACAACTACCAGGTTGAGTCCAAGGAGGGGGGTCACTTTGGCTTGGGGACAGCAAGCAGGGATGGGATGGGAAGGGATGGGACGGGATGGGATGCCACAGGATGGGATGGGTTTTTCCCACCTTGTGCCATGCCAAGCTTTAATGCTGGGGATGGAAAGTCATTGCCAAGTGGGACTGGCAGTCCTGAAATACCTCCAGGATGGGAAAACCCATCTCAATGGCAATGCCAGGAGCAAGAGGACGTGGTCCCAACCATCCTATATGGGTCCAAGCAGAGGTCCTTAATTCCCATCTCCATCTGGGGTGTCTGTGGGAATGTAACGTGGCACAGCATTGCCCTAACGCTGGGTTTGATCCAATCCCAGGGTGTCATGGAGAGCTTCCTGGGCACGGCGATGGCAGGCTCCGTGTTCTGCCTCTTCGCCGGGCAGCCACTCATCATCCTCAGCAGCACTGGTCCCATCCTCATCTTTGAGAAACTGCTCTTTGACTTCAGCAAGTAGGTGCTGGGCGATGCTGGGGGGAAGTGAGACCTATCCATGTAGGGATGCGAGTTGTCCTCCAGCCCATGGTAGGTTCTCATGGAGCTGCTCTTCCCTTGATCCTGCTTTTAGAGGCAACGACATTGACTACATGGAGTTTCGGCTCTGGATTGGCCTTCACTCTGCCCTACAGTGCCTTATCCTGGTGGCCACTGATGCCAGCTTCATTATAAAGTACATCACCCGCTTCACGGAGGAAGGCTTCTCCACCCTCATCAGCTTCATCTTCATCTACGACGCCATCAAGAAGATGATTGGAGCCTTTGATTACTACCCCATCAACTCGGACTTCAAGCCGGACTACGTGACCATGTACAAGTGCGAGTGCGTTGCTCCCGACCCAGGTGAGTACCCATCTTTTCAGCCTTGGATGGGGAAGATGAAGGGGATGGGGGGGTCCTGCCATGGATTAATCCCACTGGATTGTTGGCTGAGGACATGGAAGGAGTCAGCATGGGGTGGAGGGACCTTGTCCTTCTCTTCTGAGGGTGATTTTGGGCAAGATGGAAGTAGAGCGTGGTCCCCCATGGATGAGCGCGTCGGTGCTTGCCGGGACACGGCGAATGGTGCCGGAGAGCTGGGTCATCAGCCTGGAGCAGCCAGACCTGGATGGATCAAAAGGAAATATGGAAAAAAAAGACATTTTAAATCATCAGTTCCAGCCTGCTGCCAATGGAAGCTTACTCTCCAGAGGATATGCTGGATGGGTTTTGTCCTTTCCAGTGTCCGGGATGTCCTGGTTGGGTGTGGAAACTTCCTTGGACTGTTTTTTCTCTCCTTTTCAAAAAGGAGAGGCCATCCACCTCCAAGCAGATGGTCTTTTGATGGCTTCCATGGTTTTCCTCTGGGACAGACGTACCAAATGATCCCTGGTCCCAGTTGTGCAGCTCAGATGCTTCCGTGGCCACCTGGAAGGGAGTGGAGATCTTCACTTTGGGCTGATCCCAGCAACCACCTGCTCTCAGATGAGCTGAATTTATTTAAAAAGTCTAAATGCTGACAATTTTGGGGAGTTTCATTTGCAGAGAGGGGGCAGAGAGGTGTGATGGTGAACCTCTCCCCAGAAATCAAAGCATCCAAGACCGGCCACGCAACGTGTTCCCAACACATCTGTCACTGCAAGAAGAGGTCTTGCCCACTGCGATGGAAATAACACTGATTTGGTTTAATTTTGCATTTTTTCTCAATTTCTGTACATTGACCACCCTCTGAGTGACCCAATCCCATTGGGGGAGCACCCATGGACCACGCAATCCTTTCCCAACCGAAACCCTCCCAAATTTGACCTTCGGGAAAGCGAAGCGCCGATGCCCAACGCAATCCCCAGAGGGGCTGGAACATCCTGAACAGGACCATGACCACCTTCATCCACCTGCCTGCACCAGCATCCTCCCAGCAGCACCCACCACTGGGGCTTAATGCCAAGGGAAGGCGAAGCCTTCAGCCTCCAGGGAGGTCTCCCCCATCTCCAAGCCCCCATCCCAAGCAAACCCCAGGCTGCCAAGAGGCATTTGCACCCCAAAAACCTTGAACCTCTTTGCAACCCAGCCCCATTCCTCGCCCTCGCTGCCCCAGGCACCCCAGCAGCAGTGTCCACATTGGATTTTCCACTCCTCTAGATATCGAGAAATTCTGTTTATTCCCCCCTACATCCTTTTTTTTATCTTTTTTTTTTTTTAATTAGTTCTGATTTTTTTATTGTTATAACTGATTTGTACCATATTTGTCTCTGCTGCACACATCAATTTGGGCTGATTTCAATATCAAGTGAGTATCACCTTCTAAATATTAAAACTATTTGAATATTTGATACTCTTTCCCCCGCGGGGGCTTTGTGGTTATTTTTCTTTTTCCATGTATTTTATACTTTTCTCTGCTGAAAATGTTTATGGAGAGCCCTTGGGGCTCCTCTCTTACACCACCACCCGTAGTATGTTACCCTTTGAGCTGTAGGAATCACAAATAGGGCTGGTTTCTGGAAAAATAATAGGTTATGGAGGAAAAAATAATGAAAATAATGAAANTTTTAGTACTGGGTTTTCCCAGAGCCTGGTTTCAGCAGCCCCAGGGTCTCTGCTTCTAACCCAGTGATCCCTTCTCCTTCATTAATCCTCCATGCTGGGAATGGAGGCAGCTGAAATTCCCATTTGGAATAGGAAGAGGATGGACCAGAGGGAAGAGGGGGGGCAGAGCAATCCCAGACCTCGCTTAGGGGCACCCATAAAGAACGTGGGTGCTCCTGGAGCTGCGTTGCCCAAAGAGTTGAGCAGAGCTGCTTTTTGCACTGGAGGAGAAGGTGCTGGGGGCTAGAAAGGATGGGGTTTTTTTTGCAGTGAGACACTAAAACACCCCTAAAATATTTTTTAAAACAAAAAAAAACAACAAAAAAAGGCAATTTGGGCATGATTGGGTGCCACGGCTCCAAAAATCACAGGCTGCTCTGTCAGTCTTCTACCCCCACGGGTGTTGGGATGCTCGACTGGGAAGCTCCAAAAAATTTTAGGAGCTGGGAAGTTCCTAAAAACACTTCCCTGCCAGCCCCAGAGGGCGAAGGCACCGAAGGAGAAGCCACGTTCTCTGCAGGCACATGGGATTAATCACGGAGAAGTCGCTGCGGGGTTAGAAATGAGGGGATTTCTCCCCAGATCCTGCTCTGCCCTCGGGATGCTGATCCCTGCCCGTCTCAGAGGACCCCATGACCTCAGTGTCCGGGTGAAACCTGGCTGCTTTTAATACAGAAACCTCGATATTAGGCAAAAACCTCACTAGCAAACTCCTTTCCCGCAGCCAACGCGACCTCGTTCGATGCTTCAGCTCCAGTGGCACCAGACACCACTAACGTTTCTCTGGTAAGCAGGTTTGCTCATCCCCATGGGAAATTGGGGCAAGGGAGGGCAATTCCCAGGAGCTTTACCCCTCAGGGCATGATGGACCCTGGCTCGGAGCAAGGGAAACGTGGGATTTGCATTGATTTGGGCTCAGCACACCATATCCCCACTTTTTTTGCCCAAATAAATGGCAGCTCTGGGTTTTGCCATGGTTATGGGGCTCCCAGCAGCAGCAGCCCTGGGAAAAACCCCTTTTCTTGCAAGCTGCAATTACTTAAAATGCTGATTTTGCTTTTTTTGGGGGGGTTTCTCCCCAGTACAATGCTATTAACCTAACAGCTCTGGACTGGACTCAGCTGAGTAAGAAGGAGTGTCTCAAATACGGCGGCAGCTTAGTGGGAAAATCCTGTAAATTCGTGCCTGACCTGGCCCTTATGTCCTTCATCCTCTTCTTCGGGACCTACTCCATGACCTTGACCCTGAAAAAATTCAAATTCAGCCGCTATTTCCCCACCAAGGTAAGGAAAGTGCTGGGTTTTACCCTCCTCTTTTGCACAAGGTAGGAAAAATGGGAGTTGTCGAGGTCTTTGCTGGCTCCAGAAAAAGAAATCCATCTTTCTAGGAGGTGATAGGAGCACTTAGGAGAACCTTCCTGAGCTTTTAGCCACTGATTTGGCTCTTACATGCCGATTAACCCATTCCCTCACAAAGCAAAGGGGAACAAAATCTGTATTTTGTGGGATATACCCAAGCTGGAGAGTTGTCCCATTCCATATCCGAGTTACCCATGGGTGAGAGGAGCTGGAAGGCCCTGGGGCAGGATGCTGAAGTGGGAGAAAACCTCCCCATCCCATGAATGACCCTCCCCATCCCATGAATGACCCTATCCATGAATTATCCTCTCCATCCCATGAATGACCCTCCCCATCCCATGAATGACCCTCTCCATCCCATGAATGACCCTCCCCATCCCATGAATGACCCTATCCATTCATGAATGACCCTCTCCATTCATGAATGACCCTCCCCATCCCATGAATGGCCCTCCCCATCCCAAGAATGACCCTCCCCATCCCATGAATGACCCT
>VZRW01000560.1:5057-25606 GCA_013398125.1 Aegotheles bennettii | reverse complement strand
CTGTGATTCTGTGAAAATACATTCACTGTTAAATGCAAATGTTATTCTACTAACATCATGCACATATCCGTATTTTTGGATATTTCAGGAAATGCCTAGTGCTCCTTATTCAACAAAGTAGGGAAGTCATAACATTTTTCCAACAAGCCTGAAAACATTGATGTCATATTTCAAAGTGCTTTGCAAAAATGGAACATACGTAACTACTTAATCATGACTGCAAAGCAGGTACCTCTATGGTAGAAGTATCTATGTATTCTAAGTTGGTAATGCTGGAGAATGAAGTATAATGTATTGTTTAACTAAATTTTCAGATGAATGGATTTACTGTTAGCTCCATTTTTTTTCTTTTTTCTTTTTTTTTTTGTATTTTGGCATAGATATTTTTTAATATACAATATTCTTTTCTTAATAAGATTCAAAACCAGAAAAGATGTTCAGGACTTTAAAATATTAGGAGCCTGTTAAAAGCCTACTGACTTCAGTAATTTTTGGACCAGAACTGCCAATGAAACAATGGGAAAAGACAGATGAATAAAGCTCATTCAGAGTGGGGTGAGTAAATTTTTTTTGACAATAAAACATATTTTCATGCCAAGTTCTCTCGTTTTTTTCCACATACATGTTTGCAACCAGAAGCACAAGAAAAGATGTTGACATGCATTACTAAGTATTGTCCATCTACCAAACACCATTGGAATGCAGGAATTCTAACAATGCTTTTACAGATGAAAGCCCCGGAACAGTATACTTCAACACAGAAATGTTAATCTGAAGTGGTTTTCAAGATACCAACCTATGGGTCTGACACAGAAAATAGGGGAAATAAAGACTTGAAAAATAGATTACAAATATTGCTACTATTCTACAAGAAATAATAAACAAAGTAATATTTTAATACTGTCTTCATGCCCTGTATTTGAACAACAACAATACACATATACCCAGCATACGGCTATGTTGTTGCATCATTGTGTGATTCTTTACTTCTAGGAATAACAAGCTGGAATGTCAGATACTAGAATTTTCAATTAAGTTACATCAGCAACAAAGTTACTCTTTCTCATTAACAACATCTGTTCAGAGGAGTAGATAAATTAACAAACAATAGACCTGGTCAGGAAATGATAGTACATCTAGTGATATTTGAACCCCAAAAAGATGAATTGTGTGACTCTATTTTCTGAGATCAAGACCTAGTAAGTTCTAATTTGATGAACATTTGGAAGGGAAAAGAATATTCAAAAGGCCTACCTCATATTTAATTAAGAGTAAAACCTCTTTTACAAAATCAGTACAGTAAACTGATAACATATTTTGATTTTTTTTCTGTGAGAGCCGTTCTTGTGTGAATTGTTTGTATTTTTCATCATATAAATAAATATGTATAAAAAAGTTTTGAGTTTTTAACATATGTGTATATTTGGGTTGTTATCGGCACATTATATTTCTTCCTAATTTGATGTCAGTGGCTTATGTAGTTATAAAACCCAACATGTTATCACAAATATTTATCATCTCAGATAAGCATAATGCTTTCAAGAAGTTTTTTTATCTTCCCAGCTTTAAATAGATCTTAAAAGAATGAATCATTCTTCTTATTGATAAATTATTATGTTTGCAAATACAATGGCTATGAAGTCAATGCATTACAAGTGATGAACTGAAAATTAAATGCTCCCGCCCAAGAAGTTGAATGATTAATATTAAATTATTTCAATGGTCTATAATAGAATACCATTCTAAGGCATAGATCCACAAAAAGCAAAAAAAACCCCAAACAAACAAACATGGAAAACCTATTTCCGTAAGTATAACATAATAAAAAAGCTAGTTTTTATTGTCTTCATATATGTTTGTTAAAACCTGAATTTGAGAGAGATTCCACTAATTTAAAGAGATCTGTGATGGAGAGGAAGTCTTCTCCATGTGAATCAACACCATTAAACCTTAGAAATTGGGCTTTTGTTCCTTCAAATATCCTTAAATAAACAGATAACGGTGATTGCTATTTAGCTAATCAGATTCCTTTATAATTTGTTTGGTGTTTTATTGTTCCACAGATTTTATGTATGAGTTTATTTGTTATGAGTACCAGAGAGCCTTGTGCAGATTCAATCAGAGTTGGCCTTAAGCACAGAAGCACATGTGTTTGCATAAGGACTGGATCAGCTTACATTTTGCTAAAATTTTGAATCAGGATATGCAAGAATATTGCTGGGGTTTTTTTAAATTTTCTATAAAGATATTAAGAAAAAGTTTCCTTATTCAGCAACATCAAAATTGAATGTCACGTTATAGTCATGATATTATTGGACATCAAGTATTCTGGTAAACAGGTGGCATAATCCTGGATTGCACATCTGGTAAGTGTGGATGGAATTCATTAGAATAAGTCTTCCATAAATAGTGTGCCAAAGGTTTGATATAACAAGTGCTTATTCCTTCCTGATGGCAGCCATTTACTGTTTGCCAGTTCAAATGTGCTTCCACTGCTGGAATCCATCCACACTGGCACTTGAAATACTGAGAATGAGCTCACTAAATTTTGGAGGTGAAAGTTGAAGTATAGGAGCCATATTCTCGGTTGCTATGATCTGCAGCAGCTCCTGGGAAGTGAGCAGAAGAACTTTACATTGTAGCTGAAATATTTGGCCTATATACTTCCACTTTTAGCCAGCTTAGTACTATTTAAGGGCAATTAATCACAGGGCATATCATTCCAGAATAGTGACCTTAAATAGGGACGTTCCCTTAGAGAAAAGCCTAAAACAACAAGAGAGGAAGAACTTATGTGTTATCATAGAATAATAGGAGATAGATCAGGGAAGAACCTTGAGGAGTCACCTACACTATCTTTCTGCTCCAAATGTATTTATCCCATTCCCAGTAGACACTTGACTAATCTGTTCATTAATCATTTATTATTAGTCCCAGCCCAACATCAGCAGCAGCAAGTACTATACATAGCTCCCCCGTGTCCCTTACCCCAGATGCAGGGAAACGTCTGACATTTTTTCTCTTGACAGGACATGTAAACAAATGATTATAATACTTGCTGTTTGCAGATGCAACGGAAGTGTTCAGCTGAAGTGCTGACAGGAGGTTGGAATATTTAAATCTGATCATGAGGCTAGTGAAAGAAGACCACAGAATAACAATTTTGATATTTTTATTTGTGATTCAGAGGACAGCTTTATCTAAAAACTGATCAAAAGGAAGCATCATTCCCTCCAGTCATTTTATTCTTATTATTTGTATTTTATTTTAAATATGCTGTATTTTATGTAAAAATCTGTTCTTTTATGCTGCCACATATATATAAAATTGTTTTCCAAATATTATTAAATCTCTCATATTTGCCTTGGCGATAACAAAAAGCATCTGATCTGAAATGCATAAAAACTACAGAAAAGGAACTTACTTAATATCCCTGGGTAATATTTTCAGAGGCACGTAGGTTGTTTAGTAACATAAACCAAGAGATTTAGGCTTGTCAGTGATTTGGGCACTTCCAAACAATTAATTTCACAGAAAAATCTTGAGAGAATAATTTTGCCCCCAAATGAAATACTTAAATTAGATTTTATCTGAACTATAATAAATCATCAAGGCCTTACTCAGCTGATTGCTCTTCCTAAATAGATTGCATATTATCTATTTCTCTATTTCAGAGTAATTTCTTTTTAAACCTTTATGCCTTATCGAGCCACAGCTGATCAGAGCATCTTTACCTGTGTAAGTGAACTACAAAGCATTAAAATGTCACCCTTCATTACATCTTAAAAATAGATACAAGTCTCTTTTTTACTTATTGCTGTAATTTTGTTGTTGTTGATAAGGATTCTGTATACCTTTTATTCTCAAATTTCTCACTTTCATATCACAATCTTTATCAGGATGACCTGGGACCAGAACGGACATAAAAGACACACAGTTATTTCGCAAGATGAGAACAGCAAAATGTATGTTCAGGAACATAGAACAATTTTTACTCATTGGCAGTAATTACTTCTTATTAATATTAGCAAGAATGATGAATTCAATACTCCAAGAATTTTACTGTGTTAATAGAAGAGCACAGGAATAAAAGCCTGGTCTAGAAAATAGGTGAAAGCCAGAGCTGTGGTGGGATAGCAAGCATCTAATAAGAGTTATCTATAAGCCAAAGTTGAGAGGAACTGGACAATGTTTATCTCTTGACTTGTATCATTAGTTATTAACCTTCATTAAAAACATTTGGATTTCTTGTCATGGTGAGAAGCTGCCATGTTACTATCTCTCCTATTGATGTAGATAGAGAGCAATAGAGAAGAGACAGAAAGGTAAGGTGTTTTTGAATTATTGGTGGTAACTTCTCAGTCTCCCTTCACTTAAAGGAAAAAGAGACATTGTTCTGGTGCTTATAGTAATAGTGGTGTCAACCTCAGAGAGGCAGTGTAGAATTACAGGTTCACATTTGTGTTTGCCATCATATCACTAATATCTAGTTCCTTTTAATTCAATAAATGTTCTCGTTTACAGTTTGTTATAGTTTCCTTCCAATACATTATTGTGATTTAATATTATACAGTTCAAAAATAAGAAAGATATTACAGAGATGCTGCTTAAGATTATTAAAAGCATTTGGCATCAGCCTGCAGGTACTGCCTGTGATATCAGTAGCACAACTTCAATTGATTTCAAACAAACCAGTTAAGCCAATGCCAAAATGTATTTTAGAAAATCCTCTGCACAGTGACTATGCTTACAAGCAGAGCAGAGGTTTAGCAAACCTAATGATGTGACAAGTCAACTGTAGCTCAAACTGTGATCTGATGTTAAATGTACATCTACAGTGGAAAACTTACTACAATAATGAGCAGAACAAGCATCCAGCATTTCACAAAACAAAAAAAACCCACCCCAACTTGCATGTACTATGACTGTCTCTATTATTATAGAAAATAATTGTCAGTAGATCGCAAATTAAAAGATACATGTGAGCAAAGACATGCAGGATTTTCTGATTTTTTTTGGTTTGAGTAAACTAAAATTCAATTTTGTTCTGTTACATCTACTGAAATACAGTGTACATACATATATTAAAAAAAAAGATGTCCATCTAATTCAAGAAGGTGCTCATAATAAAATAAAAAAATAGAACAACTTTCAGAAATATATTTTGATCTTTCATTTTTTTTCTTAAACACATATCTGAGAGAATACAAGATTAATAAAAATTAGGCCAGAGGGAACGTTGGATCATCTAGCCTTATTCATTTATTTTAGGACATTAAATTTCACCCTTTACCCCTGTACTGAAGCCAAAAGTCTTTGCTTGACTAAAACGTGTCTTGTATTTAGTAAAAGCATAGCTTCCAAAAGGTATCTTCTTTTGATTTGAAGATGTCGAGAGACAAAGAATTAATTTCTTCGTTGGGTTGTTCCATTCATTAATCATGGTCATTTGTTTTTTGAAAATGTTTTATTCTTAATTTGAATTTTTCTGCCTTCTTCTTTCAGATATAAATCTTGTTATGGCTTTCCTTACTAGATTTTAAACTCCTCAGTACCCTATATTTTCCATCTATGATGATATCTGTAAGTTAAAAAAGCCATTAAAAAAAATTAATAAATTCAACACTTGAAACCCTTTACATCTCTCCCTGTAAGACATTTTCTCTAGACTGCAAATAATTTCTATGGTTTTGGCTACCTCATCTCCAACTCTTAACCTCCTTTCAAAGTTGTGAATGCTGGAATTACACACAGTTTTCTAATATCAGCCTTCCCAAAGCTGTATGTGGCTATAAACACTTAGAGAGCTGTATTTTCTATTACCTTTCTTTTTTATGTCAGAAAAAACAAAACAAACAAAACAAAACAAAACAGAAAACAAGCAATAAACCAAAACTAAAAAATATTAGTTCATTTACCAGTTTAGCATTTTAGCATTATACAACATAAAACCCAAACACCTAAGAAACATTCCTAAGTAGATAGGTGGAAAACATCAAAATAGTCACAAATGTCTGCCTTATTAGTTGCCAGAAATCTATTTAAAGGCATAAGTTAATTCTTGCAGATTTGTGAGGGAGAGTGAGTCCTTTAAGGGGAAGCTAGGCTCATGATTATGAGGCTGCCACAGCTACGTTGTTCAGATACACCTGCTCTGAGTTTACCTACTGGAAGAACACACAGAGAGAAATCATTTGGATTAAGTTTCCCACTTTTCTATAGTATATAGGCTCCCTGTCAGACAGGTGATGCTGAAGATAAAAAAAGAGGTGCCTATCTTTGGCTGGAGTTGAGTATGTATTTTTGTTTGATTAATTTAAACAACACAGTCATGTTTTAGGTACTTTTCAGTGTGTGCAAAATATGACACTGAAGGTTTTAGGTCAAAACATTGGCATTTGTTCCTCAATCAGAGGAAACATTTTCCTTTGAAGGTCTGACAGAAAAGCTAAAACCTGACTGAAGGGACAATTTCAGGTGCTATTTTGAAAGATTATTCATTTTTTCTTGGCCTCAGTATTGCTGCAATTGTAGTAGATAGCTGCACCTCTGTATCGAATAGATGGAATTTCTACCAACCTTGTTCAGATCTTATCAGGTGACAAAGACAGAAGCTCTTTGTCTTGTTTTAAAATTCTATAATGACTGAGTCAATTTATCTAAATGGAGAAAATAAAGAATTCCTCAACCTCATCTCTGCCCCTCTCAAGTCCTGCTACAAGTCACATTTCCATGGTGAGGCACTAATGACATCTTTCACAGCCATGAACCTGCTGCAATAAAACAGACACATAATTTCAGTGTGGCAAAGTGTAGCATATCTCTTTAACATCAGCTAGTTTCATCACAGGAAAAAAAATCTCCCTTGTCAAAGAACTGCTGAAAGACTTGCAAATAACTGACTTCAAACTGAGAGGATCTTAACACAGCTATTAGTGGAAGGCTCCCTTTTGACTCTGTGAACCTGCTTTCTATACACCCCCAGGGTTCTGGTTCAAGGACTGGCTGAGTGCACGCGCAGCAAGTTCAGTTACCAGATTTAATCTGTCAGATGCAAACAGCTGTCATATCCATCTGTGGGACATGCTGAAAGGTTGGACAGATCAAAACCTGAGATTCCCTGTGAGTTTCCAAGATTAACAGTCCCTGAAGTACCAGAGATCTAAATGAACAAATTAAGTGAGCACAGGGTGAATCCAGGTAATTTCGAAGGTCTGAGACAGGCCTACAGCAGGAAATGTTGCAGGGTAAGAATAACATTTATGCATTTCTTTCAATAGTGATCGTGAAAAATGTTTGTTTTCCCACTGTGCTTTCTGTTCGCCTTTAGAAACTGGCCAGGCAGTTGTCTCTGTGTCGCTGCTGCACTGTCCATAGGAAAGCATTCCTTTGAACATTTCTGACATCTTTGTTGTAAAGAATACCCAGTCCCTCCCTTCCATTGTTAAGCTATTTCATGCAGCACGGTTAAGACTGAGATACATCCTCTACCTCACTTCCCTTGTATCTGACTGCTGAGCTTTCAGTCTATCTTGTCAACATCTCAACTTGACTGTGTGACTGAGCTGCTACATTATGGTTTTTACTGTGGAGAAGAAGGTATACTTTAACATTCATTCAGAATTTTTATGCAGATGGGCAAACATTTGTTTAATTTTCATGACTTCAGATATGGCTGATTTAGTGCATAATGTTTGAAAAGGTGAGTCATAGAGCATATTTTTTAAATTTAAGTTATTGAAGACCTCAAGTCTGCAATGAAGCAATAGTATGAATATAGAGAGAAAGAGACAATCTCACAAAACAGACAACCCTAGTTAAATTTATATTTGGAGAGAAGGATCAACACAGTGTGTTTGTATAGCTGAGCTGCAGTTTCTCTGAAACTATTAAAGACATTTCAAATACAGTCGATGAAAAAGGGAAAAAAAATACATGTAGCCAGTCTTGTTTGAGATAGTTGGCACATATACTCATGCAAAGGTAAAATAAATGGGGAGAATTTACTTAATATTTGAAAACAAATTATTTTATAGATGTAACAGAGATCTCATTCTGAAAAGTAACCCTTCTTTAATAGGCACATCCAAGACACTAGACATGGCACTATGAATACAACACTAATCATATCAGTCTGCAAATGAATGAAACACGCTTGAATTGAACTTCAGGCCAACAAGTAAAAAAAGAAAAAAACCTCTAAGCAAGGTCAAATGCTTCAACTGAAAAACTTCTAATAAATCAAAGCCATGGTGCTTTAATCTTCTAGTATGCTCTGTTAGTTATTTGCAATCTTAATAAGTCTTTCATTTAAAAAACTTTTGAAAGTTTTGAACAATGACACAAAATTAGGCCTGTGATGAGCAGTTCCCCAGAGTTTTGAGTTTTGTTCAGTAAGTCCTTCAAAACTTGCAATCTAATTAGAACTCCTAAGGAAGCAGCTTTCTTCTGTGGATAATAATTGGAGTATCAATCACAAAAGCATGGGTAATATGTAATAAGCATCATCAAGTTAGCTTTAAGCAGGGTAGCACAGGCACCTCTAATAGTTTAACCAAAGTAATATAGAAGCTACTGTGAGCTTGAAGTCATGATTTATTGGCAGTTTTGAAGCCCACACTCACCTTTGGTTGGTGTGGCTTCTAATGCTTTAACGAGTTTTAAACTAGTCAGTGAATATGGACGTCATCATACTGTGGCTAACACTTCAGACATAGTCTTGAATTGCTTACTTAAGTCTAGAATTTGAACTTGAGAAATAATTAGTTTTCTCTGTGCCTCAGTTTTGCCATTTGTAAACTAGGAACAATGATATCCCTTCCAAAATCACTTTAAAATCTATGGACAAAAACTATGATAAAATATTCTCAGAATGACTGAGAGGAAAACAAGATTCTGCAGCATGAGGAGAAAACACAATTGGGTCTGGCCTATGTTCTGTGCATAAATTTCAACCAGTCACTGGTTAGTATCCTATCTACTCTTCCTTCTTGCATTAATTAGTCCTTGTTGAGAATAACATAAAGTGCTCTGTAAGCATTCAAAGCATTTTAGCCAGTTTCATTTCTCCAATATGTAGCAGGCTCCCAATGCATAAAGCAATCCCAGCTAAACCAAAAGATATTAACTGTGATTATGAAAAACCTGTATGATTAAAATGAGTTCTGAATCAATCCTGTAAAAACACGTTAACAAAACATTAGGTCATACGTGCCCTGTGCTTTGTGTACATATATGTTACAGATTTGAAAAGGAATCACAAAAGGCAAATATGGCACTTGTCAAGCAAGAATCTTACTCATTTTCATTGGCTTGATATCCAAGATTTCCTTCTCTTCTCTCATCTACCCTCAAACAACATAAACAAAAGGACAGACTAATATTTATGTTCCTCAGCCACTCAAACAGACCAAACAAAACCCCCCAATCACCCCTGTGCAGACATTTTATAGAGCACAGCAGATGTCCAAAACAGCTGACAAGACAGGAAAATGTTAACACTAACACTATAACCACAAGTCGAGCAGAATTTTGCTGGTCACAGGCTGCTCAGCAAGCAAGTTCAGGGAGTTAACAGCAAAACTGCTGCATATATTTAAACTTTGTACTGCGGGTCATGTAAACATTCCTTTCATGAAAACTGTGCTGGGAATGTAGAAACTCTCTGACCCTGCTGTGTCTTCCCTATAAGGTTTATCATAATGCTGTGACATAACTACATATTGTATCTGTCAAAAAGATGGCATCTTGCTGCTTAGGAAAACCAAGCTTGTGTTTATCAGTAGAATCTGGAGAAAAGCAATAATGCAGCCCTGTGCCATTGGAAACATTTCTGTTGATCTTGACATTTTGTAGAACAAATTGTCATTTGGAAGTGAATGTAAACGATGAGATTGTAAAGGTTCTTTTCAAGTAGTAATAAAAGCAGGTATGGAATAGAATAGGTGTACATGGTCTTGAGGAATTTAAATCTCAATTAAACTTCTCATATGAAGTACTAGTGCTTCTGCAGATAATCAGGAAAAGAAATGGTAACATTTAATTGTATGTATCATTTCTTTGCCTTTTCCTTATATTCAGAGGAAGGGAAGTTGGCGATTATACTACAGCGTTCTAGTCATTTCACTGCAGTCCTAAAGCAATATGTTATTGTCAGACAATTTATCTGTCACTTGCACTCTTGCCCATAGACAGCAGTAGCCTTCTGAGAGATTTCATGGTGATTTTTTATTATTTTTTTTTGCCAGGCTGCGGCAGGTGTGAAGTTACCACAACTCTATTAGCTCCACTCTGGCAATGAAAGCACATTATTATAAAAGAATTGGATGTCTACTCATTACTAGGGAAGCAACTTGCTCCAGGACTTGCCCTTTTTCTGTGTAAGGCCACACTTTCCTGCCAGCTTTTTTTCAGAAGAGGCCTCAAAAATGAAGACATCAAACACTCAGCTGGAATCCAACTGCATTCCACCCTGCCATCCTCACAGACTGGACCTGAAAAGCCCGTCTTCTCTTATTTCAGTCTTGAAAACAGCAGGACAATAGGTGGCTATTGGTAAAGTCTTTCTTTTGCAGTTAAGAGCCGTAAGCATTATCCCAGGAATCGCCATTCACATGAAGATAATGCACAGTCACTCTCTCCTTGTTTAGACTACAGCTCAGCCTATCTCAGACCACCTCTTATTTTCTTTCTTGCTTTTTAATCCTTGGCTTTACCTACTGAGCTATCCAACAACTGAACAAACTAAATAGGAAAATAATTGTGGTAAGTCTAAGTGCATCCAAGCCTTAGACAAAGATGTCTTGCCTTTTCCCCTTCAGCTCCTAAGCTATATTTGTGGGAAGGAACTTCCAAACAGACATGTTTAAGCCCACTGAATGAGCTTCTGGAGCCTGGAAGGCGTCAATGGATTCTGTGAAGAATCATCTGTCCTTCGGGGGTAAATAGAGTTTATCACAAGTCTTCTCGGCACTCAGCTTCTTAATGGGCTTTTTGCACACTAGTCTGCATTTACAAGAGGTTATTACACAGAATCACAGAATCCTAGGGGTTGGAAGGGACCTCGAAAGATCATCTAGTCCACCCCCCCTGCCAGAGCAGGGTCATCTAGAGTACATCACACAGGAACGCATCCAGGCGGGTTTTGAATATCTCCAGTGAAGGAGACTCCACAACCTCTCTGGGCAGCCTGTTCCAGTGCTCTGTCACTCTCACAGTGAAAAAGTTTTTCCTGATATTTACATGGAACCTCCTATGCTCCAGTTTAAAACCATTGCCCCTTGTCCTATCATTAGTCATTACTGACAAAAGCTTGGCTGCATCATCCTGACACTCACCCTTTACATATTTGTAAACATGGATGAGGTCACCCCTCAGTCTCCTTTTCTCCAAGCTAAAGAGACCCAGCTCCCTCAGCCTCTCCTCATAAGGGAGATGTTCCATTCCCTTAATCATCTTAGTGGCTCTTATTACTATTAAAAAAAAAGTCCTCTTGTGTTGTTTAAGAATAGCAGCTCCTGGAGGGGGGTTTTTGGATATTTTTGGTTTTTTTTGGGTTTGGTTGGTTTTGTTTGTTGTTTTGTTTTGGGTTTTTGTTTGTTTGGGTTTTTGTTGTGTTTTGTTTGTTTTTGTTTGGGGTTTTTTATTGTTTTAATAAGGGTGAAAACTATGTTAGGAGGTTCAGAAGCAAACTTTTGTTCCTGGGGCTTTCTCTAAAAGGGTGACAAATAAGGTATGGTTATGTCTAAGGAAAGATTGTTTGAAGAAAAGCTTTCTTCTTTAGCAAAGATATAAACTACCTGGAGTATACATTCTTTTTTAGATATGTCTTCACATCTTTAAACAAATACTTCAGATAGTAAAGTTTTACTTTACTGATCCTTCTGCTTCTTTCAGTCTCTATCCTGTCACCAATAACAGCAATAAACAAGTACTGAAAGGCTTGAATTTTCATTTCCCATAACAGTTTGGATAATATTCCAAGAAATAAACCCTGTAGATGTTTACTTCATTCCTCTGCTTCTTTCTCTGTGTTTGCATGCCTTATATCACTATTTTGACAGGCTTCTGTTTGCCTGTCACCTGAATTTGACTAAGTCCCATCCTTTTATTCACACCTGAAATGATCCTAGGACCTACCAATTTTCCAAGGGCATCCACAGGATTCAGTAGTTATTGAAACAATTATCTTTCTGAAAGGTTACCCAACTTCCTCTGTGATCCTAACTCCAACAATTTGCCAGTCTCATCCAGAGAGCTAGTCTTATACATCATTACACCTGGCTATATACAAATATATTTACCAGATATACTTGGTTCAGATCATTGTTCATTGCAGGTAAATCATTAGAGCTGTTGTATCCTACTTAGGCAGTTACACAGTATGATACCAAAAAACTTCTGCAAGTGCATTCAGTTAGAAATCATCTTTGTTTCATTATCTGTCTCTCAAAAACAAAACTATGTGGGAGCATTTTTCTCATTTATTAAGTATATTATCATTATGTGAATTTATATTAAGATCAAGAAGGTTGAAGTGGGTTTTCTTTCCCATGGGAAATTGTGCTAGTAAAATCCTTTTGAAGAATAATTACAGTAATTAACATGATCAGTTTTGTTAAAGTTATGTCTTTCTAGGAGAGGAGAGTTTCTCTTTGGAGATTTTTGTCTGGACATGAGGATTAGAGTTGTCAGCAGTGATATGCCTCTTGAAGAACACCTATCCTGGATACAGATCATTTACTGTTTTAAAGGTATGAATTGAGGGCAAGATCCAAACCAAGATTTAGATCTCTAAATCTGTAAAACCAACACTTATCCTGTTGAGGGAGCATATTTTTACCTCACAAATTTCTTAGGCACTTAAGATTCTGCTACAAATCAGGCCCCAAAGCATTTGTTTCTTATCTGACCTAGGTGATCACCAGCTGCTTAAGCCGTCTAAGATCTACAAACTTTTGAGCCTTGTGCCCAGCAACGCCCCTGGGCTACCTGGACTAATGCACTCCAGCAATACAAAGCACAGTAGCCATGGTCAAATTCACTTAAAGAAGAAGTCCAGAGGAGGAAGCATGATGTCCATGTAGGAGCTCTGTGTATCTGTCTAGCAGCTGACATGCTCCTTCAGGAAGGAAGACTCGATCAGTTCCCTTCTTGGCATGTGGGGTTACAAATTCTCAACTTTCACTTTCAAAACAGTGCAAAAATGACATTAAAAATAGTTACCAATACCCAATTTTATAAACATTCCAAGTCCAGCTGGTGTTTAACATCTGTTTCACTGAAAGTATAATCTAGTCCAGAAGTGCTCATCGTCAGGGCCCTGCGGGAGCTGAGGTCTCCCTAAGTTCCACCACACACCAGCCAGGAGCAGAGCAGCTGGGGGCACTGGAGTATCCACAGTCAGAGCCATTGGACACCTCCCTGGGCATGGGCTAAAGTTGGACTGAGACGTGGGCCTGCAGATGAGACCAGCTCAGGGTATCCTTGGCCAGGCAGGGCAGGGCTGTGGAGGGCTAGAGATAAGCCCTCCTGCAGCATCACTGGGGCAGGGGCTGTTGGCCCAGGGGGTGAAATGGGCTGTGGGAAGGGTGTGGGGAGCCCTTGGGAGGGGCTGGGCAGGGATAGTCAGTCCTCTTAAGTGTCATTGCCTTGCAATATCTGCAGCACCATGCATGCACAGGTAAGACATGTTTTTTTAGGCTTAGGCTTCTTTGGTAAAAGAGCATTTCTGACAAAACTGAGAAAGTCCTGATTATGAAGATGTAGAGCTATGTCCTTCTCTCTGTTCCTATGATTTTATTCCTCGGCATTCACTTTAGCAAGCTCTTCACAGGGTATAGTGAGCTAGGTAGCAATGTTAACTCATCCTTCTGCAGCTGGTGGCACATTTCGGGCCAAGTATATTTCAACTCCCTGCTCTCACAGCAGGTTTTCTCTATACTCACCTATCAGACAGTAGTTGTCACGCAACCACTCCCTTCTTATACTATTTTTTTCCAGAAAAAGTAAGAGTTGGTCAAATCTTCTCAGTGGCATGATTTAAGTGTCTAAACTAAGAAGAGACCTGCATTTTCAGAAGACATTTTTAGTTTCCTGTGGATTTCTTACTGAAGGCTACAGCTACAGAAAAGTCCAGCAAAACTGGAATTATAGACATGGCCTTATTGTCTCACCTGGTCATTTCTCTGTTTGATGCATCATCAGCTGTATCTTACAATATACGGGCAGCTTGAGAGCCTAACTTGGTGCTGAGAATTTAAGACGCTTAACTGTTAGATGCCATGACTCTTAGCACTCTTAGCTTAGACACTTAGCATGAGTCTTTTTAATGTCAGTATTCAGATCTGACGACAGATGGAATATGTTTTGCTGTTGGTGTACCTGTTCTTCAATTTTTGATTATAATCATATGCTTACTGTCAACAGGCAATAACAAAAGAAAATTCAGGATGTTACTTGATTAGAATAGGAAAATAAAACTTATATTCCTAATTAGTCTGGAATAAGTAAAATCCTCTCAAATTTAAAAAATAAACATAAAGGAAAAAAAATTCTCTGATATTGTGGAATATCAATAGACTGGGAGTATGTCATTAGGAACAATAGCGAGGGAAATATACATAGCGAGGGAAAAATAACGGGAAATAGGGAAATAGCTAGGGAAAAATACATAGCACTCAGAACTGTTGTTCTAGCTTCCATTCTAAGGGTCCATGAATTGGTTTATCATCTTAATGTCCTAAGTCTACAATAGTTGTGGTTTATGTCATTAAACCAAATGTTCATCAGATTAATATTTTACAGCAGATTTAGCGCTGTCTTTAGAAAACAAAACCAAAACAAACCCCTGGAGCCCTGGTTAGAATATTGTAAGACATTTTTCATTGATGTTTGAATATTTGCAATTGCTTCCTTTCGTTTGGTACTTTTTCTTCTTTGCAATACATTAGCCATGGTAATTAATAGACTCTTAGGTGATATAAGATTTATATCAAACAGTCAGAAATACGACATACAAGCAATGTAGTCAGCAAAACTGTAAACTACCAATTATTTCCAATTGAATTAATTTGTGTTGGCTAAAGCTCACAAATTTTTAAAGTGTCAGCAATCTGTAAAATAAGTTTAAAAATGGGAAAGAGAAAACACATGAGAAAATCATGGTAACTTTCTCATGACTTTCTATTTCTTATCTTTCTTCAGATATACAAAAGATGAGAATTCTGTGTGAGATTTGAAAAAAAGTTTGAAATAACTGCAGCTGATATTAGACTTTTGTGAATAATGGAAATAATTGAAATATTTTGTTTAATTTATTAAATTTAGCATAAGAAACATCTGACAAGCAAACTTATGAAAGATCTATTACTGTGAATAACTTCAGAAAGGAAGTATGCTGCTTACTAAGGGCAGTCATGATTCTACTCTGTCTCCCAACAGAGTCACAAGGAAAGGATCGAGATCTTCACCCATAAAGATATGCCAGAGACATTGTGAGCAAAGACACTGTCTCTTTCCACTTCAGTTCCTTGATCTGGAATGGCTTCATCTGGATGGCATGAACTAGATAGGTAGAGAAGGGTGAAAAAGCCACTATTTCTTACAACATCCCTGAACAGTAGAAAGAACATCTCTTCAACTAAAAATACTCTTCCTCCATCAACATAATCTGGAAAGGGTGTAATGCTTTGTAGAATAGTATCTCCTTCACAGAGAAGGTAATCATCCATTTCAGCAATGCATATTCAAACCCTAGCAGCAGCTGGAATTAAAAAGCTTCATATTACAACAGTCTCTTGTACAATATTTCTGTAAAATTGAATATTCAGGAATGTTCCTGTCTCTGTCTTTCCAGTATATTTTTTCATCTTTACTGTTATTCATGTATCTACTTTCTTTTCTTGCTTATAGTTATTTCCTTCTTCTTCTTCTTTTTTTTTTTTTTTTTTTTTTTTTTTTTTTTTTTTATGTTTCATTAGTTCTTAGGTAATTTTCTCTGGGTTTAGAGCACAAGAGACATTTGCAAAAGTTATATTCATATTTGTTGTTATAAAAGGGCGTAAATACTGAAAACATGGAAAGCAAATTTCAAAGGAAGTACAAGTGGTTTATTTTTTCAAATAAAAGACAAGCTGCTGTTTTCTAATGTAGCCTATTACTTTGGATACCACTACATCAATAATTAGGTAATTTTCTTTTTAGTGAATTTGTAAGAACATCACAAAATTTTTACATTAACATGTTCTTAACTTTTAACACTTTTAATGATCTTTTTAATTCACCTGAATAATGACTGGCATCTGGATCTCAAAGCCATCAAGTATAATCTAGCAAATGCATCAGGCAAGAAACTGAAAGCTTCATTAAAGAACCTGCTTAATTAACCTACATGTCTACAGAAGTACTATGGATATTTTCAGAAGACTCCAACAGATACAATTCTGTCACAGGTAAAGAACCATTCACAGCACTCAGGTACGTCTGGGCCACCTTTTGCAATTTCCAGCTTGCCGTTCTTCAGATCGGTGGTTGCTAAAGTGTGCATAATTATCTATTTAATTGAGTGAAGTCAAATAATGTGGCAGGATGACTGAATTACTTTTATTTACATGTGTAAAGGAAGTAACTAAGTATTTTTTTTTGCAGAAAGCTTTCTCAATACCCTTGTGCTTTTAGTAGGTGTTCACATGTCCCTACCATGTTAATCTGTGAAGACTTTATTAAAGTAACTTGTCTAAAGAATTCATGTGTTTGAAAGTAATTTTTTCTTTGTAGTTATGGATATTAAAATCACAGTTATACCTATATCTACAGGTAAAATGAAATTTACTATAGAAGAAAATTATAATTTTTAAATAAAGAATCTTGAGAAAAATACAATATTGACAGCAAAAAAATACATTAATAACAGAATATTTGTACAATGCCTTTGAAAAGCTTACTTTTAATTTGTTTGCAGTGGATTAGAAACCCATTTCTTCATAGTCTTTTTTATTTTTAAATGGAAAACCTGGCTTAATTTAAGGAAACGAACAAATTTTAAGAACATTAACATGCAGAGTCCTAAGGTATCCGTGAGAAATATATACTCGTTTAAGCAGTCAGAATTAAAATTGTGTGAAAAATTAAAAGTAGCCTTTCTTCTGTTTATTGCCATCCCTCTTCGAAATGCAAATATTTTCATCACCAGAAGATTGGTTTCAAATCCATGTCATTGCACAATGTTAATATTTTTATAGAAATTTTTTTTTAAAAAAAGGTAAAAGAAATAACACCCTTCAAGTCATTCCTTGAACACCACACTGGGAAGAATACAATCTACTTCAGCACGGAACATCTTTTGCAAATAATTTCTGTAGCACACTTCAGATGTATTTTTTCACTGTTTAATTAATTACAAAAATATATGCTGCAGTTTGCAGAACTTTGCCGTTTTCATAATATTTCTTGAAGCTCAGCCATCCTGTGACAGTAAAGCTGTCATGAGGTCAAAGCTGGCTGCAGCTCACTGTTCCTGACAATTTCTGTAGCACACAGAAATCAAATGAGTATGCAGAAATATTTGCTTCATATAAATATAAATTTAAATACAAAATTACATTTAAATGTGTATTTCCACCTTTGCAATAACAAAGAGAATGAGGTATAATCTTATTTCTCCACTAGTATTTGCCCTTGGAATATTTGTGGAAACTCACGTGTTAAATATTAGAAGAAAATTTTAATATTTTTTTTTCCTGAGAGAACATGGATCAAACACTTCCCAAGGCTATTCTGTTATGAGTAGAATAATCTGTTCAAAATTCTGTTTCAACAGCTAGCTAAATGGTCTCAGATATTAGCAATGAAGCCTTTCAGCCTCTGCCTCCTCATGTATCGTATCTCCTATGCAAGACACATCTATCTCTAGTACTCATATTCTTTACTTTGATTTAGTAAGAAAACAAACACAAAACCTGAGTCTTCCTAGCTTGAGCTCTCTTCCTCACCTTATAACTCCCAATAACACAGAGACAGCCGCTTCGCAAAATCTCAGAAAACCATTTACTGACAGAAAGTCCTTTCCACTCGTTCATGAGCGAGTATCATCAGGCATCTCTAACACTTTTTCCCAATGTTACCTGAGAGTCATCAAGGCCTCAGTGCTTGAGTCTGCATTCTTTGTTGATTCTCAACTGACAATATCAGTCATTCTGCATTACTTAATATCACACAAATGGTATTTATGTTAAGTTTACATGCACGCACACACATCAATAATATCTAGGCAGCCAGTTTGCTGGTATGCATCACTGCTTATCATGCTGATTATAATAATCTCATTGCTACCTTATTCTTCCTCCATCTGTTTGTTGCATCCATCTGTTGTCTATCGTCTTATAATGAGATCGCAAGTTCTTTGCAGCAGGGAAAATTTCCTTCTTATTTTTTTGCATGTAGTTAAGAAGAGTGGCTTGATACTATTCAAGGTGTTATTGTGGTTTAGATGATGGCAATGAGAGTGATCTAAATAACTATTTTTTCTTCTCAGAACAGTTTGTAAGAAAGATTCATAGACAGTCATTTTAACTTACTGGTATGTAACATGACTAATGGTGAATTTTTTTAGGATTTTTTTTTTTTTTAATTACTATTTTCAAATATTTTTCCCATCTTTTCCAGTTCATGGACTTTCTATGAAAAAGGAAAATTTAACATGCAAATAAAACCTTTGAAATTCTTTGCCTTCAGAGTCTGTGTAACAGATGTCTACACAGACAATGAAAAGATATTTCAATTTTTTTTTCTATTGTGATAACTGTGATGAAGGAAAAGTAAAAATATTAAAATCAATTTGCCCAACAAGAATAGTATTTTTATTATTATTATTTTATTCCTTTAAGGTGGTCTATAATGAAAAAGTGGGTTTTGACCTAAAAGCATCTTGGAGTAAAAAAATCTCATTTTCTTGGAAATTTTTTATTCTTCATCTGTTTGTTTTCAATTCTTGTGTTTTTAACTGGAAATGTGGAATTTGCTGCAAGGAATTGAGACTCAAATGAACTGGACTATTACTCTCTGCCTTTGTCATTTCCCAATTCTCTGCCCTTACCCTGCCTCAAGTGCAAAATGTAGTGAGTGAGAATCAAGCCAGACAGAATCATATATTGTCCCAGAAACATCTTTGAAGCATGGAGAAGACTGGTAATTTACAATTTCCATGCAATTGTTTGCATTGACCCAGGCTTATTTCCCACCTGTTCTGCAGGTTGCAAATTAATAAGTAGGTTATTTCCCCTTTAAAATTTCTTTTCCCACTCCAAGTGTTATATCAGGATTAAAAAACAACAATATGCAAATGCAAGCAATACTACATCTTAATAACATACAAGACCATGCAGCAAATTTAAAACTTGTAGGTTATTAAATGGCAAGGACTTTTAAACTTTTAAACAGCATTATGAATTAAGCTGTTACAGACTTCACAAACTTTTCATTTTATTTTAGGATTAATTGTTCACCAGCAAAAGACCATTTTTCTCGTGTTAAAGTAGCTGCCTACTGCTGATACTGACTGATTTTATAAGGAATTTCAAAATCCTATATAATTAGTTGATAAGAACATATTAACTGTCATTCACATCATATTCATTAGCCCATGAAATAAAAACTGACTTTTTACTTGTTATCTATTATGATTTATTTAAGAGAGCGTGAGTTCAACATAAAAATACTAAATGAAAATAGCAGTTCCCATCCTTTCAAGTCAAAATTACAGACATTATACCTGATCTTTTGTTCTTTAGAAACTGAAATCTATTTCGTAGAGGTGATTAGATGGATAAACAGGCGGCTAGATGGGCAGATACAGATTTTCCAAATTTCTTTGTTCTTACATAGATTTGAACCTGTCTGTAATATACCAGTCTCTGAAAATCCCCACTATTTTATATATTATTATCCTACTACAGAAACAAGGAGTAAGTGGAAAATGTGTGTAATATGACAAAATTCTCCATGGATGTAGTGTCTACATTGAAGACTAAATTCTTACAAGACAATGGGTTTTGACATCACTTTGACACTATCTCTAGGCATATCAAGGATAAGGGGGTCATTAAGAGTAGTCAACATGGGTTTACCAAGGGTAAGTCATGTTTGACCAACCTTATAGCCTTCTTTGAGGAAATAACTAGGTGGATAGATGATGGTAGAGCGGTAGATGTGGTTTATCTCAATTTCAGTAAAGCATTTGACACTGTCTCCCACAGCATCCTCGTACATAAGCTGATAAAGTATGGGCTTGGTGATCAGGTAGTGAGGTGGATCAAGAACTGGTTGAAGGGAAGAAATCAGAGAGTTGTAGTCAATGGGACAGAATCTAGTTGGAGGACTGTGACTAGTGGAGTCCCTCAGGGGTCGGTACTGGGACCGGTGTTTTTCAATATCTTCATCAACGACCTGGATGAGGGTACAGAATGTATCCTCAGCAAGTTTGCTGATGACACTAAACTGGGAGGAGTGGCTGACACACCAGAAGGTTGTGCTGCCATTCAAAGAGACCTTGA
>VZRW01000559.1:30786-41216 GCA_013398125.1 Aegotheles bennettii | reverse complement strand
TCCCCGCAGCTCCCTGGCATCACATCGAGAACCTGGACCTGTTCTTCTCTCGCATATCCTTTGGTGGGGCGGGGGGGGCGCCCCCGGACCCGGGGCTCCCAGGGGTGGAACGGGGGGATCACGGAGTCACGGGGGTGGGAAAAGGCCTTGGAGATCATCGGGTTCATCCCAGCACTGCCAAGGCCACCACTGACCCATGGCCCTCAGCACCACATCTACACGGCTTTGAGATCCGTCCAGGGTTGGTGACCCCACCACTGCCCTGGGCAGCTGTGCCAGGGCCTGACAACCTGTCCAGGGAAGAAATTTTTCCCAATATCCAATGTAAACCTCCCCTGGTGCAACTTGAGGCCATTCCCTCCTATCCCATCACTTGTCACTTGGGAGAAGAGACCAACACCCCCTGGCTCCAACCTCCTCTTAGGGAGCTGTAGAGTGATGAGGTCTCCCCTCAGCCTCCTTTTCTCCAGGCTGAACACCCCCAGGTCCCTCAGCCACTCCTCATAAGCCCTGTGCTCCAGACCCTTCTCCAGCTCCGTTCCCTTCTCCGGGCAGTGCTGGGCTTGGTGTCACTGGGAGCTGGGGCAGCATCTGCCCCTTCCTGCAAGGACACCATGGGGCTCCAGAGGGGCTGGGGGTGGCAGAGCCCCCATGCCTGTGGGGTGCTGCCACCCGGCAGTGAGAGGATGAGCAGAACCTTGGGGATCCTGGGCTGATTGATGACAGCTCTGACTCGTGGTGACAATTAAAGGCAGGGTTTTATGATCAGCACGGGATGGAATTCATACTGCAAATGGCACAGGATTCCTGTGGGAGGAATCAGCAGAGCACAGGGGTTTATAGCACTGCCTGTCCTGTGGTACCCAAACACCTGGGCTGTCTGCAGATCCGGTCAGATCTCAGCACTGTACCAGTACAACAATCATGATCTATACTCAAAAATCATATGAAACACCAGGAGCCAACCTCTCCATCCTGGGAAGGGAGCAGGCGATGGTGGGGGTGTCCCTGGCCACCACGGGGTCCTGGCTCTCACTGTCCAGCAGCAGCCCCAGCCCCAGTTCCCACCTAGGACTGGTAACTCCTGGATTTCATGGGCAGTGCTCTGTGTGCTGTTATTCTTCCCTGTTCCCCGTGATGGGGTCATCACTGCCACCGACTTGGCCGGGTACCTGGGACCTTCAGGGCTGTCAAGTCATGGAGTAATTGGCCTGGTGCCATGGAATCTTGAGGCTGGTGGGGAGGGGAAGAAGAAATCTGGCTTGTGAACCAGCCTGCTTGGCTCACAGGACCATCAGGGCCTGATGATGAGGGACAGGGAATAAAGGGGTGACCTGCTTGTCTCAGGGAATGGCTGAGTGTCCCATAAAATGGGGTTGGTTGTGCTGACCATGTCGTGGGGGGTCAGGAGCAGGGGGCACAGGTCACAGGTGCTGGGGTATGGAGTGCATTCTGCCTCTCTGTGCCTTCTCCTGCCCTGCCCAGCCTGAGGGCGGGCTGGGTTTCTGCTCTGTGCTGGGACAAACCCTGCTCTAGATGTTGGGTGGGGGGAGAGAGGAGCTTGGCTGGAGCCAAGTCCTCCTGTCCCAGCTCTGCTCTCTGGTGAGCAGGACTGGGAGGGGGCTGCCATCAATGGGGGAGGGAGATTTGGCTGGGGAGCTGCCAGTGGGACAGAAGCCTTCCTCAGAGGGAAGGAGTCTCCAAAATGTTCTCCTTGACTGTAGCTTCCACGTCTATAACCTGCATCAGAAGAATGGCTTCACCTGCATGCTCATCGGAGAGATCTTCGAGCTCATGTAAGCGCGGGCTCCTGCTCTGCTGGGCTGTGGCAGCTGCTGAGGAACAGCTGCAGGACTTTGTCAGGCTCCCGCAGCTGGGGGGGGGCATCAGGGTTCCCTTTATGGCTGTCCTGTCTCCCCTTCGTCAGGGCTTTCCATGCCCCAAACCTTTATTCCTCCTCAAGGAACTGGTGCCCTGGCGCAGCCCTGCTGCCGTGACCGGGGCAACGCACCCCTGTGGGGCATGGCCCAGCCTGCTGTGCCTCTGGGGGGGCAGAGAGGTGATATCCTCACGTCTTCTCCCTGTTTCCACAGGCAGTTCATCTTCGTGGTGGCCTTCACCACCTTCCTGATCAGCTGTGTGGATTACGACATCCTGTTTGCCAACAAAGCAGTAAATCACAGCCAGCACCCCAGTGAGCCCATTAAGGTGACACTGCCAGATGCCTTCCTGCCTCCCAACGTCTGCAGTGCAAGGTAGGGGTAGTGGAGGGCACGTTAGCCACTGCTCTTGCTTTCCCAGGTACTCACAGGGCCTGCCCGGGCCTGTCTCCCACTACTTGCCTCTTCTTGCCTGCAGGATCCAGGCAAACAGCTTCCTCATCTGCATCCTGGTGATAGCTGGGGTTTTCTGGATCCACCGACTTGTCAAATTTATCTACAACATCTGCTGCTACTGGGAGATTCACTCCTTCTACATCAACGCCCTCAAAATCCCCATGGTGAGCAGCTGGGCCAGGGCCTGCTAGGGGCCGTGGGAGGTGTTTGGCTCCAGAGCCAGCTTCTCCCAGAGACTTGTGCTGAGCTTCCCCCTGCTGCAGGAGTGCACAGGTCTCCTCTCAGCATCTTCTCCTGTAGCTAGCTCACTTCATATTGACCTCTCTCTGCCCAGCATGCCTCTCTGCCTGCTGGCACACGCCTCTGCCATCTGCCACCCAGTGTGGTAGTCTTCTGTGATGGCCTTTTCTGGGATGCCTTTCAACAGGGAAGGCATAAGCAAGGGTATCCTCCTACCTCCCTGGGTCACGGACAATGTCATCTCCCTTGTTTCCTGGGGGAAACTGAGGCATGGAGCTATCTTGTAGTTGAAGAGCACACTGGAGATGAGTGTGTCAAGGGTGGGGTTTGAGGCTTGCACGTGTATCCTGGTGCAGAGTCCTTGCTCTGATGAACATCAAAAGGTGTGTGTGCATCCTTAGAGGAGGGACTGTGCCTTGAGAAAGGTGGGGTGAGCCCAGAGTCTTGGTTGGTCCCCAGCTGTTCCACAGCTCCCTCTGGGACACTGCTTAAGTCCCTTCCCCTGCTGGCTTCACATGGCAGCTCTGGGAGGACCCATGGGAGCCTGGAGCTGTGTCCATGCTGCCAAGGCAGATGGGAACCAGGCAGCTGTGCCAGTGTGAGGCTAAAGGGCACCGGGGCAGGGTTTGGGGTTTGCTCACCACAGGCTGGAGTGGTGCGGGGAGGTGCCACGGGTCCTGGCACTGTGTGTGCCTCATCAAGCCTTATGGAGCCCGGCTGAGGGAACTGGGGTTATTGAGCCTGGAGAAGAGGAGACGGAGAGGAGACCTTATTGCCCTCTACAGCTACCTAAAGGGAGGTTGTAGTGAGGCTGGTGTTGGTCTCTTCTCCCGAATTGCTGATGACAGGACGAGAGGAAATGGCCTCAAGTTCCATCAGGGGAAGTTCAGGTTGGATATTGGGAAGAAGTTCTTTCCTGAGAGGGTGGTTGGGCACTGGAATGGGCTGCCCAGGGAGGTGGTGGAGTCACCGTCCCTGGGGGTGTTCAAAAAACGGGTTGATGAGGCACTTGAGGCCATGGTCTGATGGTCTGATGGTCAGGAATATGATGGGATAAAGGTTGGACTTGATGACCCTGGAGGTCCCTTCCAACCATAATGATTCTATGATTCTATGATCAGCACCCCACGGCGTGCGCTGTGTCCATCCCTGCACCCATCCTGCCCCTAACCTTGCCCCTTGCCCCCTTCCAGTCCACCCTGCCCTACTACACCTGGCAGGAGGTGCAGGCCCGCATCGTGCAGATCCAGAAGGAGCACCAGATCTGCATCCACAAGAAGGAGCTGACGGAGCTGGACATCTACCACCGCATCCTCCGCTTCAAGAACTACATGGTGGCCATGGTGAACAAGTCGCTGCTGCCCATTCGCTTCCGCCTGCCCCTGCTGGGAGACACTGTCTTCTACACACGTGGGCTCAAGTACAACTTCGAGCTCATCTTCTTCTGGGGGCCAGGCTCCCTCTTTGAGAACGAGTGGAGCCTGAAGGCTGAGTACAAGCGGGCCGGGAACCGCCTGGAGCTGGCTGAGAAGCTCAGCACTCGCATCCTCTGGATTGGCATTGCTAACTTCCTCCTCTGCCCCCTCATCCTCATCTGGCAGATCCTCTACGCCTTCTTCAGCTACACGGAGATCCTGAAGCGGGAGCCAGGCAGCCTGGGTGCCCGCTGCTGGTCCCTCTACGGCCGCTGTTACCTCCGGCACTTCAACGAGCTGGACCATGAATTGCACTCGCGCCTCAGCAAGGGGTACAAGCCAGCTTCCAAGTACATGAACTGCTTCATCTCCCCACTCCTCACCATCGTGGCCAAGAACGTGGCCTTCTTTGCTGGCTCCATCCTGGCTGTGCTCATCGCTCTCACCATCTATGATGAGGACGTGCTGGCGGTTGAGCACGTCCTGACCACGGTCACCCTGCTCGGGGTGGGCATCACGGTGTGCAGGTGAGGTGGGGAGTGGGCAGGGCTCACAGCCATCCGTGCAAACATGCTTCTTGGTTGCAAATGGACGTGGATCTGCCTGAGTGAAGGGCAGGGCTGGGAGGTCAGGGGCAGGCAGGAGGAAGGGGGTAGTGGTGATCTTGGGTGCGGCGGTTGTGTGATATGAAGCGAGGGCTGGCAGGAGGGTTTGGATTGAGTGTGAAGGCTGAGGTGTGATGCTGTGGTGTTTCCCTGTCTGTCCTACAGGTCTTTCATCCCTGACCAACACCTGGTGTTTTGCCCAGAGCAGCTGCTGCGAGTCATCCTGGCTCACATACACTACATGCCTGACCACTGGCAGGGCAATGCCCATCGCTACGAGACCAGGGATGAGTTTGCCCAGCTCTTCCAGTACAAAGCGGTGAGCTTGGCTCGCGTGGGGACTCGCCCTGCAGGAGGGAGAAGCTGCTGGAGAGCCAAGCAGCTCCCAGCTGGCAGAGGAAGAAGGCAGCTTTCTTAGAGACACCGTGCCCCAGGAGATGGAGGGCTGGAGCTGGGGGTTGGCTTTGGCATTGCAAGGGTTTTGACACCCCCAAGCTCATGCTGAGCCTATTGTCTCTGTGCTAGGTCTTCATCCTGGAGGAGCTCCTGAGTCCCATCATTACCCCTCTGATCCTCATCATCTTCCTGCGGCCCAAGTCCTTGGACATCGTTGACTTCTTCCGCAACTTCACTGTGGAGGTGGTGGGTGTGGGTGACACCTGCTCCTTCGCCCAGATGGACGTGCGGCAGCATGGCCACCCAGCGGTAGGTCCCGTGGGGGGCAGGAGGACAGCCTGGGCTCCCCGCCAGCACATCTCATGCTTTACACCCATGAGAGGCCATAATTCACCACTCTTGGCAGCCCACAGCCCAGCCCAACCACCTGCCTCTCCACTGGGTGTCTGGGGCTGCCAACACAGGTCACCAACCCCAGAAGGCTCTTGTGGCCCAGCGGTGATTATTAACCTGATATTTGGTGAACCAGGCTTTGTCACTTCTCTGTTTGATGTCCCTGCCTGTCTTCACAACCGAGTCCTGCGTCCTCAGGAGAGAGGAATTGGGGATATTTGGTCATTTAGAAAGCGTGGCCACTGGGAACTGACTTAGAGCAGCTGGGCTGCTGGTGCTCAGGAGGGAGGCAGCCTCGGGAGAGGGGGAGCATTTCCTGTTGGATAAAATCTAGTGCGGAGGGAAAGAGGATCCATGTGTTTCCTGTGCCTGGGAATTCAGGTTACTTGCAGGAAAGACTCCCTAGTGACAGGGCAGTGAATCAGGGAGGGCATGGACTCAGAAAGCTTCTATGAAACAGTCATTTGTTGGCTGTGGTTGCTTCTGTGGTGAGCTGGGGAGTGCACGAAGGGGCTTTTGGCTCTGTGACGGTCCTCATCTCCAGTTCCCTTGCACATTCTCATTACCTCTCTGTGCTCTGCAGTGGATGTCAGCAGGAAAGACCGAGGCCTCCATTTACCAGCAGGCCGAGGATGGCAAGACAGAGTTGTCCCTCATGCACTTTGCCATCACCAACCCCAAGTGGCAGCCCCCCCGCGAGAGCACGGCCTTCATCGGCTTCCTGAAGGAGCGGGTGCACCGGGACAGCAGCGTGGCGCTGGCTCAGCAGGCTGTGCTCCCCGAAAACACACTCTTCAGCTCCATCCAGTCCCTGCAGTCCGAGTCAGAGGTGCCCAGGCTGGGGGGGGCGGGGGGGATGTGTGTGCAGGGTGTTCTTGGGGTGCTTGCTGGGTGCTGGCAAACTGTCAGACCCTCTGGGTGGTTTTTCTCTTGCCTGGGCTGTGTCTGGGGGTGTGAATGTGAGAGATCAGCACTGGCTGGGACTGGTGCTGGGTTGCTGGAGAAGGCAGTTGGCTGCCCTGGGGCCCTGCGAGGTGGGAGTGGGGGTGCCTCAGGTCTGTGTCACTGGCAGGGATCAGCCCCCCAAGTCTGCACAGGACAGTGATTCTCTCCCGTTCCACCCTGCAGCCTCACAGCCTGATTGCCAATGTGATAGCGGGCTCCTCGGTGCTGGGCTTCCACATGGGCCGGGATGGACAGGCCTCTCGCCATCTCTCCGAAGTGGCCTCGGCCCTGCGTTCCTTCTCCCCGCTCCAGTCTGCCCAGCAGCCTCCCAGCAGCTTCCAGACGGCAGGAAGGGATGGAGAGGGAGCCCAGCCTCGAGGCACCAGTGCCATGACAGCCTCTGGGTAAGCTGCAGGCTGGAGAGGGACAGCTGGACACCTTGCAAATTCCTTAAACCCTTGTCTGATTGCCATCCTGTTGTCCTGGGTGCTTGGTGGCATTTCTCTGTGCAGGCTGGGACAGTAAGGGACATGTTCATAAGCAGAGTTAGGCCCAGATGCTTAGGCTGGCCCCAAAGGACAGTGTTGGGGTTCTGGTATTCTGTAGGTACCACTGTGGTGAGAAACCCCTGGCAGGGTAGAGACAGTGCCACAGCAGGGCTGGTCACCTCATGCGTCTGAGGAGATGCTTCAGAGGGCCTGTTCCTGCCCAGCCCAGGAGTGGGTCTCTGCGGGCCTTGACGTTGAGTGGAGAGGAGCTGGGCGGTGTGGGGGGCATCTGGGCAGCAAACACCACTTGTGTGTCCCATGGCAGGGCTGACGCGAGGACCGTGAGCTCGGGGAGCAGCGCCTGGGAGGGTCAGCTGCAGAGCATGATCCTGTCGGAGTACGCCTCCACTGAGATGAGCCTCCATGCACTCTACATGCACGAGGTGAGGAGCTGGGAGCTGGGCCTGCCAGAGGGGCGTGCGGCCAGGGCAGGCAGGGTTAGGGTGCCCTGTCTGGAGTGACTGGGATCACAGAATCCCAGAATCCTAGGGGTTGGAAGGGACCTCGAAAGCTCATCCAGTCCGACCCCCCTGCCAGAGCAGGGTCACCTAGAGTCCATCACACAGGAACCCATCCAGGCGGGGTTTGAATGTCTCCAGCCAAGGAGATACCAGCGTGTGACCCCGTGTGTGCACGGTGCTGGGGAGAGGGTGTGTTTGGGCTGTCCCCCCCCAGCAGCTGACTCGCTCACACCGTGTCCTGCAGTTGCACAAGCAGCACGCCCAGCTGGAGCCCGAGCGGCACACTTGGCACCGGCGGGAGAGCGACGAGAGCGGGGAGAGCACCCACGAGGAGCTGGAGGCTCAGCGAGGGGCCTCTGTCCCCATCCCTCGCTCGGCCAGCTACCCCTTCTCCTCACCCCGGCAGCCTGCCGAGGAGACGGCCACGCTGCAGACCGGCTTCCAGCGGCGCTACGGCGGCATCACAGGTACGGGAGCCTGGGCAGGGCTCTGGATCTGTATGGAGGAGCACAAGCAGCCTGCCTGCCCCTGCAGACAGACGGTCCCCCAGCTAGCTGATCTTCCTCCTTGCCTCTCCTGCAGACCCAGGCACAGTTCACAGAGCCCCATCGCATTTCTCCCGCCTCCCTCTGGGAGGCTGGGCTGAGGATGGGCAGTCAGCAAGACACCCAGAGCCCGTGCCAGAGGAGAGCTCAGAGGATGAGCTTCCACCACAGATCCACAAGGTAGGGGTGAAGACTGTGGATGAGGAGGCAACTGTGTACTTGGGATGGTCCCAACAGGTGCCACATCCCCTTCTGTTTTGCAGGTATAGCCTTGCAGACTGGGGATCTCATGGGGGTTGCAGACTGGGAGCCGCCTGGGCAGCAGGATGCGGGGTCAGCCTGGTTCTTCTCCTGTCCCCAGTGGACAGGGTAGTTCTGGGCTCCATTTGGTTGCCATCCATTGCCGAAGAGACAAAACTGCCAGGCCGGTGGCTTTGCGGTGGCACTTCGTGTCCAGCCGTGTGTCAAGTCAACGCCACTCTAACTCTTGTGGGGTGAATGCGTGTGTGAGTACATACATGTGTCTGTGTTCACATCTGTGTCGTCCGTGCCGGAGGATCGCTGCGGATCCTGCGGGAGCTGACATGACAGGACTAGATACGGAGAGCTGCGCACTGGCTTGGAGGTGGCAGCAGCAGCTGCTGCTGTTGGAAGGGATGTGAGATGGCACCAGCTCCAGATGTCCGCCCAGAGCTGGGACCTGCCTCCAAAATGAAGGCAGGACCTGTTGAGGGGGCTCTAGCTCAGCCTGTAGCACTACACCTGCCCTGCCTGCAGCCCTGAGAAGGTGCCAGGACCATGTTCGCCCTCCCGGAGAGAACCCTGCAGCCCGGAGCAGGACGGCAGTGGGGCAGTCTCCCACCCCCCTGTCCCAGCACCCTGCAGTGGGGTGGGCCCTGGCTGCTGCTGGTGTGGGTAGGGGGTGGATCTAGAGCTGGTGGGAACAGCTCTGGCCAGGGCCTTGGGGTGCTGTAGCTCTTCCCTGAGTCTCACGAGAGCTGGCCCATCCCCTGCACGCCAGGAGGGGTTGGTGACGTGGAAGCTCTGGGTCCCTGGTATCTGTCCCAGCTGGCAGGCTCTGTGCTGTAGCTCGGGGCTAGGGCAGCAGCACCCTCCCCTCTGCACAGCACCCATGGGGTGTGGGGTGCTGGCAGGCCCTCCTGCAGTGCCAAAGAGACCCTGAGGTGGGGCAGCCCGGCATCTCCCAGGAGTGCCTACAGCCCCCTCGGAGCCCACCCTGAAGGTCTTGTGCTCTCTGTATTGGTTCCTCTCCCCCAGGCATGACAAAGGTCTTTCCCCGGGCTGTGGTGCACTGGGTCTGTCCTCCTGATGCAGCCATTTCTGTGGCCTTCATCTTCCCCAAGCACAGGCTTCAGTGCACCTCACGCCTCACCTGGGGGCTCCTGGCTCCTCCTTCCCTCACGAAACCATCCTTTGGCTTGCAACATGGCTTTGGCTGCTGCGGAGACTATGCCAAGCAGCTGGCCTGTGCCTGGGGGAGGCACGGAGGGGTGCCCTGAACCCAGAAGGGAGAGGTGAACCCCAGCCCTGCCCTGGGGTGGTGACGGGCGATCAGGGTACCGGCTGTGCGGGTGGCCTCAGACAAGACCCTGCCACCACGGTTAGTTTCCCTCTCTTCTTTTCCAGTGGCAGCTTGTGACGCAGCTGATCCTCCCTCCCTCCGTGCCTCCCTCCCTGCCTCTCTCTCTTCCTCCCTGCCTCCCCTCACCCCTGGCAGAGGCTCCTTGCTGTCGCCGTGCCCTCTGCAAGCACCGCAGGCCCTCCCTCCTCCGCTGTGCCCAGGGCTCCCTCCCTTCCCCTGCCAAGGGTGTTGTCCCTGCCCTTTGAGCCCAGGCTGGGCACAGGTGGACGAGTTGGTGGCTCCCGGTGCTGCCGAGGTGCCAGGGCATGGGCAGGGCCAGGCTGTTCATGCAGAGGTGGGCTCTGGGGGTGGTGGGACAGGGTGGAACTGGGTGCTCTGGGGAGACCAAACGGAGTGTGCTAAAGCAGAGCTCAAGGTGGGGTCAGGGCTGAGCAGGCCCGGGTGCTGCTGGGGTCCCCCCACGGAGGAGCAGCTGCCACGACCCTGCAGCAGCTCCAGCTTGGGGCTGTCACGGCACGGTGACCCAAGCTTTCGCATGGCTTCTGATGGCCCCTGGGCTCACCATGACCCTCCCCGGGGCTGCGGGATGCTGTGGAGTCTCTGCTGATCTCCAAGCTGAGCTGCTGAGGGCTGGCGGTGTCCTGGGGCGGGGGGTGGGGGGAAGCCCGAGCCTTTCCCTGGGCTGGCAGGAGCAGGCTGGAGTCCTTGCCGCATGTTGTGCTTGTGTCCTCGGTGTCCCATGTGCATGGTGAGCCGCTCATCCCCGCCCGGGGCGTGCGGGGGTCCCCGGGAGCGCGGTCCGGCCCCCCCGTGCTCTCGCTGTACAGCTCTATGGCCGTCTAATAAAGATGGGCTCCATCATCCCTGCCTGCCTCCGAGTCTCCCTGCGCCAGGAGCACAACGGGAACCGGTGCCCGCGGGGTGCCCGCCGGCTGCTGGGGCC
>VZRW01000559.1:17829-29892 GCA_013398125.1 Aegotheles bennettii | reverse complement strand
CCTGGCCCTGCCACCCCCCCGTGTGTCCCCCCTTGCAGCCATCGCAGCCCTCGCTCCAGCCCCTCTCCTCTCTGCAGCCGCTGACCTGCCAGGATGGCGGTGCTGAGCACCTACTGCGAGGGCAACATCTCCATCGCCCAGGCCTGGGTCCAGCAGGGCTTCCAGCCCTGCTTCTTCTTCACGCTGGTTCCCGCCGTGCTGCTGAGCGTCTGCCTGCTGCTGGGTGCCCTGCAGTACGCGTGCTACGTCCGCTTCGGCCGCGCCATGGAGCCCAAGTACATCCCCCGCTCCCACCTCTACCGCAGCCAGGTCCTGCTGTCCCTGCTCCTGGCCCTGCAGCCCTTCGCCGGGCTGCTGTGGCAAGCGGGAGGGCCAGGACGGCTCTACGGGTACATGTTGGTGCACGCCTGCCTCTGGGCCCTCAGCTGGGGCTGCGCCGTCGCCCTCCTGCAGCTGGAGCACACACGGGTGCTGGCGCACGACCGGACACGGGGCCATGGCACTGTCCTCCTCCTCTTCTGGGCGCTGGCCTTCGCTGCTGAGAACCTGACCCTGGTGTCCTGGAGGAGCCCACTGTGGTGGTGGGCACTGGAGGACACCAACCAGAAGGTGGGCTGGGGAGCTGTGGGCAGGGAGGGGGGATGGAGCCCTTTGTGGGGCGTTGCTTTCAGGCTGTGTGGGGTGTCCCCTCTCCCCTAGAATCATCGAATCATTATGGTTGGAAGGGACCTCTCCAGGGTCATCAAGTCCAACCTTTATCCCATCACATTCCTAACCATCAGACCATCAGACCATGGCCTCAAGTGCCTCACCAACCCGTTTTTTGAACACCCCCAGGGACGGTGACTCCACCACCTCCCTGGGCAGCCCATTCCAGTGCCCAACCACCCTCTCAGGAAAGAACTTCTTCCTAATCTCCAACCTAAACTTCCCCTGATGGAACTTGAGGCCATTTCCTCTCATCCTGTCATCAGCAATTCGGGTGAAGAGACCAACACCAGCCTCACTTCAACCTCCCTTTAGGCAGTTGTAGAGGGCAATAAGGTCTCCCTAGCACCCCATCCCTGTGCCCTGCTTGTTGCCTCTCTCAGCTCATACCCACCCCGTGCCTGGCAGGGCTGTGATGTGGTGCTGACCCCCCCTCTCTGTCCAGGTGCAGTTCAGCTTCTGGCTGCTGCGTTACATCTGCACGTTCATGCTCTTCATCCTGGGCATGAAGGCCCCGGGGCTGCCCCACAAGCCCTACATGCTGCTGATCAACGAGGAGGAGCGGGACGTGGAGAACAGCCAGGTGAGTCCCGGGACCGGAGCAGTTTGGAGGCACCGCTAGGGAGGAGCTGGGGTCAGAGTGGGAATACAGCTACCCTGGGATCAGCATCTTCAGGAGACCAGGGAGGAGCAAGCTCCCTGCTCACTGCCAGCAGGATGCAGCCCTGCTGGGAGGACGGAGCAGGGACCTTGGGAGGACAGGGCTGGTTTTCTCTGTGGGGTGTTCCCTGGAGTGCCAGGGTGGTGAGCTCTGGCTCTGCTCTCCCCCAGCCGCTCCTGCCTGACGCGGGCAGGACCACCTCCACCTGGAAGGATTTCCGGAGGAAGCTGCGGCTGCTGGTGCCATACATGTGGCCCAAGGGCAACCACCTGCTGCAGGGGCTGGTGCTGTTCTGCATGCTGCTCATGGGGCTGGATCGGGCCATCAACGTCTTTGTCCCCATCTACTACAAGAACATCGGTGAGGCACCTGGAGCTCAGTGTCCGAGGCTGACCACGGGCTCACCAAGGGCTGGGGGGTGTTGTGAGTGACCAGGGGGCTGCAGGGACTTGGCAGGAGCAGGGTGCAGGAGGTCAGGGACCAGCAGTGGGGCTGGTTCCCATGGGGCACCCACCAGTGCTCCCTGCCCCCTCTGCCCTGACCCTTGCCACCCTGTCCCCAGTGAACAAGCTGACGGAGAGGGCTCCCTGGCACACCCTGGCCTGGACTGTCTGCATCTACGTGGGGCTGAAGTTCCTGCAGGGCGGAGGTGCAGGTAAGCCCTGCCAGGAAGGACGGGGCACTGAGGAGAGGCAGCATGGGGCACATCGTGCTGGGGCTGGGGTGGCCGGGGATGACCTTATGTCCCCACCACTGCTGCGGTCCCTTGGGAGCAGCAACCAGGGCTGGTCCTGTGTTGGGGACAGGAGGAGGGCCCCATCCCAAATCCCTCTTTCCGAGCTGGACTTTCTGAGATGGCAGCATGCCCTGCTGGCTCCGGTCCCTGCTGACCATCCTGTGGTGCCCTGCAGGCTCCACTGGCTTCGTGAGCAACTTGCGCACATTCCTGTGGGTGTGGGTGCAGCAGTTCACCAACCGGCAGGTCCAGGTGCAGCTCTTCTCCCACCTGCACGGGCTGTCCCTGCGCTGGCACCTGGGGCGCCGCACCGGCGAGGTCCTGCGCAGCGTGGACCGGGGCACCAGCAGCATCAACAGCCTGCTCAGGTCAGATGGCACCCGTGGCAGGTTAAGGGTTGGCCGAGCAGCCCCCACCGTGCAGGGCTGATGCACCATGCCCCTTCCTGCCCCACAGCTACATCGTCTTCAGCATCGTCCCCACCATCGCAGACATCGTCATCGGCATCGTCTACTTCACCTCGGTCTTCAGCGCCTGGTTCGGCCTCATCATCTTCGTGTGTATGAGCCTCTACCTGAGTGAGTGAGGGCTTGGGGTGCCGTGCCAGGCTGTGGAGTGCTGGGCACCTGCCCACACAGCCCCCTCCTGCCCACAGCTCTGACCATCTTCATCACCGAGTGGAGGACTCGGTACCGGCGGGACATGAACACGCGGGACAATGAGGCCAAGTCCAGGGCTGTGGACTCGCTCCTCAATTTTGAGACGGTACCATGGGCAGTGGGGGGGTCACTGAGCACTGCCTGGTGCTGTGAGGGCTGAACCGGACACTGACCCTGGCTCTGTGTCCTGCAGGTGAAGTACTACAACGCGGAGAGCTACGAGGTGACCCGCTTTAATGATGCCATCATCAAGTACCAGGTATAGGGCGCTCACACCACTGGGGGAGGGTGCCACATGGACACCTGTGGGGATGGGGAAGGATGCCTCACGGACACCTGTGAGGAGGATGGAGCTCACCGTGGGTCTGGTTTGGAGGTGGCAATATCCCGGAGGACCTTGCCTCTTGCAGGTCTCGGAGTGGAAGGTCAGTGCCTCGCTGGGACTCCTCAACCAGACCCAGAACCTGGTCATCGGCCTGGGGCTGCTGGCAGGGTCCCTGCTCTGTGCCTACTTTGTCACTGAGAACAAGCTGCAGGTAATGCTGGTGCCAGCCTGGGCAACCCTGCCCGAGATGGAGACCAGGGGCTGATGGTGATGGGCACCTCTCCCCTGTCCCTTCCAGGTGGGGGACTTTGTCCTCTTCGGCACCTACATCATCCAGCTCTACATGCCACTCAACTGGTTTGGGACTTACTACAGGTAATGCTGGAAGCTTTGGGGGTGCCTGGGACTGCCCTCGTCACGGGGTCAGGATGTGCTCCCCCAAACCCTGGTCTTCACCCCCTTCCAGGATGATCCAGAACTCCTTCGTGGACATGGAGAACATGTTTGAGCTCTTCAATGAGGAGCAGGAGGTGGGTGCCACCTTCCTGGACCCTGCTCCCTGGCACGGCCCCGTGGTCCTGCCCTGGGGAGGGTCTGGCTGAGGCCACATCTCACCCTCTGGCAGGTGAAGGATGTGGTGAACGCTGATGACCTACGCTTGGAGGCCGGGCGGATCGAGTTTGAGAACGTGCACTTCAGCTATGTGGATGGGTATGGGGTGGTGAGCATGGAGTGTTGGGATGGGACATGGGGTGTGGGGCCTGGCACAGGGATGTGGGGCAGGGCAGGTGGCCCTGAGCCCCTCTCCATCTCCCTCTCCCAGGAAGGAAATCTTGCAGGATGTCTCCTTCTCCGTGATGCCGGGGCAGACCGTGGCTCTGGTGAGATCGGGACCTTGACTGTGGGTTCACTACGGGAGGGTGGGATGTGAGAAGAGGGGCTGGGAAGTTCGGGGGTGGGAAGGACAGACCCCCAGCAGGGCTGGCCCTTCCCTGCTCAGCCCCTGGCCTCCAGCAGCGGGGAGTCTCTGGTGCCTACAAGTCCTTTTACCTTCGTGTGCAGGTGGGACCATCGGGCTCAGGGAAGAGCACCATCATCCGCCTGCTCTTCCGCTTCTATGATGTGCGGGGAGGCTGCATCCGCATCGATGGGCAGGACATCTCCCAGGTGAGCATGGGAGACCCTGGGGACTATCAGAGGGGGGACACACCAGCTCCTCTGGGCCTCGCAGCACCGCTTGGTGCAGGCACTGCCATCTCCCAGGGTCCCTTGGAAGGCTGATGTTTGTGCCAGGAGCAGGGTGAATGGGATGACCATGGGACCCCTGAACTGGGATGGTGGAAACTGGCCAGGGCTCTCTGGGAAGGGCCTCCCCACCACCGAGCCTGTGGTCCAGAGGGGACCCTGGAGCAGACGTTCCATGAGGAGCAGGGTTCTGGCCTCACAGCTTAGGTTTTGGGGGTCTTTTTGGGTGGGCTTGGGTTTTGGGGGTCTTTGTGGGGGTGTGCGTTGGGCTGAGCCCTCCCCCCCTGTCTCCCCAGGTGAAGCAGGCATCGCTGCGTGCCCACATTGGGGTGGTGCCCCAGGACACGGTGCTCTTCAACGACACCATTGCCAACAACATCCGTTACGGACGGATCCTGGCCACCGACCAGGAGGTGCAGGAAGCAGCTCGGGCTGCTGACATCCACGACCGCATTCTTTCCTTCCCCGACGGTGAGACCCCCGCGGTCCCCTCCTTGCCATCCCCTGATGTATGACCCTGTAGGTGCCCTCACTGGTGTCCTTGGGTGACACCCCCCATGGGGACACCTGCGGGACCTCGTGCCTTGTTTTGTCTCTCCCTCCCATCTCTCCAGGGCTAAATCAGCCCATGGGCAGGGATGGTCCTGGGGTCCCCCATGACCCTGTAGCTGCTCTCACAGGTGTCCTTGGGTGACACCCCCCATGGGGACACCTGCGGGACCTCGTGCCTTGTTTTGTCTCTCCCTCCCATCTCTCCAGGGCTAAATCAGCCCATGGGCAGGGATGGGTTGAGGCTGTGCCAGGCGGCTGCATGGTCCTGGCGGGACCTTGTCCCTATCCCCATCTCGGAGGGCACCAGCACAGCACGTTCCTGCCCTTGTGCCTGCAGGATACAACACCCAGGTGGGGGAGCGGGGGCTGAAGCTGAGCGGGGGTGAGAAGCAGCGCGTGGCCATCGCACGCACCATCCTGAAGGGTCCCCACATCATCCTGCTGGACGAGGTAACAGCAGCAGCCCCTGGCCCAGCCTGGCCCTGCTCTGCCTCCAGCCCTTCCCCACACCCTGCCTCTCCCGCAGGCCACATCCGCACTGGACACGGAGACCGAGAGGAACATCCAGGCCTCCCTGGCCAAGGTCTGCGCCCACCGCACCACCATCGTTGTTGCACATAGGTAAGGGAAGGGCTGCTCGGCGAGGTGCTGAGGTATCTGAGCTGGCCAGCCCCCCCCAGGGGGACTCGCAGACCTGTCCTCCTGCCCAGGAGGTGACAGCCCTTGCTCTCTGTGCTGTGCAACCCCTACTCCCCTCGGAGCTGGGCTGACACCCCCTGCCTCTCCCTGCAGGCTCTCCACCGTGGTGGGCGCAGACCAGATCCTGGTGCTCAAGGACGGGCGCATCGCAGAGCGAGGGAGGTGAGCACAGGAGGGGAAGGAAGGCTTGGTGCTGTTTGCCTCCGGGGACCCCCTCCCTGGCCCTGGGGCCAGCTCGGGACCATGCACCCCCCGCTGTCCCCACAGGCACGAGGAGCTGCTGCAGAAGGGTGGTGTGTACGCGGGCATGTGGCTGCACCAGCAGGCTGCCGACGAGGGCGACAGCAAGGAGCGCCGCACCGAGAAGCCCCCAGGGAGCAAGAAGGGGCCGTGAGCATGGCTGGGGGGCTCTGCTGTCACCCTGCCCCGGGGGCCAGGCCCCTGCACTGCCAGGAAGCCCCTTGCCAGCCACAGGCCAGGGCCCCACGTGCCCTGGGAGCTGCAGGGGCTGGGTTGGACACTCCGTTTGTACCCGTTTGTTTTGCTGTTGTGTGGTTTCTTAAACCAGGTCATAGAATCATGGAATCATAGAATCATTATGGTTGGAAGGGACCTCTCCAGGGTCATCAAGTCCAACCTTTATCCCATCATATCCCTAACCATCAGACCATCAGACCATGGCCTCAAGTGCCCCATCAACCCATTTTTTGAACACCCCCAGGGACGGTGACTCCACCACCTCCCTGGGCAGCCCATTCCAGTGCCCAACCACCCTCTCAGGAAAGAACTTCTTCCTAATCTCCAACCTAAACTTCCCCTGATGGAACTTGAGGCCATTTCCTCTCGTCCTGTCATTAGCAATTTGGGAGAAGAGACCAACACCAGCCTCACTACAACCTCCCTTTAGGTAGTTGTAGAGGGCAATAAGGTCTCCTCTCCGTCTCCTCTTCTCCAGGCTCAATAACCCCAGTTCCCTCAGCCGGGCTCCATAAGGTTTGGTTCTCCAGACCCCTCACCAGCCTCGTTGCCCTTCTTCTGGTCCTTCCCAGCTCCGTGCCTGTGTGCTCTGGGCAGGGTCTGTGCCTGCACGGCCCCCCCCAGCAGGGCCACACTCTGTGCCCTTGGGGTGTGTGCAGGGCTGAGCTCCGAGGGGCAGAGAAGGCTCTCTGTGCCTGCACGAAGGGCTGAGCATGGCCGGGGCTGCACTCCAACAGCACTGGAAGGGAGAAGCAGCACAATTGGTGCCCGTTTCACAGCCCCAAGTGCCCTCCCTTGCACCCCCATCCACAGAGATGCGCCACTCTGGGCTGGACACCGAGCGACTGCCCCCCCAGCACGCCCCTGCACCTTGTGCTATGCTTTTATTTTCTCAGAAGCAGCATTTTGACAAGTCTCAGCATTCCCTCAGCCCAGCCTGAACCCACCTCCCACGGCAGGGAGGCACTGCTGGCAGATAACCCCCCCCCAGCTGCCTGCTGCTGGGAGCAGGACAGCCCAGCACAGCCCTGCAGGCACAAGTGCTTCCAGCTGGGAAGCTGGTGGGAAAGCACCACTGCTCTGTATGGCTGTGACCCCCTTGCAAGAGGCCAGCAGGACAAGTGACCCGCCCCCCCAGGATCATCTCCTGCCTCCAAACAGCAGCAGGGAAGGGCTGGCTCCAGGCTCGGGGCTGTTTACAAGGAAGGGTTCTGTGCTGCTGCTCCCCAGGAGGCGATCCCCTGCAGCACGGCTGGAAGGAGGGAGGTGTTCCTGCCCCAGCAGCATTAAAACGGGCCCTGGGATGGTTTAGAGCAGCAGGGAAGCAGCCAGCAGCAGGGAGGCAGCTGCAGTCCTTCTGCACAAGCGACCCTGGCGCAGTCAAGTCACTACTGAGATTACTTTTTGCTAAATGGCCCTCATTAAATTAACCCAGCAAGGAAACACAGCTCCATTCAGCCCCAGAGAGCTCCTGGGCCCCAGCCCAGTCGGGTGCCCTTGTGCATGCAAACAGCAGAGGTGGCACCGAGGGCCTGGGGGAGCAGGGAAGGGGCTGTCTGCATGCAGAGACCGTCCCAGCCACAGCTGGTTTGCTGAGGGGCTGGCATGAAATCCAGCCCCCCCGCTGCCACAGCAGGCAGCTGCCACCCAGCCCTACATCTGAGCACGCAGAGGTGTCCCCACTGCCCTCTAGGCTGGCTCTGCCCTCACCCCACAGCCCCAGCAGTGAAGTGCATGCCCTGGGCTGCTGCTCGCTTTGGTCAGCGTGTGCTCAGCCTCATCCCACGTCTCCAGGAGCACCAGCAATTCGCTGTGCCAGTTTTATGCTAGGTACTAGGTCTGAGGTGTCAGTGTGTGGTTGGTGGCTCATTCACAGCCCGCGGGGAGATGAGTTGTCCCTGGCAAGTGGCTCTTGTCGTCGGTGTCCAGGCCAGAGCCCCACAGCATGCACGGGGGGGAGGCCAGAGCTGCTCCTCAGGTCACACGTGGGATCCACTGGCACCCCCTGCGTCGCCTGCCTAGGACATGCTGCAGTTTGATGGCTTCGAACCATGCGCCTGGAAGAGGAGGGAGCACACAGTGAGCAAGGGAAGATGAGCTGCTTCCTCTGTCCTACAAGGGGGCACATCCAGTGCTCAAGTGCCCAGGGCTGCACGCTCAGCAGTGACACTGCCACTGCCCCAGGCCAGGCTGCCCTCCTGGTGAGAAAAGCAACCCCAGAGGAAGCAGAACCCAGGGTAGACCCCACCATGACACAGCCAGGCTGGGATTGACCCCACCACGTTGCAGAGCCTACAGCCAGAGCCTCACTCACCTGCCTCTGCGACTGCTGGTACTCGGCTTCGCTTGCTGACAGCGCCTGGGCCAGTGCCAGATCCTCCTCCTCCTGCGTGCTGCTGGGGACAGCGGTGCATGGTGGTGCCTCCACCTTCCTGGGGCTCACCACAGCCCTCCAGCGGGGCAGGATCTCCTGCCACTGCAACCCTCCCAGGACAGCTAAGGGCAGGGAGCAAGCAAGGACCACCCACCAGAGGATCCAGCTGGGGCTGGCAGCCAGCACCCTGGGCTGAGGAGAACCACCTTGGCTCCAGTCTGTAAGATGGTGCAACGTGTCCAAGGACATGGGCTCCCCAGTGTGCCCTGTGAACACCCCTGACTCCACCTCCACCACATTCTGGCCATGCTCAGTGGTCAGACAACAGTTTGCCATCAGTTACTGTCCCCTCCCTGGACCTCTGAGGGCTCATTCACTGAACAGAGCTCCACGATGGCTCTGGACGCTTCTTCTTTTTCCCACGTCAGCCACACAGAGGCATCATCCAGAGCCACGTGCTGATGGGAATGTCATCCAAGAGCCACATGACCTTGCCCCGTGCACCTCTCACACGCAGGCTTGGGGCATGACACCACATGTCCCCGGGATGTACCTGGGTGGCTGCGCTGAGCTGCGTGCTGACTCTGCCAGGGACATCTCCAGAGCTCGCTGCAGTGCCTCTTCCTCACTCTGAAACAAAATACCTTGTCACCAGCTTGGCCAAGGTGGCAGAGGCAGCCCTGAGAGACAAGCAGTAGGCACAAGCTTGCCTGGCCAAGGGTGAGAGCACGTCCCCTCCCCTAGGCCAGACACAGCCAAGGTGAAGGCTCTGCCCAGCAGCCCTGCTCACCAGCGCAGGGAGCATGGTAGGAATACCAGTGGAAAGCAGCTTCCAGCCTCCTCCTCTGCCCTTGGCTTGCAGAACAGAAAGACAACAGCCAGAGCACTTTTATCCCTTTGGGGTAAGCTGAGCACCAAGCAGAACCAGGAGCTGCCATTCGCAGGTGTCAGAGCAAGCTCCGATGCCCTGCCGAGCATCCCGGATCCCCATTTGCCAGGGAAGGCCCAGCTGGAGAGCAATGCGGTCACCTACAGAGCATGGGTTGCAAAGCAGCTGCTGCAGTAGCTCCCCAGGGCACAGGAACCACCCCAAATGCCCCGACCAGGCCACTCACCAGCCCGTTCTGCAGCATGACAGCCGGAGGGGAGGTGCTGTGAGCCTGCGGCACTGCTGCTCTGCCTCTGCCAACAGGAGAGCTGGGTTAGAGTCACGGCAGGGAGCCCCAGCACATGGCCCTGCCCATGCACAGGTCCCACGGGGAGACAAGCTGAGCCTGGTGGTACCCACTGCAGAATCACAAGTCAGGTTGTCACCATACCTGGCAGAGGCTGGAGAAGAGGGGCTGTCTGCTGGCCGGGCAGCTCCACTGCTCAATGCGGTGACTGCTTTGGAGGATGCCTGGGCTCTCGCAACTGCAGCGTGCCTAGGGCAGACAGGACAAAGGAGGTTGTAGTGAGGCTGGTGTTGGTCTCTTCTCCCCAATTGCTAATGACAGGACAAGAGGAAATGGCCTCAAGTTCCATCAGGGGAAGTTTAGGTTGGAGATTAGGAAGAAGTTCTTTCCTGAGAGGGTGGTTGGGCACTGGAATGGGCTGCCCAGAGAGGTGGTGGAGTCACCGTCCCTGGGGGTGTTCAAAAAACGGGTTGATGAGGCACTTGAGGCCATGGTCTGATGGTCTGATGGTTAGGAATATGATGGGATAAAGGTTGGACTTGATGCCCCTGGAGGTCCCTTCCAACCTTCTATGATTCTATGATTCTATGATGATGCTTGGCCATCACGGGCCAGGCCTAGGCACTGAACACCCAGGGAGATGAAGCTGGATAAGAAAGACCCCTCCCTGGCATCCAGCTCCCCCTCTTCCTCCCAGCAACACCCAAGCTGTGGCTCAGCTATGTCCAAGAGTTTTGAGTGCAGTTTGTCTCCCTGAAAAACTGTGCTAGGATAGGCAGAAGCCACCAGCTATGGGATAAGGGGCTGGGCAGGGAAGCAAGAGAAAACCAGCCCACAGGCAGCATTGGTGGCTTTGCTGCAGGAGGGAGAGGCTGTGCATACAGCTGTGCTGGCTACAGACCTTGATACTGCTGTAGGACACCCCGGCACACAGGGTGTGAGTGTGAGAATGCAGTGGTCCCACACAGGGGGTCAGGAAGAGCTGGGCTTCTTGCCTGCCACCCGTCTGGCAAGCACTGCCTTGTCCCTGCCAGCCCTCTGTCCCCAGGCCCTCACCCTGCTTTGGAGAGGGGACGCCCTGCCCCGCTGCAGTCATGGTCCAGGGGGTGCCGGTGCTTGAGGCAGTAGTTCTTGTGGCACTGGTCACAGATCACCTTCATCATCTCCTTCTGCTTGCAGCCAGGCTTCAAACACTTGTTGGTGAAGATCTGAAAGACAACGTGGCTGTGGTGAGAAGGAACGAGGCACCATGGGGCCAGGGCTGTCCCTTCCCTCCACAACAGGACCTGGGCACTGCCCAGCTTGCTCTCCCAGTGCTGTTTCTCTGCAGCTCTGGAGTTTGCCTCCAAACACTGCTTTTCTACAGGTAGCTTATTAGTAACTGACTGGTTCTTTGGTCTTCGCAGACAAGGGTTCCCATGATTACAGATGTGCAAGAGGAGAGAGGCCGCCCTGCCCGGGGACTCCTGCCAGGGCAGTGAGGACAGCCCAGAGCCCTCCAGCTGCTGCTGGGCTGCCTTCCCTGCAGCAATTTAGTCTCCTGCCAAGAAAGGGCAGCTAATTGCTGATTGCCTTTCCCTAATGGCAGCAGGCGCTTTCTCATCCTCAGGTCCCATGGGCTGCCCGGCCCCACTCCATCGCTATCTCAGCCACAAAGCTCTGCAGACACACACACATCCAGCTCACCAACCCTTCCTGCCCTCAGCCTGGGCAAACAGAGATGGCACGGGGCAGGGCTGAGCCGTGTGGTGTTTTCCTCCCACCCCCAGGCTTTGGCAGGGATCTGGCAGAGCTTGGAGTGTGATGGAAGGTGGTTGGGTCCCTACCTTGCGCTTGCGCTGCGCGGGGTCGGACTTGCAGTCACGGTCGATGTGTTCACCCACCACGACATCAGGCATCTCCCCCCGCCTCACGGGGACCGGGGTGTTGCAGAGGGGACACACGGGGACCTGCACGTCCTGCAGAGACAAGACAAAGGGGGCTGGGGACAGGCAGCTGGCCGACCTTGGTGCTGTGCCATCTTCCTCCCTTTCGGGATCTGGCTGTCCCAGCGTGTCCTGTGCTTTGAGACCCTGCTCTCTCCCCTCCAGAGCTTGCTGTGTGTGACCTGGACACAGCCAGACACTGTGGGGTGGGAAGGCAGCAGGGCTGGGAAGCACCCAGACCATTACACCCAGAGGGCGAGCTGGAAGTTTGTGGCACTGAGATGCAGATCCCGGCTCTCGGGGACACCTCCGGGCTCCAGCACACAACCCCGGGGACCGGAGACCGGGTCTGCTCTCCCCAGTTACCTTCTTGTAGGCAGAGGTGCAGTCGTGCTGGGCGTACGCGATGTGGTCGGTGCAGAAGATCTGCTCGCAGGCGTCGCACTTCAGGGGCAGGAAATCTGGGAACGGGAAGAGGTCAGCGGCACCGACCGTTCCGTGTCGGGAGCGGGGGCGGAGGGGCGGTG
>VZRW01000559.1:0-17395 GCA_013398125.1 Aegotheles bennettii | reverse complement strand
CCCCCCCGCCACCCCGGCTCCATCCGCCCCCTTACCGGGGGGCTCCTGCCCGCGCTGCGACACGGGGACAGGCTGGGGACATGGGGACAGGAGGCAGAGCCAGCACAGGAGCAGGCAGGCTAGGGCATCTCGAGCTGGCGACATTGCCCACCCATGGGACACACCCACAGCTGACACAGGCACCCACCCGTGGGACAGGGACACCACCCATGGGACAGGGACACCACCCGTGGGACACAGCCACCCAGCAGGCAGACGCCCATCCATGGGACATGGACAGATACCCACCCATAGGACACACAACTGCAGCAAACACGGATGCCCACCTATGGGACACACCACCGGGGGCCACCCCTTGTGTGATCAATTCCTTTATCTAAAGTGATGGTGAACACTCTTATCGCATACAACCGACACTCAGTGGTGCTCCTCATCTGTACAGCCCACATTAGGTAAGGTGACTTCATTAGTTTCTCTTCCTGGCGCTACATCGTCCTCTCTCTCTGCTCTAGACCAAGCAGTTCAGAAGAAACCAGTTCCTCCAGGTCACTCCAGGTTCCTCCAGCAGTCCCAGAGCAGAGCAGCGGGCAATCGATGCCATGCTCTAGTCCCCTCCCCATGCCTGGTTACTCCAGTGGCCTCTGGAACATCACTCTGGTTTTTATCCTCTTCTGGAATTATTTTTCCCTGGGAAAGGAACATGTGGTGGCATTGTCACTGTGATGTGACAACGTGGCAGTCCTGCACTGCTGATGGGTATTCCTGCTCCCTGCCCTCTGGCAGCCCAGGTGGCTCCCGTGGTCCCAGAAGCTTTGGGAGCTCCACCAGTGGTCACAGCTGCTGCAGTTCATGCTCCAGTGCAGTGAGGTTTGCTGCATGACCTGCTGGGGTCTGTCTCCAGGAGTCTAAGACCTAACTACAGAGGGCAGAGACCTTTGGCTGAGTGGGAAGCAACCGCTGCTCACAGACATGTGTTTGCGTGGTGGAAGTGCTACAAGTCAACGCCAGTTTCTGCTCAAAGTTCGTTCCAGTTTCTGTGCTGCAGTTCAGGGTTACACAGTTGTCAAATAAACAGCGAGTTCTGGCTGGAGAGAACCGGTCCTGGGGTACTGGCCTGACATCAGCACTTCTTCTGGGCAGCTCTGAGACATCTTGCTTTCCCTTGTGGAGAACCAAGGCATGGGCATGGAGTGACAGCAGTAAAATCCTCTGTCCAGTTGGCGCTGCCATCATCTATCAACTTACTTGGCCTGGATCTGTGAGAAGGGCAGGGCACACCTGCAGCCAGACACATGGGTGGCAGCATGTTCCCACCAGCGCTCCATCTGGGAAGCTGCGTCAGTCCTGCTGGGTGCAGAGGTCAGAGAGGCCATGGCTTTCTGCTGGGTGGACACACTGCTTGAGCCAGCAGAGCTTCAGCGTGCCCTTCCACGTGAAGTGCTGCATCATGGCCCGGCTAACACCCCACGCTCTGTTTGCCACGCTCCTGGTCACTTGTGCTCCCCTTTTCTATACCCATTGGGGTGGTCACAGTTGCTCTGGCAAGGCCCAGGCCTTGTCAGTGCCTCCCACAAGAGCTGCTGGCTCCAGGCAGGTCCCCCCACTGCCTTGGCATTCCCTGCTAGAGGAAAACCCGCTGTGCACCAAGATGTGCTGCTCTGCTGTGGGTCACACCAGCACCGGAACAGTTCCCCTCGGTGACTGATGTGCCAGCCAGGACCTCAGCAAGAGGTGAGGCTGCCCAAGTTGGACAGCTTCAACTCACAGTTTCCCTCCATCCTTCTCTCCCCATCTCCTGCCCTGCCCCAGCCCCAAAAGAGACACTTAACACCAATACTCCGCTGTGTAACGGAGCTCCTGGTGCTTTTTGAGCCACTTTAAAGTCTTCAGGTGCCAAGTTACGATGCCCGACCGAGCACGGAGGGGGTGTGAGCAGGGTCAGTGAGAGACGCCACGGCAGGAAGAAACTGGAGTACTGACCAGGGCCAGGAGCAAATTTCATTGATTGCAAAAAAACTCCACAGCCACCCAGTAGCAGAATTTAAATCAGACAGGGAAAAAAAAACAGGTATTGCCCCACACCCTGTTCCAGCAGCGACGTGAAAGATGGTGATGGCTCACAGAAGGGGTCTCCTCACTGCACAGCCCCCCTCTGCTTTCATCCCCTTACTGCTACCCTCCCCTCCAGAGACCCCTTTCCCTCCCCCAGACCTGAGAGCCACGTTTGACTGTGCACCCCACCCCTTCCCCCAAATGAAACCAGTGAAAGTTAAAATTATTTACACTTTTAGCCATTTAAAAACCCAATAAAATAAGATTGCATATGTCCTACTGGGGATGTGGGGATTAGCAGCAGCTACAGCTAGCTCGGTACTCGGCGTGCAAAACGAAAAGACAAACAGAAGACAGACCAAAATACTGCACCATCACTAGGAAGCGTTTGCTCGGGTTGGTGTTTGGATTGTGGTGTAAGGCTTCTAGGAGCCGGCTCCTCCCCGGCCGCAGGGCAGGGGCGTCTCCCGCTCAGCCAGCGGAGGCCGGGCTCTAGAAGGATGGAAAGGATTCGTTATTCCAGACACAGCACATTAACACTGACGCATTTCCATCCCAGTCAACACAAACATCTAAAAACCCACTGCACGTTCACCGTGTGAGTTCTTCCTTTTTTACAGTGATGACGGAGGAAAAGGGGGGGTGTGAAGACGACCTAAGACATAGACGCTGCTGTCATCACTGCCTCCTCCTCATCTCCTTGCTTTGGCAGCTCAGCAGGTGTGGGAGAGGGGGGAGCCGGAGTGGCAGGAGACTCTTGTGCCTCCTGCTCCTCTCCCAGCCCCAGCTCTACATCCATTTGCTCCAGCTCCCCCTGATCCAGTAGCTCAAAGTCATCTGCTTCCTCCTCGTCCTCCGGTGAAGCTGCTGTCTCTGTCTCCACCACTTCGCTCTCCGACAGCTGTGCTTGGAAGCTCAGTTTCTCTTCGGGCTCGGTGGGGAGGAACTCGGAGAGGGAGGGCCCCTCGCTGGCCTCGGAGGACTGCAGCAGGGCAGAGAGGGTGTTCTGCACCGCCGTGGTAATGGCGGTGGTGACGATCTCCTCGCTCAGCGTGTCGATGCAGATGCCCAGGCCTGGGGCAGGGACAGTCTTTGGCTCTGCGTCGCCTCCTGCCGCTTGCCCGCTCCCATTGAAGTGCGTATTTACAAAATGGAGAGGAGATGCCAGGCGAAGGATGGAGAGGTCAGAGTCCGCGGCCTCCTTCTCTGCTGAGTCCAGCTCAGAGGCAGCGTGGGCAAGCTCAGGACCCAGAGGCACGCCAAACACATCTTCTTCACTCTGTGGTCCCAGGTCTCTGGAATGATACTCTTCCACCGAGGGAAACTCTGCCAGGTCCTTGGAAAATGACTCCTCCGGCTCACTGTGCAGGCTCTGCTGATCCAGGTCTGAAAGGCACCAGCGTTAAGGCACAGGTCCCCTTGCCTCGACCCAGGTGCTGAGACTTCCCACCCACCTCCCCCCTGCTGACATACCAGGGCTCACTTTTGGGCATCCTCTCAGCTCTGGGAGCACAGCAGGAAGGGGTCTGCAGCTATTCCCTTCTCCCAGTGGCATGACTCAGGTGGAGCATCCCTTTTCTCACCCTGTTCTATGTGCTCTGCGGTCAGAGAGGACTTCCATCTCCAGCTCACCCTCTCTGCATCTGGAGCCCTCCACTAAAACTCCAGGAAATTGTGCTTACAGCACATCACCTGCCTGTTCCTCCCCAGACACGCAAGTGACCACATCTGAGCAGTTACCTTCATGTTCCTCACCACTAACCCGTCTTTCTCTGAGCTATGAAGTCTGACTGGGTTGGGTCATCCAGCATCACACATGGGTGTGTGACCATACCATGCAATTATTTCTGAGGGACTTTGTGCATGGCCTTGCTCCCTTGCTGAGTGATGAGACAACATTGCCTTGTGGGGCAGTAACCAGAGGCAGACTGCTTCCTCCTTTTAAGGCTCTTCCCCCCGCAGATAGCGAGGTTCTCTCCCTGTGTTTGCAGAGACAGTTTTCTGTGACAAGGCACTCAGGCTCAGGAAGGTAGCCAAGTGGCCCATCACCTACCTTCAGAAACGTCCGTCAGCTGTGGGGTGGTAGCCCGAGAGACAGAAAAGCCCCCACTCTCTAGGATGGAAGCCTCCTCATCGGAGAGCTCAGAATCTGTGATCGACAGTGCCAGGGCAGTCTTTTTCACATCCACCTGTACGAGATGAAGGCAGAGTGACAAATTCCTGTGTGTCTGACTATGGGCACCTTCGCACAAACCAGAGCTTCCAGGCACAAGTCCTGAGCTGGAGAGACTGCACAGGGACGGTATGAAAGCAAGAGGGGGCTGGGCAAAGTGCTCGTTGCCCTGCCAGGGAATGGCAGTCTCAGCTCACTGGCTGTCCTGCAGTAATTCACTGCCAGAAGCTTTCCCTGTCCTCAGTGAAGAACCGGGAAAAGAGCGAGCATGAGACGGGATCAGCCTGTAGGAGTCTCAGAAGGCTTTGATCCTTCCTCCTCTCCTGGGATCACTAAGGAGCAGAACACCCCTTCTCTTTTGCTTTCCCGCTGGGCCTAATGAAGCCTACTGCAGGCAGCAGTGCTCCAAGCACCTGCATTCCTGTGGAAGCTGAAGCTTCCCACCTCACAGCCCAGCTACATGCCCAGAGCAGGAGCAGTACAGGAAGATGCTTGGTCCATTTCTGTGGTGCACATACAGAAAGACCTTATTGCCCTCTACAACTACCTAAAGGGAGGTTGTAGTGAGGCTGGTGGTGGTCTCTTCTCCCAAATTGCTGATGACAGGACGAGAGGAAATGGCCTCAAGTTCCATCAGGGGAAGTTTAGGTTGGAGATTAGGAAGAAGTTCTTTACTGAGAGGGTGGGTGGGCACTGGAATGGGCTGCCCAGGGAGGTGGTGGAGTCACCGTCCCTGGGGGTGTTCAAAAAATGGGTTGATGAGGCACTTGAGGCCATGGTCTAATGGTCTGATGGTTAGGAATATGATGGGATAAGGGTTGGACTTGATGACCCTGGAGGTCCCTTCCAACCATAATGATTCTATGATTCTATGAAAGGTGCCACTCAGTCTGACTGAGAGCAGGGAACTGTGTAAGAGGCACTAAGTGCTGCTCATCTCCCTCTTCCAGCGGTGAGGAGCCTCTGCACAGCACACCAGGAGAGTTGTTTTCTTTAGGAGACACTCACATGCTCTGATCACACAGCGTAAACATCAAAACAATTCTGGAGGTCAGCAGGAGGCTGAAGCACGGCTCGCCCTGTCCTGCTACCATGGCACTGAATTCTCAGTACCCAGACTGGAGACAGTGGCCTTCAAACTAATACCCTTCTCTCCTGGGGACTCTGCAAAGTGACTTGTTGCTCTGCTGTTTGTTATCAATGCAGCTGTACTCAGACCACCCCTTGGCTCCCAAGCAGAGCAGAGCGAAAGGAGTTCCTGCACAGCAACCTGTGCTCTTACCACGGGGGAGAAGCCCGACAGCTCTGCCTCACTCTCGCTCTCCGTCTCTGCTGTCGGCTCATCCCCTGCTGCAGGCTCACTCCTCCCTTGTCGCTCTGTGAGAAACACAAGAAAGGCGTTTCACGTGAGACTGAAGGAATTTTATACCTTTATACAGCACTTTCCAACTACTTCTGCTACCCTGTGCAGGTCTCCCAGACGCCCGAGCTTCCCAGAGACAACTGTAACCTGTTGCTCTCATTCCCAGGATCATGTGTCCAGTTCTCTCCCCATAACCCTCAAGTCTCAATCTGCTTTCCCCTGCTCCTCTGCAGCCTTTCACCTCAGAGTGGTGGCAGACCTGCTCTTCCGTTGTCCCCCTGCTCCACCCTGGAAGTACAGCACCAGAAAAAGTCACAGAGAAGGTGGGTCCTTACTCTTCTTCTCATGCTTGTGGTGCAGTGTCTCTGCCTTCATACTGTAGTCCAGTTTCATCAGGACAGGCTCCAACCGCGTGTACATCCTCTGGATCAGCTCATGGTAGACCACCAGAGGCCAGAGCAGGATGCTGAGCACTGCAGACACAGGGTGCGGGGAGCGTGAGGGACAGACCGAGCACAACTCAGCCCTTCACAGGGCACCAGTGAGAACTCTGTGGCACACGAAGCACAGCTGAATGGCATTTGCTTTCCCATCTGACTGCCTGAAATCCTCATCCATGGCTATCCTTACCCATCCCAAAGCAGCTGGATTATCCAGGTTTTCCTAACAGGTCTCTGTTAGGCTACGGATTTATGTTAAGATGAAGCGTAAGCCCTCTTCTTCAGCCACTGCATCCCAGCCTCCAGCATGCAATAGAGGCCCTGAAATGAGGTTATTAAGACTAAAAATCACTGAAACTTTTATAAGGGTAGCAGCACAGAGCTCAGACACAGATGCACTAGCAGCAGACCACCGGAACGGTCTTCGGGGTTAGCAGGGACCCACGATGCAGTGAGAAAGGTCTCATTTACTAAACATGCAGCTTCTTCAGCAACTCTCTCGAGATGGATTTGCCCATTAGCAACTGAGAGCCTGCAGCTTTCTGCTTCCCGGGAGCCTCACCCGCACAGCCCCAGCCGTGGGTGGAAGAGGAGAGCGATGTTTTAGCGACAGCTCCCTCTCCTGACTTTGCACCTGTACTGCATGCGTGCACATGGCCCGTATTGATCAATAATCCAGCACGGATCCCCTCGAGAAAACCACAAATACACTTCCAACAGCACAGCCAGGTCATCTTTCAGCGTAAGTCAGACAAGAGAGCTGCTTATACTCACAAATGATGTAGGAGATCATTATGCCTGGAACATAGTGTCCAACTACAGCCAGAATCAGGCAGCCTGAACAGACACTCATGCAGAACTGAAGGAAGAGAGAGGAACAAACAGAAGTGACAAGAGGCAGAGGTACATCTACGCAACCAGTGCAGGAAACCCAGTTAGAGCAAAACGAGGGATGCTCCTAACACAGTGAGTATGCCAGCTCTGCACCCAGTAGATTCAGATGGTCACAGCTCAGCTTGGTCGGGTTAAGCTGTAAGCATTAGAGGTTTAAGCGCAGGAAGACCAAGGGAACCCAAGACCCCAGTAAAATGAACCAAAACTTTATTGACAGTTCTTTATGGAGTAAATTATGTTCCTCGAGGCTAGGATGGGATATTGCAAATTGCCATTTTAGAGTACATCTCCCCTGCAGAGCTCAAGAGAAACCCGTGCTGTCCTGACATGGACAGGAACCTGCTGCAGAGTCACCAGATGCCGTGCCACTGCGGTGCCACCAACCTGCTGGCAGAAGCATCAGCAGAACCCATGCTCCTACCAGACCAGGACCTTCCTCCTCTGGAAAAAGTGGAAGCATAATGGTGCAGCCCTGACAGTTTGTCCTGTGTTCTGGGGAGGGGGAGAAGTGGGACAGACACCCCTGCAAGCCAGGGCACGGGTCAGACAGTGACTAAATCCAGCAGTGAAGAGTTTCATTCATAATGGAAACGGTCTACGAAAGCTAGGGCCCCTCTAAGGGCTTTGCTCCCAAGGAACTCATGCTTTACAAGCATCTTGGTCCTGGTCTGCTACTCCCTGTAGTTGGGACAGTGTTTTAACAGAAGAAGAGCAATCAGCAGTGACAGAAACCCACTCCTTTTGGCACACTGGACCCCAGCTAGCCTGTCCTATTTTTTATGATGCTGAGGCACCTCCTATCTACAAATCCTTTTCTAACAACACACGTCACAGCCATCAGAACATGGTTAATGACAAGTTTCCATGTGCTCAGAAACACCACTGCATTTGGATTTTACTAGCTACAATCTCAGCTAGCAAAATAGGTAGGACCAGCTTGAAAGTGGAGCCTGTGAAAGGAGCAGAGATGTCGGTTCCCCCTTTTTCTCCCCACTCCCAATTTAAGAGCTTCCTTTGCACCCTAAGAAATAAAACTAAGTCTAGCTAACCACAGAAGGGGTTAGTCCAGCTCCAGTTTACAAATACTGAAAGCCAATTACTCATTATTTAAGCTTCCCATGGCATAGAGTCTGAAAGGAATGAACAGCAAATGTTAAACAGGGACAGCAATTGTAAAAATACTGATTTTACATTCTTCCATCTCCTAGGCCACTAGCAATGTAAAGAAAAGCCCCTGCACAGAAGAGTCGGTATCTCCAGCTTACCTTGGCAGGATTTTGCCTCTTGTACTGTAGCAGTTCCTGCAGGTACAGCCTGAAGGTTACCCAGCTCTCTGCCAGACAGTGGCACAGCTCAGGGACACTGAGCAGGTGAGGTTGTGCCCCTGAAGTCACCCCCTCACTAGAGACAGACAAGAGCAAGAAAACAATCTTTGAACATGGTCTGTTTTGTTGGTGGGGAGTGGGGAGGGGGGGGAACAGCTGCACTGGGAAGCAGAGATCCCTACCAAAGGCTTGACAACACTGACTGCATCTTCAACTGAACTATGGAAGGTGCTTGATTTGGGGATACTTTTTTCAAGAAGAGAGCCAAGAGACACCTGAGCCAAGCAGCAGACACCATGCCACAGCACCCCCGTGCCACAGGCCCAAGATGCAAAGCAGTTTACTCAAAGCCACACAGACAGAAGTGCTGGAGGTAGAACTAGTTCTGTGGCCTCCTCTGGCAGCAAGTCTGAGGTAGCCAGAGTGTGGTGCTCAGACCTATAAACATGGCCCAGCATGGGATGCGAGCTGTGCCACCACAGACAGCATGAGTGGGCTGCAAAAGTCAGTCTTGGAGACTTCCTTCTCGCTGGAGGATTCTTAAAATAGTCCAGGATAGATCCAGGGAAGAAACTCGAGAGTTCCTAACGTCAGAAGCACTTGAGCTTTATTGCTGCTGAAAGAATATTAGCTTTCCCCAGAGCCTCAAACTGTGGCTCCTGAGCTGATAAGCAGCTCCCAGTGCAGGAGAAACCACAACCAATGTTTCACAGCAGAAGCCATGCAGTCTATCGACAACAGCAAAAAGGGCAGGTGGGATCACCATGCTGAATTAAGGCTTGCCCACTCTCCCCTCTCACCAAGGAACATGTCAGTGAGCTTACCTCTCTCCTCCTGGCTCCTCCGAGGGCTGTGCTGTAGAGAGAACACAGCAGATTAGCCAGCCAAGTGAAAAATACAACCCGACATCTTCAGCACTTGAACAGAGCAGAGACAGAAATGCATCAGGAATGCACTCTGGGAACCTCCTCCGTGCTCTCATGCAAGCAGGAGTCACTGCCTTGAAGTCTGAGCTGTGCAGGTGCCAGTGAAGCTCGCCCAGAGACTGGGAGCAGCCAGAGCACTGGTGTCAGGGTGCCCCTGCACACCTCACTTGTACCCGAGGTGTGCCCTGCTGCCAGCACATGGGGGCTTCTCCTGCATGGCGTCCCACGTGTCAGGGCAGTGCCATCCCTGGGGCAGGTGCCTGATCTGTGTCACTCAGAGGGCTGCCAGCATGGTCCCTGAGCTGGGCAAAGCTTCAGATCCCACCCCAAGGCTCAACATGGCACTGGCAGGTCCAAGCTGCATTTCCCACTGACCAGCCCAGCCCACAGTCCCTGGCAGGACGCTGTGTACGAATGCCAGAGATCTCCCTGCTGCCTCTGTCCCATCCCACAGAACTGAGTAACAAATAACAGCCTTGTGTATAATTATCTAATTTTAGGGCTCCTTCTTGTCCCCTGGCAGCCCTTTGTACCAGGCACAGATGTAACTACTCTCCTAAGGTCTGGCAGTCTGGATAAGAGCACAGGAAAGCTTCTCCCATTCCTCACTGCATCGATCCCAGTGATGATCCAGCAGGGACTTACTGCATGAAGCACTGAAGGGAGGGGCAGTGCTTCAGTGGCAGAGGTGACATGTGATTATGCCCAGCCTTTAGAGACACACAGGGAAAAAAACCCCAACATTCCTACAGCAGCTGGAACTCCTGAGCCTGGCTGCCCACAGACGTGGGTGTCCTTGCTACCTCACCAGTGTCTGGGGATGTGCAGGGCGCAGCCAAAGCTCTTGCAGCAACATGGTCTTTGTAAGTCTCCTGTGTTTAACACTCCCTGATCGTGCTGTGAAGGCCCCTTGAGGTCTACCCTCCTCTACCTGTCAGCCTAGTGCCCAAAAGCTGGCAGGGATGGTGTCGTGGTTTAACCCCAGCTGGACCGACACAGCCGCGTGCTCGGTCCCCTCTGGTGGGATGGAGGAGAGAATCAGAAGGGTGAAAGTGAGAAAACTCCTGGGTTGAGATAAAGGCAGCTCAATGGGTAAAGCAAAAGCAAAGCAAACCAAGGAACTCATTCACTGCTTGCCCTCAGTGGGCAGGTGCTCAGCCTGCTCCAGGAGAGCGGGGCTCCATCACATGTAACAGTGACTTGGGTAGACAAACACCATCACTCTGAACGTCCCCCCCTTCCTTCTTCCTCCCCCAGCTTTGTGTGCTGAGCACCACACCACACAATATGGAACATCCCTTTGGTCCCCTGGGGTCAGCCGTCCCAGCTGTGTCCCCTCCCAGCTTCTTGTGCACCCCCACCACCTCGCTGGTGGGGCTGTGAGGGGCAGAAAGGCCTTGGGTCTATAAGCACTGCTCAGCAATAAGGAAAACATCCCTGTGTTATCAACACTGCTTCCAGCACAAATCCAAAACAGAGCCCATACCAGCTAATATGGAAAGAATTAACTCTATCCCAGCCAATACCAGCACAGACAGATGCATCTTTGATGATGTCTGGCCAACATAAAACTTAGTTCAGGCCATCCAAGGGGCTCTAAAAATCAGCAGGACCCTATCCCCTGCACTGCACATCACCACGTAAACAGGACTAAAATAAAGGTAGGGAGTTTACGTCCAAAGTCCAGGCTACGTGGTGGAAATGGGATTTATAATGCAACATGAGCAAACAGGGGCTTGAATCCTCCCTGGATGCAAAGCTCAAGAGTGGCAACAACTCCCCCAGGGAAACACACAGAAGAGGTGAACAGTGGTCAACACCCAGCGAGGCTCCAGACCCCGCTTCAAGCTGCAGAAGAGAGCAACCGCTTGTAGCAGCCTTGCCACTGTCCCCCTGAGACACAGACGTGGGGCCAAGTGTGTCAGAGTCCTCCTCCTGCTGCAGGCAGTGCACCAGCCCACTCACACATTGCAGTGGAGCAGGAGGCCCTCGCCCAGAGGAGGAGGAGGCGATTCTTTGAGAGCGTGACCCAGATTTCCAGTAATGGGGCCTGACAGGAGGAGTCGACTGCTCTCAGACTGGGCTGCCCACCCGCCCCTCTGCCCTGGCACGGTGAGGGGGCAGCCAGCAAGCACTGTTCTCACAGACAGCCGGGGTGCAGGCAGCATCATGGACACAGCTCCACCCCCACAGGGCAGCTGCTTCTCCCATGCGACCGCTGTTGCTCCGTGTTGTTATTGTGCTCAGGAATCCAAAGCTGCTTAACCGCAGCACGCAGAAATCCAGCTCTGTCTCATCTACCACCTGCACTAACCCACCACGCACGTTAGGTCTGGCACTGGCCTGTCTGTAGCAGCTGGCTGTACTGGTTGTGCCGTAGCAAACCAGGTGCTGGGACACTTGTCACACGCTGCTGGACAGACAACACGGCCAGCAGGGTGGCACAGGAACCCCCACTCCTCTTTGAGTGGCTGCAGCAACCCAAGCCCTTCAAAACACGCCAGCAGAGGGAGTGAAACAGTTCTCACCTGCTTCTGAAGGTTTCTGAGACACTTTGGGAAGCTGCAGAATGTTTCAGCAGGCTGCAGAGCGTTCATGTGATTTGGCACAGCACAAGCTGTCTTTAAAACCAACAGGATCTTGCTTCCTGTAGAGCAACCTGTCTGCTGTCCACCACAGTGTCTTACAGCCATCGAAGGACCAGCCCAGCCACAACAAAACTAGAAGCATTTCTGACAGGCCACGTTCACCTAGGTGAGGTTTAACTCCAGCCTGTGCTGCAATACTGCCTAGCACTGGTAAACCAAGCCAGCAAGGACAACCACAGCTGGCTTCAGCTCATCAATAATGGGCTGAAACCTGGCTGTCAGCATCTCACACAGGACTGTGGGTTAATGCAAACCACTTGACATACACCAGGCTCTTCTGGCAGACCAGGCAGCCACACGAGAGTTTAGGTTACATGCTGGTACTGACAAATTATTGCTGATGGATTCCTTGGCTCTTGCAGGTTTTCAGCGCTTCCCCAAGAGGCATTCTTCATCTGTGTGTAAACTTCAGCTAGAAAGCAGAGGCCCTTTTTAAGGAGTACTAGCGTTCAACTGCAATGCAACCTTTGCTAGAGCTCTCCTACACTGACCACAACTCAGCTGCCAAACAACAGCACAGAAAACATCCCTACGTGATAGCCAATTCAGGAGAAAGTTGAGGGTTTCCTGCAGCCCTTAAACAATGTTTAAGCGGAGCCCCACATATAGCTGGTTACATATGGAGAAAATGCCCTGCGTGGAAGCTGAAGATATGCAGGACCTAAAAAGGTCGTGCGTTTCACTGCTGTTAGCGTGTCCCTGGTCACAGTGTGTGAGTAACTGCAAAGTACACACTGAGGTTTTAGCATTCCTTCAGGAGTGATGTTACAAGCAGTCATCCGAGACACACAGAACTACCACAAGCTGAGGTTTGTGTATATACGTGCCGACTCCTGAAGGTGTGGTACTGACCTACTTCCAAAAGCTCCAGGAAAGGCTTACAGGAAGCACTGGGGAGGAAAGCCACAAAGCTGCAGCTCTGCTCCAGCGGGAAGCAAGAGCCACACAAGAACCCCTAAGTATTCAGCAGTGCCAATTCAATAGGAGGCCCCTCAGGGACACAGAGCACCGCTCCTTCCTTGCAGAGGCTGAGGAGACACGGCCCAGCGGACCATGCTGAAATCAGGGCTGTGAACTAGCCAGGCACACCAGAAAGGTGTCCCTGTTCTTTGCTGTCACCTGCAGAAAAGCTGCAAAGGAGTGAAATATGGGGAAGAACACCACTGAGGAGCAGCCCAGTAGGATGTGCACTGCCTTCTTGCAGAGCTGACGACACAGGATGAGCCTAACCCCTGGTGTGTTGTTTTGTTTTTCTTTCTTATTCCTCACTGCTCTGCATCACAGGAGTTGATTTCAGTGTGGATTTCCTATTTCTTCTGTGATAACATAACTCCTGCAGGCCTGGTACTTGCTGGAGCAGTTCTACCCCCACCTGCCTCAATGCCACCATTCTGTATGGGACACCAGGCTTTTGCATTTCTGGACATGTTTCAAATGAGATGTTTTGGGTTGGCTTTAAACTATTCCCTTAAAAAATTGATGCGAGTAAGCAGGAAATTAAGTTGGCCAGTCAAGTTTGGCTGCCTGGTTACCTGAACCACACAAAGCAAACAGTTTCAAGACTACAGCTGAAACATATCTAATCTTATCAGGACTCCTGTGAAAGCACCCTTTAAGTCAGTACCCTGTTAGGTCAAATGAAGGGCACCTTACAAACATGCATATAGAGGGGCTTTCATTCAGAAACCCTCCCTAGAGCAGGGGGGCAGGGATGGAGGGCCCCAGGCTGCCTTTGAACAGCAGCAGTAGATGCAGTGGGCAGGTCTGGGTCCAGTCATTTAATAAATTCCAATAAAGGAGGCACTCAAAGCAGACAGCAGCTAATCCACGCTTATCATCGTTAGGAGGCGATTCCTCTTGTTGCTTTTGTGCCTAGCATTGGCAAAGACCCTCCAATAAATGGGGAAGACAAGCCAAGTGACCAGACAGGGCAATTAGCTGGAGACTAGATGCTGTTCAGCAGAGGCACAATACCCTCACTGTCCCTGCCATCAGACCTCATCACCCACCCTGCCACCTGCCCCAAGGAGCAGTGGCCCTCACCCTCCCTGCCTCTCTCAGAGCACAAGCCCATGATACACTCAGCTAAATATACTCAGCTAAACCCAACACAGCTCAACCCCCCGTGTTTCCATCCCTCAGCTCAGCTGCCCGCACGTGCTCAGGGCTGGAACGGTCTTTTCACCAGGACATTTGCAGGAGAGAAAGGACACAGCAGAAGTACTGCACCCTCCCTGTCACCAGCTTCCCCAGCAAGCTAGCTGGGCCCACTTAGTCACTCCCAAAATGAACTATTCCCAGTGCCAAGAGCAATTGTCCCCACGCCCGGAGCACGAGAATGCACAGGAGGGATATCCAACAGGCAAGAGGCAGCACGAGTATCAGAGCTTGCAGCTCCAGCAGAAACAAGGCTTACAACACATATTGGGCTTGTGTGGCAAGGTTTTGGTAGCAGGGGGCTACAGGGGGGGCTTCTGTGAGAAGCTGCTAGAAGCTCTCCCCGTGTCCGATAGAACCAGCTCCATGAGGAGCCGCCGCTGGCCAAGCTGAGCCCATCAGTGATGGTGGAAGCAACTCTGGGATAACTTTCTTGAGAGGGGGAAAAGAAAGCTGCACAACAGCAACTGCAGCCAGAGAGAGGAGTGAGAGCATGTGAGAGAAACGGCTTTGAAGACACCAAGGTCAGTGGAGGAGGAGGAGGTGCTCCAGGGTGAGAGTAGGGATTCCCCTGCAGCCTGTGGTGAAGGCCATGGCAAGGCAGGCTGTCCCCCTGCAGTCCATGGTGGAGCAGATATCCACCTGCAGCCCATGGAGGACCCCACACCAGAGCAGGTGAAGGAGGAGGATGCCTGAAGGAGGCCCATGGGAAGCCTGCACTGGAGCAGGCTCCTGGCAGGACTTGTGGACCTGTGGAGAGGAGCCCATGCTGAGCAGGTTTGCTGGCAGGACTCGTGACCCCACGGATGCCCCACACTGCAGCAGTTCGTGAAGAACTGCAGCTCCTGAAAAGGACTCATGTCAGAGAAGATTGTGGAAAACTGTGTCCCGTGGGAGGTACTCCATGCTGGAGCAGGGGAAGAGTGTGAGGAGTCCTCCCTCTGATGAACTGACCACAATCCCCGTTCCCCATCCCACCGTGCCTCTGTGGGGGAGGAGGTAGAGAAATTGGGAGTGAAGTTAAGCCTGGGAAGAAGGGAGGGGTGGGGGAAGGTGTTTTAAGATTTTGGTTTTGTTTCTCGTTATCCTACTTTGATTTTGACTGGTAATAAATTAAACTGATTTCCCCAGGTGGAGTCTGTTTTGCCCATGATGGTAACTGGTGAGCGATCCCTCCCTCTCCTTATCTCAACCCATGAGTCTTTTGTGATGTTTTCTCTCCCCTGTCCAGCTGAGGAAGGGATCGACAGAGCAGCTTTGGTGGGCACCTGGCATCCAGCCAGGGTCAAACCACCACACACGACCTATGAGAGAGCCAGGAGAGGACAGGCTGCAGCCACAGCCCAGCAGCTGGTAACACTAGAACTGTGTCACCAACACAGTGCTGCTCATCACATACCTGAGAAGTCAAACAGGAACCTGGGCTTCCACCTCTCCAGCAAGAGGATGCCAAGAAGGGACATGCTGAGGAGGAAGAGGGGTCTCAAGGAGGTGGAGGAAAACAGCCTAGAAATCAAACAAGACATTGTTAAGCAGGAAAAAGGGAGCAAGTTACTGCTTTTGCTGAGCAAACAGACACAGCTCAGTGTATGGCAGAGCAGAACCACCCAACTGCTACCAGCTCTGCAGACACCCACCCCTGCCAAGCACGCTCTCAAGCCGTGCCTTTGCCCACCAGCAGACAGCTGACTACCTGCCATCTCCCAGTGCTCTCCTCCCCTGCTCCTCAGCTCCTCCTCCGGTGGTAAAACAAGGCTAACGCTCCCTTGTACACACACAAGTCCCTCCAAATCCTCAAGGTGGAGGCTCTAGATAAGGTAAATACAGAATGCTGTAGCAGACTGGTGGAGAATCAGCCTGTTTGCTGGGAACTTGCATCCGACCCCTCATCACGAGGTCCTGAAGGCAGCACCAAAACACACCCTGCACCTGCTCCTGGATGCCCGTGCTTTTATCACCCACCTCTCCCTGTTTAATCAGGGCCTAGCACTTAACTGGTTCAGTTGCTCACTTGACTCTATCATAAAACCCGTCCTGTCCCACATCAACACCAGCTCCCATAACACTGCTCACACACAGACGTGCCACCCCACCGCCAAGGAGTTTATCTCTCCACTCCACACGGGCTGAGCAGAGCAGGTCCCAGGGGGTGGCACGTGCCAGCAGTGGCTGTCTGCACTCCCCTGTCCTCCAAGCCAGAGCACCAGCACTTCCCTCTGGCTCAGAGAAGCTTTTAAGTCGCTCCAGAAGCAAATGCTGAGAAACGCATTCCCCCTCATGCCTTCAGTGAAAGCTCCTTTCCAGAAAGGGAGAGCCACTCTGCTGTTTTACCTTAGAATCATAGAATCATTATGGTTGGAAGGGACCTCCAGGGTCATCAAGTCCAACCTTTATCCCATCATATCCCTAACCATTGGACCATCAGACCATGGCCTCAAGTGCCTCATCAACCCGTTTTTTGAACACCCCCAGGGACAGTGACTCCACCACCTCCCTGGGCAGCCCATACCAGAGCCCAACCACCCTCTCAGTAAAGAACTTCTTCCTAATCTCCAACCTAAACTTCCCCTGATGGAACTTGAGGCCATTTCCTCTTGTCCTTGCTCCTCTTCAGTGAGTATTTGCCAATAACTACTCCCAAATGCACCAGCCAATGACCCGTGCTGCAGGGCATCTCCCCATGCAGCACAGGGGAGGGCTGTGCTCCCCACCACCCCACGGTCAGGGGCTTGGAAGCGAGCTCTGTCTCACCAGGCAGCACAGAATGAAAGCCACACACTTTCCGTGGGCTTACAGGACCTATAAATGACCTAAACAACAATTCCTTCTCATGGGACAACAATTCTGTCGGGACAATTCTCATGGGACAACAGCTCTGGAAGAATTTCCTCCTGTTCTGCCTCATTTATGGGCTGCAGTTGAAGGATGCTGGCTGAATCCTCCATGGGACCATAGAGTTCCTCCCCCTCAGTGATATTTAAGCCACTCTCTAACGTCCCATATTCCAGGCACTCTTTGTTCTTCTGGGCCTTTTTGTGCACAGTTCCTTAGCTGTCATTGTCTCCCGCCCCTGTCACCCCACTGTATGCCTCTCCCTCTCCCACTAACTTCAAAGCTCTGCTTTCAGACCCTTCCAGCTGGTGGAAGGGTCCAAAACCATCTAAGTAACCAGCACCACGTATGCTTCTGACAATCATGTGGATGAGGACACAAGTGGCCTCTTCAGAGTGACTTTAGAGGCTGTTTGGTCACAGGCTTTCCCCATTTCTGACTTAAGGGTCTGCCCCTTCCTATTTCACCTGCTTTTAACTATTTCCCCAGGCAGTTTTGACCTTTCCTGGTGGGAAAACTGCTGGCCCGGAGCGTTTTTTGCCAGCAAAACTGACTCACTGTTTATCCAAGCAAACAGGATGTTTT
>VZRW01000558.1:0-10040 GCA_013398125.1 Aegotheles bennettii | reverse complement strand
CCAGTACAGAGCCCTGGGGGACACCACTGGTGACTGGTCGCCAACTGGATGTGACTCCATTTACTACCACTCTTTGTGCTCGGACATCCAGCCGCTGGAGGGAAGGGATGCCATCCAGAGGGACCTTGACAGGCTTGAGAGGTGGGCCCATGCAAACCGCATGAAGTTCAACAAGGCCAAGTGAAAGGTCCTGCACCTGGGTCGGGGCAATCCCAAGCACAAATACAGGCTGGGTAGAGAATGGATTGAGAGCAGACCTGATGAGAAGGCCAGAACCAATTTTCTTTTAGTGATTTTACTATTCAGTGAAGTCTCTTCTAAGTAACGGCACTTCCTGAAATTAACAGCACGTTTTTCAGTCAGTGTCTGCTTCTAGGACTGACAACGCTCCATGTTTATAGTTACTGCTGGAGAATGGCATGCAGAACCAAGGCCACTGCTTGGTTCTGCTAAACATCTTATGCTCCAGAAAGAAAAGGGAGGAAAAGGGGTCACACCTGTGACCCTCCTACAGGGAGAAGCAGACCAGACAGGTGACCCAAAAATTGACCAACTGAATTATTCCATCCCATACGTGTCATAGTCGGTCTAAATCTGACGGATCACAAGGGTCAAGCTCCCTTTGTCCATGGCCGGTGTCCTGGGAGGACTCCATTTGTTCATCTGCCTTTGATACCAATCTGTGTGTTCCTGCCTCCAGCTCCCGTCTGCTGCTGTCTCCAGGAGCCCAGTTCAGGGCTTTTCCAGGGCCTGCCCTGCAGCCTCGGGGGTGACATGAGCGTTACTGGGGCAGGGGAGGGGGCGGGGCACGATATTGGTTTTGTATATATTTGCATACATTTTTTTTTTCCATCATTATTGTTCCATTAAAGCTGTGTAGTTTAGTTTCCAACCCGTAAGTCTCTCTCCCTTATTCTCTTTCCTTTCCCTTTCTGGGAAGGGAGAGGGGTGAATAGAGAGCGTCTGTCATTCATTTCATTGCTGGCCCAGCATTAAACCATCACAAGAAGGACTTGGAGGTCCTTGGAGGTTGGTTGATAAAAAGATCAACATGAGCCAGCAATGTGCACTTGCAGCCTGGAAAACCAACGGTATCCTGGGCTGCATCAGAAGTGTGACCAGCAGGCCAGCAGGTCATCGGAGGTGTTTCTCCCCCTCTCCTCCACTCTCGTGAGAGCCCATCTGAAGTACTGTGTCCAGTGAAATGGAAGGGTACAGGCTTTTTAGGAAGGACATGTTATCTCCTTTTACATTGAAAAAGCCGTTGATCAAATAACCTTAATGAAGCAGATGGACCCTCCTTCCACATAACCTCACACTCAGTTTGTCCTGTAGCTCTTTTGCATCTATTAACAGTTCTGCATCTGTTAGATCCCTCAGTGCTGTAAGCACTGCATGACTTCCAGCAAAACAGAGGTTATTGTTGTTGTTATTTAGATTAATTAAATAGCAGCATGTTTTATCTGTTTTAGAATGGGGGATAGACTGCAGGGTTCTGTGCATCCTATCCCCAACACCTTTTACAATAATGATAGTCAGGCAGACAGTTTGATCAAAATATGGCTCTCTTACTTTGTAGGAGAGTGCTGACTCAATATTGAAAATTTTTTGCATTCATATTGCTTAAATTAATAGTGTGAGACTATAAAGTTGTGCACGCTGAGAACTTCAAGACAGAGGTGAGCATAATTGCCTGTTTCAAACAGCTGGAGTAGATGAACAAAAATTTGCTCTACACCCTGAACAAACGTTTCATAAGTTTCATGTAGTGATATATGATTAACAATACTGTATTCTTCTATACATGACTGTGGAATTTGAGGGAAAACCAGGTCGGCCCTGTACACAAAGAACCCTTAAAGGATGTCCTTGCTAAATCTTGTGCGACCCGGGGGGAGCGACAAGCCCTCTCGTTTATCACAGGATGCATCTGACCAGGGGGCCTCGTGGAGGCAGGGACCCTTGCTCTGGTCAGCAAGGTAACAGAAAACTTGTGTAGTTCTTTGTTCCTTCAGAGGGCTACGCTGTCCGATGGTGACCTTTTCCTCATTACCTGCGAAATGCATATTAAAGTTGACACCCCTGTCTATGCTAATGAAGATTATAGTGAACACGCTATACATGTATGACCATAGCACTCCTCTCCACCCAAATCATACTACATGTCACCTGAGGGAGGAACCTCATAGCTTTGGGGATAAAAGGCAGAGAAGAGGATCATTAAGTGGGAGAGAAGAACCTAAATGCAGATGGACCAGCCGATGGGCTGTGTTCTCTTCCTCCACCCCAGGCAGGGACGCCTCTCTGGGTAAGCGCCATGCCTTTCACCTTCTGGGTGGAAGTGTCCCTGCATTGTATTATTGCTACTATTGCTAGCAATATTAACATCAATTAGTAGCACTCATGCAATCAGTGCATTTATCAATGGCAATTCTGAACTTGTTATATCTGTCGCCTTAATAAATTCTCATTCTTTACAACTTTGCGCATCTGTTTCAGTGTGAGTCCTTGGTGGGGCTCTGAGACAGACAACATTGTCTCTGAATCTGTTTCAGTGCAAGTCCTTTGTGAGACTCTGAAACAGGCAAACGTTGACTCTGACAGGTGGCTGCGCACACACATATTCCCTTAGACACAAACCGTTGACCGAGTCTGGGACTAGGACTGGATCTAGCTGCACCTGGACTCCTCTCTGAAAAGGAGTTCAGAAAGCAAGGGGGTCTGGTCTGAATCTCGTCACTCAATGGGATGGCCTTCCCCAGCCACCTCACAGAGGCTTTTATCTTCCCCTTTTTCATGACAATGACCTAGCTCCAAACTTCTGGATCAGCCATTTCCACTGCTGCACTGTCCTGGTTTGAGCCAGGATGGAACCATTTTTCTTTTTAGTAATTTTACTTTTCAGTGAAGTCTCTTCTAAGTAACTGCACTTTCTGAAATTAACAGCATGCTTTTCAGTCAGTGTTTGCTTCTAGAACTAATAATGCTCAATATTTATAGTTACTGCTGGAGAATGGCATGCAGAAAGGCCCTTGCTTATCCTTATTCCTACAGAAACCAAGGTCACTGCTGGGTTCTGCTAAACTTCTTGTGTGCTGGAAACAAAAGGGAGGACTCTTGATCATGGAGCTCTTGATCCATGAGCCTTTTGTTATATTTTCTCTCCTCTGTCCAGCTGTGGAGGCAGAGTAATAGAGCGGTTTTGGTGGGCACATGGTGTTCAGCCTGGGTCAACTCACTTTTTGGCACCCAACGTGAGAAATGAGGAATTTGAGATAAGGATAGTAATTGGGAGAGATAAGGGGCAAAATGTTAGAGAGAAGAAAGATCATGGGGAATGTTGTTGTAATTGTGGTGAAGGGACGAGGGGTGGATTGTATGTAAATTGTCCACTTTTGTTTGGTGCTGTGATTATATTATTTTGATTTTGGTGTGGGGAATTCTTTTTTGTTGATGTGAGTGAAGATTGTGAAGATGAGATTGTGAAGATGATGAGATAGTGAAGAAGATTGTATAATGAATGTGTATTTCAGTAATAATTCATAAATATGTAATTCACAAAGGAGAGAGGTGGATTTGTGTGGCAAGGTTTTGGTAGCAGGGGGGCTACAGGGGTAGCTTCTGTAAGAAACTGCTAGAATCAGGTTCAGGAGAGCAGTTTACATTTTATGGTCCTTGAGGTCTCTGTAAACCCCTTGCCAACAAGATGCTTGAAGTGATGCAAAATTAATTTATTTTTCCTAATTAGTAGTCTTCCTTGCAACAGTGTTTTCAGTTTTGCTAGCCTGTGTACCAAGGCCCTAGAATTATCAGCACCAGCAGTCTTTTTATGCCCTCGTTCTTGCCTGCCACTCCTCTGTACCCAATAATAATCACAGTCTTTCATCTCTGCAACACCCCATTGGCTCTTACTGATCCCCTTAATCCTTCTGCAGTAGCTGTGGTGTCTAAGAGATAATTCTTCCAAACAGTAAGATGCACAAAGTTATAGGGAAAATTTCCAAGGAAACTGACAAAGCATGAAGGATTTAGTCCTGTTTTGAACTAGAATACAACCAATTCTCCTTTCAGTTAAGTCTCTAACTTTCTGAAGTTAATAACATATTTTTCAGACAGTGCCTGCTTCTTGAATTTATAACACTCCGTGTTTATAGTTATTAATAAGGTAGCACTATGAATGGCATGCAGAAAGGCTCTTACTTATACTTATTCCTATAGAAAACAGGGTCACTGCTAAATTTCTCATGTGTTGTAAGTGAAAGGGCATAAAAGGGTCGCACCTGCAGGGAGAAGCAGACAAGACGGGTGACCCAAAAGTGAACAATGAAATATTCCATCCCATACATGCCACACTCAGTTTAAAGCTGAGGGATCATGAGGGTCAAGCTCTCTTCTATGGCCGGCATCCAAGGAGGATTCTGTCCGTTCTTCTGCCTTCAATCCCAAGCTGTGAGTTCTTGAATCCAGTTTCCATCTGCCACTGAGTCCAGTCTGGGACTTTCCCAGTGCCTGTCCTGCAGTGTCAGTGGTGATGTGATCATCATCGGGGGAGCTTGATATTGGTTTTGTATATATTTCATTATTACCCATTAATATTATTATACTTTTTTTTCATTGTTATTATTTCATTAAAGCTGTTTTAATTTTTTTCCAACCCATAAGTCTCTCTCCTTTTTTCTCTTTTCCTTCCCGTTCTGGGAATGGAAAGGTTTAATAGAGAGCATCTGTTGTCTGTTTAATAGCCAGTTCAGCCTTAAAACTTTGACAGACTTATAACATCATCATCAAACAAAACACTAGAAAATATTAAGATGCGCTAGTGTAAGCATATGCAACATTGAACCACTGCAGTTAAAACAACATAACTTTGATTCTATAACCTTAAGGTGAGGAAGAGGCAAATCTGGGCATTTTACACATTCTGTATATTTCATGCTAAGTATTTTACTTCACTAATCTGTATCATATCAATGTTTAATTTAAGGGAAGAATCTCTCCCTTATTTAGTGCCTTATCTGGCAGCTCTTAGTGTCAGCACTGCTCCTATGGTGCTTTATTTTTTACATTACTACATCTTTTTAAGGAATAAGTTGCAAAAAAAAAAATGTTGCTTTTAGATGCTGTGAGGTTAAGCAGGTTCTTTGTATTACCAAACAATGATTCTCTTTTTAATGTCATCATGCCACACATGAAGAAATACTAGTCTTCAGTTTCCTGCTGATCTCACTGAACATGAATTCAAGATTCTTGTATGCTGAGTCAACAAAATGAAGTAATTGATGTGGAAATCCTTATTCACATAGACACACATGGAGTATTGGGAGAAAGGGGTAGAAGATTGCTATCATACCCTACTATTGCAACCTACTGCTTTTAGAAAGCAGTATTATAGCTCAAGCTTGAGAAGAAACAATCATTATACTAGGAGAATCACCAGAGTCTCCTATAAAGTGCAAGACACACATTTTCTCATAGAAAAATCAAAGGTAAAACTGACATTTGGGGACAAAAGCACATATATCTCTGCAATGATTCAAAAATGCATTCTTCCTGTGTTTTGGACTAGTTTTACTTTTATCAGCTTTTACAACTTGGTGTTCTAATTTGATACAGAATCAATACCAATAAGAAAGGTGGATTCCTCCCTCCTGCCTTCCAACAAACATGAAAACCAAAAAAATTCTAGTCCCTTTGTTCTATCAATATGAAAACAGATCATATGCCATACAACTCAAAAAAATGTTATGTAGTCTTCTGGAATTTAAACCTGTTGTGTTTTCCCCCATACTCCCAAAATTTTGTGACAAAATGGAATTCTCAACTGAAATGAAAACACTTTTTAATTGAACATACATTATTATCTTCCCTGAATTTTCTCTTAACTCAACCACTAATAAAAATATTATCTTCACCATAATGGCAGAAAGGAAGGAGTGTTAAAAAAGAAGGAAATTCCAATATGAAAGTTGGTACATTAGTGTAGCTATGAAAGGAATTTACCACTGCTTGCTTCTCTCCCCCAAGAATCCACTTGGAATATAGCTCACAAGGAATAAAAGAAATTTATGAACATGCAACATGTAAAAGGATCTAATGGATCTTCATTTTGCTGCTTTCTACAAACATTACTACAAACAAATGTATTGGCAATGTGGCAAAACCTGTGGAATTTAAACTTACACAATTATAACTGATGCAGCTGGGCATAAAGCCTGTGCCTATGTACATACTCAGCCCACTTAGTCATCAATAGAACACTCCCAGGAACCCCCCAGACAGTTTCTGCCTAGATGAGATAATTGACCAATTGATAAAGGACTTCCCTTCCCAGGCAGTCCTGGCTTCATGTTGATAAGATAATCAATAGATTGACAGGAACTCCAGAGGCAATTCCTGCTTTGCACAGATAAAGTAACCGACCAATTGATAGATGCTATTTGTATGTTTAGATATGTTTATTATTGGATAGGACAATAGTTAAGATGTACATAGTTAAGATAGTTTAACTATTCAATAGAAACTGATCATGCATATGCTAGAGCAGTATTGACCTGGAGCCAACTAGATTATGAGAATTTACAGAGCTGAAGATGCCATTACAAAGATTCTTGCAATTGAGACACCTGTCGACACCCAGACAACAACTGGCCATACTGTTTGAGCGATTCCCCAAATGAGCATTAACCTATGAAAAAGACTGCAATAAATCAGTTTTGTTAAATAACACTCAGTATGTGAGTATGCAACAGTACACAATGACTGTACAACTGAATCCTGACCACAGAATCTTCAACTCTAATACTTCCACATTTCCACCATCTGTTCCACACTTCTGATGTATCACCTAGAAGTGACCTTCAACCCTGTCAAGTTTCCAAGATGGACAGCAAAGGCTTCCTATTGAAGAAGCCTATTACATAAGGCAAAGCTACAACATAATCCCTAAATAGATCCAACACTGTAGAAAAAGAAAATAGTTTAAATTGGACTATTTTCCCCTCCTTTTATAGTTAGAAAGAAGCTTTTCAGACCTTGAAAACACCATAAGGGAAAGTAATTCAACCTGAAAAATTTTGTGTTCTGTATTCCACACATATATTACTGATATATAGCCCATATATACATTACTGATATATCACTGAATGCAACAATTCCAATGCACATCTCTACAGACTGAAAGCAATCCAGTGTGCAAGCATGATACCTTGCTAAAACATTAAGGAAAACACTCGGATGGTGCTAGATATTTTAAAGTTACAGTAATGGAGTGGAACATCTCCCTTATGAGGAGAGGCTGAGGGAGCTGGGTCTCTTTAGCTTGGAGAAAAGGAGGCTGAGGGGTGACCTCATCCATGTTTACAAATATGTAAAGGGTGAGTGTCAGGATGATGGAGCCAGGCTTTTGTCAGTAATGACTAATGATAGGACAAGGGGCAATGGTTTTAAACTGGAGCATAGGAGGTTCCATGTAAATATCAGGAAAAACTTTTTCACTGTGCGAGTGACAGAGCCCTGGACCAGGCTGCCCAGAGAGGTTGTGGAGTCTCCTTGGCTGGAGACATTCAAAACCCGCCTGGATGCATTCCTGTGTGATGTACTCTAGGTGACCCTGCTCTGGCAGGGGGGGTGGACTAGATGATCTTTCGAGGTCCCTTCCAACCCCTTAGATTCTGTGATTCTGTGATTCTGTAATGAACAATAGGTTCCTGTCTGTAAAACCTGGAGTTGCCATCTTCAAATATAGAAAAGAAAGCCATTGCAAAAAAAACCACCTCTCAGCATTGTTAACTAGCTCAAACCTCAGAAGACACAAGTGATAGGAGTAAGACACATTACTCTGACTAATATATTAAAAATTACATTCCCTGCTCACTGCAGGGGGGTTGGACTAGATGATCTTTAAAGGTCCCTTCCAACCCAAACTATTCTATGATTCTATATGATTCTATGACATTACCACTCTATTGCCTGTGAGGGTCAGTATGATAACCCACAAATATTTAGAATAGCAAGGGAATGCAAGCAAGAAGAAAAATATGCTACAAGACAAATATCTCTTTAATCAACTAAAAAGACTGTCTTCAGTAAAGTAAGTACATATACTTCTTAAAAAGTCAGAGAGATTTCCAAGTGTAACACTAAACATTAGCTATTGGGCCTTGAAAACAAGCACTATTAGTAAAACAAAATTAATGTGATTCACAAAAAAATGCACCTTGTAAATGGAACATTTATGCAAACCTCACCTTGTCACTGTCATTGTTGAAAATGTGATCTTGATGGATTGACTGGCATTGAAACGAAGTGCCAATGCTACCTACAAGACAAGCAGGAGAGAGGAAGGAAAAAAATCATTAAAATTAAAATCAAATTCCTATGAACAGTAAAAATAAATATAGACAGCTGTACCAGTAAGAAACTATTTTTACACAGCAGATATTTACTTGCTAAACATCTGTAGCAGATAGCTCTTATATTCAAGACAAGAAGCAGCAGAGAGACATTTTTCAGTGTGCCAGCAATAACTTCACCCAAATTATCTTTTTCTAATGCTTAAAGATAACAAAATTAGCACGGGTTCATCAATCCGAAACAAACATATGCCATAAAATACATATGCACAAACTTAAGTAAGGACTAAGCCATACTGAACCAAAATAATTAGAAGCTGGGAACAGCTTTTGGCTAACGTGCAAATGAATACATGTACAGAGCCTGTATGCTATGGAAAAAGAGAGTCTCCATCTTCCCATTGAGCAAAGACACTTAAAAAANNNNAAAAAAAAGAAAAAAAAACAGTGTCGTTTGTAAAGCTGCACTATTACATGGTTTCCTTGAGAAAGATGTACTTAAAGCTTTTCCCTAACAATTTTGAAGTTTTGAAATGTGAATAGTTTTATTTTGCAATTTCATATACAGCATTTTTATATATCTTTGTGGTCCACATTGCTTTGAACCATAAGACAACTGATCAAAGATCTTGTAAGAATGCTTGACAAAATACAGACCAAGCACGGGCAGAAATCATTGCCAGTGCAAGATCTCCTTAGACACTTCTCCCAACACAATTATTTGGAAAAAAAATTTGTAATGTGTCATTGCTTATTGCTGTCACTAGTTAGATAAACAAAAATGTATTGGACATAAAACTGCTTTCAATATTTTTTTCTTGCTTTTAAAGTAGAAAGTCAATAATCATATGTGAGCTTCAGTTAACTGGTGACATTCACTTTGCTGTAAGCTTATTTTGTTCAAGGACATGATCTTCAAAGTTAATTTTTTAGAAGAGTTTTAATCCCTCCATTTTCAAATGGAAAGAATGCTTAAGAACATGTCTTTTGGTTATGCACTTCCTCCTCAAGTAATGCCGTAATCGTATTTTGGGAAAGAAAAAAATAGTAAAAAAAATTGATGCAATCTCCCTGTTAGCCTGAACAGCCCTCACACATGATTTCACTACACTGAAATTGTTAAATTGTTACAGACTACTTAAATAGTACATCAATGTAAAAAATGGCCATTAAACCTAGATAGATTTTTTTACTTGAACCTAAAAAGTTGATACCAGTTGCAAACTACAAAAATTGATCCAGCTGTCACAGATTATTTAAAACTATTAGCATTTGTGCTCAGAAGCAGGCTTTGAGGTGAATCTAAATTTCTGTGGTGGGTTAACATTGTCTGGCAAGCAGCTCTCTCACTCCCTCATATCAGCAAGACAGACAGGGACAATTGGCCACCACCATCTGGCCTCTGCCATCTGGCCACTGCCAAGTGAACAACGCCAAGTGGCTGCCACCAATAGGCTGCTGGACACTTCAACACCACTGACTCCCTGACAGGACCACACAGATGGCACTCGTTCAGAAGCCCCACATGGCACCGTGCCACCACTTCTAACCTCAATGCAGCAGCTAGCGCTCGTTCAGCACCCCTACGAAGCCCCATGCCACCTCTTCCCCCCTATGTGTCCCCGTACTGACACTTCCCCCAGAGTGGCAATGTGCGGCCACTTCCCCCTTGTCCTGATTTTGCTGGGA
>VZRW01000557.1:8310-35446 GCA_013398125.1 Aegotheles bennettii | reverse complement strand
CATTCTGTGATTCTGGGTGATTCAGGCACAGCTCAGGTGGCAGTGTTCACCACGCTACAGCCCAATACCTCAATATACTCTACCTCTTGCAGGGCTCCTACTCAAAGCAGTCAGTACCCCAACTGCCTAATAATCTCACTTACCTGCCCTGTGCTCCATACCCTATATTCTAATATTCTAACCATCTCTAGGTCCGCTTCCTTGCTACCATCCACTAACCCTCAACATGGGTTTTTTTTCCTGTTCATCCCCATACACAGGCCCACAAATGTCCTCCCTCTGATCTGTTGTTGCTTGACATGCTTTTCTGTAATGGAAGTAGCACTGAGGTGGTCCTACGTTATTTTATGTTGCTACTTTATTCCACAGGCAACCCTGATGGTGTCTCCCTGTTAACAATGTTAGAACATTAGAACGCAGCGTGAAGTGTCACTATTTGCACTGCATTAATAGCCTAGCTAATGATTTTAATGTTAAGGTAACGGGACAGCAGCCGATGCTGGAATACTTGCCTCCATTTTTCCCCACTGTTCGGAAACACCTCCAGAAGGTTCGAAGAAAAGATGCCCTGTTATGAGGGGTAGCTTGAACAAAGCTGAACTCACGAAACAAGATGTGTGTTCCTTGACGCACGCTGTTAAAACTGTGGAGATAAAGTCAAAACAAGAGAACGTTAGAAAGCTGAACCAATGTGAATGTTCTGGGGCCAGCTGGAACAGTAGCAAGAAAACCACTGGCAGTTACATTTTGTGAAACCAAATCTACAAAGCTTATAACAATCTGTTCTCTAGAGAGAAGACTATTTGCAAAAACCACACATTGGAACTTAATTATAGGAATTAGAGGTTTGTGAAAGTAAAATTCATTCTAAAGAATCCCAGCAAGGGGTGTCCAAGAGCCACTTATTTGAAACCAATCCTATGGAAAATGGCTGGCAAAGAGTAACTGTTGTTTATCTGACCAGAAGATGCCCTTTCTTTTAGTACCATTTGAACCTCACTGCTGTTCTCATCATAGTTTTCCGTGAAGCTGCAAAGAAAAAAAAAATCCTTTTCAACAGAAGCCTCAAGATATAATTTCTAGGTAACTGAATCTTGACTGTATTGGACGTATAAAATCTACTTCAGTTGTCATAAAAAGCAGATTGACACTTCACTAAACAACACTTTGCACAAGTGCACTTTGAAAAGAGTAGTTGGTCATTATGATGGATAGTAAATCTGATATTCACATTACTGTATTTTAGTACATATTTCTCACATTTGAGTTATAAGCACGTTAGGCTAGCAAACATTTGTCAAAAAGGTTTCTCTGAAGTGTAAGAAGCTCTCCTTTGGGCATGATAAAGCTCAACCTGCAAAAACAATAGAAATGCAAATACAAACATTATATACCACATGGTATAATGACAGGGTTGCCTTAAAGATAGATTTTGTGTATTTCACTCTGCATCGTGCAAGTGGGACAAAGCTTTCAAATGCTCCACAGAGATCATTAAAAACATTCACTTGGGACAGCAGCTTAAATCCCCTGAATAGGAAAGAATTAATTAATGAAAAGATACAAGTTCACTTTCATCACAGCTGAACCTCTTCATAGACCATCTTCACAACAGACAAAATCCAGTGGTCAGTGTGAACCCTTTTAGTTTGCAATTTTAAATCACCTCTTTAAATATAAATAGTTTAAATCACTTTATCCTTCATAGTACAGAAAAAGGTCTCACATTTGAAAGAGAACTACACCAGTTAAGCAAAATTAAAAAGTCATGTAACAACCGGGGGTGTGTGTGGGGGTGTGTGTGGTTGAGAAGCCAATTTAATTTTTTCTTAAAAGAAACACAATTTCTGTTTTTTAATGTCCTGATTCTCAAAGACATGCAAATAAATGGAACTTTTTGACATTTGTTGACAGCTAGGTGCAGAACACTGTTTCCAGCCCTCCTACTCAGAATGAAATGCAACTCAAATAAGGTAAGTACAATCACCTTATGATTAAGAAACACTCATGACTCTTGAATCTTGGAATTAGGAATACTCTTTCTGTAAATAGAATGGACAAATACATTATTTTGTATTTATGAAACCTTACTGACGCACCAGTGCTGTACAAACCAGAGGAAAGCACAGCCATTGTCCCAAGAGATTAAAATAAATAAACAAATCATGTGCCTGATCAAAATACGTCAAAATTACAGGGAAGGACTCCCATGACTATCATTGTAAGTAAAGAGTATTCATTACAAAGTGCTGCAGCTCACTGTCTTAGAGTGAATGAGTTCAGAGTAAGGGAAAGCAACTTTCATGAAGTCCCACAAGATGCCTATGATAAAGCTGGAAATGGATTTCAGATCTTCTCATCCCAAACCACAGCCTGTAAAACATTTTTCATTTCCTATTTGCATTGTTTTGCTGATGATTTGACAGGCTGATGGAGAAAAGAAGGATACAGATGGAAAAAGAAATTTGGATAGTAATAGGAGAAGGCAGCTTTCAGAAAGATGACACACTTAAGGGAGATGTTTAGGAAGATAAAGAAGATGAAGACACAATGATACAACTAAACACACCAAATTTTCTTGCTCAGAACAACTACAGCACATGCAACATCCGGAAGCAGATCCTGGCACAACTATAATGGAAAAGTCCAGACATGAAGCTAACATACTATTAGTTCACAGCAGACAGCTCTACAAGTTGCTCCTTAGTTCTAATAAGTGAAAACTCAAGCCACTTGCATTTTCAGCATGAGATGGCTCTAAACTTAGCAGGCAGAAGGGTATGATATCATTTGTTGTTGCTTACTCAGTTAAAAGAGTGGGTGGGTATGCTGGAACATCAGCACACCTGGATGTGCTGACAGCCAAGTGCCGCCAGCTAGTTGAGTAAAAGAGGTACAATATTTCTTTCATTCCTCATTTCTTGCAACAATATTTTAACTATACAATGGAAGGAACTATACAAAGCTCAAGTCTGGAACCATGGGAGTCAGAATTTTATCCCAGTTGAGATGCTGCATTTCAGAGACTCTACTTTATAAATTCCTTTCTATAAGTTGTAAAAGTTCAGCTCAAAGGAGCCAGCCCATGATGGAGCTACCCAGCATGCAGCCCGATGACAAATCAACAGAGCTATTCTCAGGCAGGGTCAAGATCACTACCAGAGACAGGAAAACTATACATTTTGAACAAGCTGTGTATTTTGAAATTCCTTTATCATGGATAGTACAAAAATAAGTTGGTCACCTGTCTCGGCTTAGTGGTCAGGGCGAGCCACAACCCAGAAAATAGAATTGCTCTCTGTTACTCTCCCTCCATCCTCCTGGGGGAAGATAAAAGGGGAATAAGGAAGAGAGACTTCAAGCTTAGAAGTTAAAACTAGAACAGGTTTAATAGAACGGGGAAGGGCTAGCAATACGTGGGAGAAGAAACAAAAAATACAGGTATAAATACAAAACCTGATCTTGATGATCACTGATACAAGTGCCTGAAAGTCCCTTGTGGCAGAGCCAATGCAGGAAAATGGTCCAAAGCTCTTCCCAGCACCCAATGGATTTGGATCCTGCAGAGCACGTGGTGAGCTGATGACAAAGAGCAGGAGCCTCTCTCCAAGACATCAGAGCACAGTGAAGCAGTGAAGGGAGCAGGATGGTGCCGGCTCCCTGTCCTCCTGGCTTTTATAGAGTGTGGGAGGACATGGGAGGGAATACTGACCCCTCTCTGTTCTGCAACCCTCAGATTCCTCAGGGTCCTAAACACACCCTCGCCCTAGGTCCTCATATTGATACCATAAATTTTGCCTGTGCCCCCTCAAACCATAACACCACCTTTCCTTAACAATTGCCCAGAGATGAAGTTACCATCAATGTGGCAGGCAGCAACGGCTTCCAGGTAAACCTTCTGGAAGAAAAAGAAATAATAATGATCAAAGTTGCTTGCAGATATTCCAACAGCATGTAGGGAGTATGACCAACACCTTACCTATGATTTTTACATACATGTGAACAGATGCCTTTTCCAGATTTTTTTGAACATAAAAATAAAACAAGCTGCAGACTGAGAGGAATGGCTTAAGTAAGCAAGATATCAACAGCAAAGCAACAAACTTAGCTCAAACATTCTCAGCAAGTTTAACAGCTGCTGAGATTCTTCCTTTACGACTGCTCAGTCTTCACTTTATCTGCCGTCCTCTCTTTGAATAACTCACACCCTTAGCAAAGTTAGGTAGCCAGAACTTAACAGCACATTGGCAGGAGAAAGACTTTCAAACAAACTAGGGTATCTCACCAAAATATTAGTTTGTCCTCAATCATTTAGAAATGGGTTTGTGAACCTAGAAGCAGGGAAAATAGTTTTTCACTCCTCTGGTTAACTTCTCCTTTTTCCCTTTGTAGCACACCCAGTCTTCACCCGTGGGATGGCACGTGCATGTGAGAGGACGAAAATGAGTTTTGGGAGGAGACTGATAAAACAGCCCCAGCCCTCAGAAATGGCTATGCTGGGAACTCTAGCACTCAGGTGCTGCTTCTCTGAACAGAGCTGCTTTCAGTGAGGCTCTGTCTTTTGTGTAATTACATTTTGGCAACCTGCCAGAGTTCAGAAACTTTCAAGCACTCTTTTCAAACCTTTGGACTTCTAAATAGATTGTAAATGTCCCAGGATGCTATGGTAACATCCCAATTGAAACCCACTGCAGTAGTTAGCCTCTGCCTGCTAAACTTGGGCAAAGCCAAAAACGCACAATGCAGAGAGAGCCCCAAGTCCCCAAGAAGGACAGAAGAGCTTGCCAGGACCCTGCTGTCCCCCTAGCAGGTGCCACCTTTAGTTACCATGCAAAGAGCTGATTGAGTTCACAAGACCCCTCCTCTACCAAATGGAAAACAAGGACCATTATTCCTTAACTGAGAGTATAACTGCTTGCATTTTCCATCAAGAGTGTGATGAAGGAAGAAAAACTCACTTTGAAGGCTTATGCAGCCTTTCCAGCAAGAACCATTTCCCTCCACACACACTGCTTTTCCTCCCAGTTACACAGGTGCCTAAGTCATTAAAACAGAATTGCATGTCTTAAGTGAACACAAGGTAGTCTCAAATGCAAAGCTGCAATCGAAGGCTATGTCTAGACTGACTGAAACATCTGTAGAGAGAAACAGTGCAGAGGACCTGATGTCAACATTATGGGTATCTCAGGGTTTGTGTTTTCTTGAAACACACTCTTGGACTAGCTCTAGTCTGGTCCCATGGGCTGAACGCTCATTTGCAGTTGAAACACATCTTCCAGTTTAGTTTCATCTGAAAGGAACCCAGGTCACAGCTCCAAGACTGCTTCATGGTGTGAACCAAAGCACAGTAAGCAGGGGTAATCAGGAGTATTAGGATTAGAGAATGTGGTATAATGGGCAACAAAGAATTAACTCTAGTAACAGAAAATACTGAAATTCAAAAGGCTTTAAAATTCAGGCAATTCCTGTATCCTGAAGCAACTAGTCACACTTGCTCCAAGGCTATGCTCTGAAGCAAAGTGAGGTCTGCCTCAACTGGAACAGCCCTGAGAGGGAATACTTAAAACTGTAGGCACCATTGGGAAAAAAATATGCCATTTTCATTGCTGTGATGAATAAATTACTGCCACGTAAGCATTGTTTAATTTAAGATAATTCTATTTTTCTCCTATTGGTTTAAGTGTACTACACTGCTTGCAATATTCAGGCCAATCACTGGATTGTTTCTTTAGCCATCCCTCTTGGAAGGTAACATAGGAGCATTAGCATTCCTCAATTCAAAGCTGTTTTATCAAGTGCTTTTTAAAATTCCACAGATATTAACATTTGGGACAATGAAGTCAGTCTCAAGGAAATTACCATCTTCCTCTAATGAAATTAGCAGTGATTTTTAGGCACTTCCTCTGAAATGTGTTAGCAGTGTTAAGACGAAACAGATGCTGAAAGTTATTCCTGATGACTGGCTCTAAGGAAAAATCCTTTTTTAACAACCCGGCAGATAGGAAATCATTAACACTCAACATTTTGGCAACGCTGGGTGATGTAACACTGCAAACACAGAGGCTGGTTTTTTTGAGATCACAAATTTTAATGATTTGTTTTCAAGCTTCCTGGTATAAGCTGACAAATATCTATATTCATGGCAGAGTTAATACAGAGATTATCCCAAGTACTGTTCAAAAGGAAATGAACCACAGCACCTGTGACACAGCTCAGAGTAGGCAGTGAACAAGCTTTCTTATGTTGCTTTGTAGCAAATCGAACCCTCTGAGACCAGTTTACAGATTCTGGAGAAGGAAAGGATTAAAGGAGTTGCTGTGCTTGCTCTATATTACCCGGAATTCCTTTATCTTTTTTAGAGTTTTTTTATTTTTCCTATGCTAGGTCAGTAATTTAACACCTTGAAGCTTTCAAACCAAAAGCTAAAATGACCTTATTCTGTTGAATTATTAGCACAGAATTAAAAACAAAACAAACAAAAGCAAATCCCCTTCCCCCCCCCCCCCAAAAAAAGAAAACAAACAAACAAAAAAAACCACAAAAAAACCCACAAAACCAGCAAACCAGGGGAGAGAATCTCTAAAAACAGAAAATCAGAGGCCTTTTGATCAGAGCAGCATCATGCAGTTTGCTGTAACTCAAGCTGGCCATTCTTATATAGCAGGAATTAAAGGACTCCCCCTGCCAGGCAGGGCCCTATTAAAACACAATAGCTGTTTGAAAAGGGTAAGCAAGCTGATATGGATATAATAGGCCACATATTGGGCCCCCTTTCTACTCTGAAATAAAGCATCTTCTTAGAGTTATGAGCTGGGAAACCTAGTATTTGGGAAGATGGGAAAGGGCATACAATGGAAGATGGTAAATAGCCCTGTAGAAGCCTTCCAAGCTGCTTAATAGAAAAGTAAAGAAGTCTTCAGAGATAAGCATCAATCACCAGGACTAGCACTTTCAGTCTGATCAAGTGCTATCTCAGCCCACGCAGTGTTTCAGTAAATCTGGAAAGGTCTTGCTGGTATAAAGACAGATTTTATTTTTACAGTAGAAAACACAGTGAGTTGTACAGCACAGAGACAGCTGCATGAATACAATTATAATTAACTTTATGGGGATCATTGCAAGTTGCTACCCAGCTTCTCTCAAAAACCCTTGCCCTTTTCCCCCCTAAACATTAAAAAAAAAATATAATCCAGAATTCTAACTACACAAAGAAAGCTGCTAACTCTCCAGTTAATGTATTTAGTATTTGTTCAAACTGGTCCAACTAGACATTTTGAGGCAAGAAGAAAACTCCTTACTGAACTGCTCTAAAACCTTCGATATGCTGAGGGTATGGGAAATTCAAGTCCTCAGTAAGCTTTATTATCATACAGCCATGATCTCAATTATTTGGCTTCCTTTATTAACCAACAGATGTATTTTTGCCCTCCCTGACATACTGTGGAATTTATTCACTAGCAGCAAGATGCTACAGAAACACACAGTGAACCTGTGGCAAGAGTGAGAAGATGGCACAAAGAAGAGAAACGCTATGAAAACTAGAAGCAACATAAGGTAGTGTTCAGATTTCCTCTAGAGTAACAACACTGGAGGTAGCTATGGAATTGACATTGGCTGGAGATAGATTTTGATACCAAAATGTCAATGTCTACTGAAGGAGGTGTTGCCTTTCTCCTAAGGCAGGCGACCTGGTTCGGGTACGGGACGACGGCTCCCTATTGGCCGCTCGGACCATTCAATCGCTTACACCAATATGGCGGACGGAGTAATGGCAGTTTATTGCGCAGTTTCGCGGGTTTAAATACCCGTGGCTTTACATTGTTGCATTTACCCGGATGATTCTATTGGCTGCGCGGGTTGTGGGGGAGAATAGGGACCCTGTCTTCCCGTACATCGCGAGATCTTGCGAGCGCCTGTCCCTAACTACTACAAGGAGGAGTATTAATTTGAAAATTATTGAATAATAATTGAAAAAAAAAAGAAGATAAAACAAGTTTTAAAAATGCATTTTTCAGGCAAGCTATGCTTCAGCAGTTTGCTATTCACGGGGATGCAGAGACAGTTAAGGGATTTTATCCTGTAAAGGATAAGGAATCTTATTATGGGATGATCTTATCACTATCCCATTGCTGCAGGCATTTGCTGATTTTTATAGCTTGGCATATCCAATTACAAGAAATTTTACATTTGTTGGCCTTGTCCACATTGGAACACACATATTCTTAGCAAGGCAATCAGAAATGCTTCTCAAGATTTTCTGTGACACCACAACACTTTACAGCCTAAGAATGAATACAAAATTCCTTTCAACATCACAAAACAAAACAAAAAAAACAACCCAAACCCAAACAAACAAACAAAAAAAGTCCAAACAAAACACACAACCACCCAATCTCAATTCTGATCTATCTTTTCTTAAAGATCTTTCTGGGAAAAATGTTCCTCAAACTTACACTAGCTTATCTCAATTTAATACAAAGTCTTATAAGCTTAGATAGATGGAAGCCAAGAACTCCTCTGAAATTGACCTCCTTTATGAATATAGTAGTCTAGACTCATGCCAAAACACTTAATTAAAACCAGAACTAAACCATATGAGTTAGTAATACAAAGAAAAGCATAGCTATTGATGAAGCTATCATGTATTCAACAGCTAACATGTATTCTTACATCTTGAGACTTCAAAAGCTTCATTGGAGGAAACAGTATGTTCCAAGAAAAATACCTAGTAGAAAAGGATAAAACTATGCCTTGTAATTCTAAATAATAATAATAAAAAAATATAACAAAGGGAAAAAATACCGATGGGTACAAACTTCCTCTGTTAGTAGGTTTTTCCAAAGCTGCTATTCTCTAGTGCATTTCTATTGAATTCCAGGTGCCGATTTCACATTACTAAAACAGTTTTCTTCAAAACATTTACAGAAGCTGCAGGAAATCTGATCCTTATGGCTTGTGACCAAGCATGAAAAGACATTATTGCTTTATACATGCATTGCAGATTGTATGCAAAAGACTGTAAATAGTCCCACTACATCTGTTATGGATATGTCACTATTTATCTTTCATTTTTTTGCCATATATTCCAACACAATGACTCAGCAAGCACAGCTGAGCTGTTTTACAAAATGATGGAGAAAGATGCTTATCTAACAGCGATCTCAGCATTGAATAACTATTTTGCATGATGGTGAGCTCTGCTACAGACCTTTCCTCAATGGAAGATGGACAATAGAAGATTGCCACAGTCCACCAATTCTGACTTGAGGGCCCTTTCACTTCTGCAAGAATACAAACTAAAACAGAGCAGAGATTTTTGATCAGAAATGCAAGAACAGGGATAAGGAAGTAACTACCTAATGCCATAGATATTAAAAACAAGTAGACTGATGGAGAAAATAAAATTAAACAAGAGATCCTGTGCCATCCCAAAAACGATATGTGAAGCACTATGAAATACCCAACTGATGAAATGAGTTACAGCAAAATAACCACAAAGAGCACATATATAGAAGGCTCCTTGAAGATTTTCTTAGGAATAGCAGTGACTTCCACTCCTCTTTTGTTGAACTGCCAAATGCACACAGTGGGATGGACTGAGAAGTAGGAAAACTGTACCACAAATGCACATAACCAAGAAAAAATATTTCTCTATTACCTTCTAATCAAGATCAGAGAGATCACTTTTTGGCAGATCCTAGGATTTTGTTCTTTTGTCTCTCTCCCCAAATTATCCAGACTTGTTTCAAGAGTAAATTTACACATTTGAAGTGTGTCACAAAAGTCTGATTTTAACTCCCAATTGGGATCATGCATACATCTCCGAATTTGTACTAGTAACATTAACAACTATGATGAAAAGTAATAAAAAAAATGGAAGCATAAACAGAATTATGCTGGAGTTATGAATTAAAACTAGACAGAGGACAGTACATTCAACTCTAGCCCAGAGAAACAGTAGAAACACAGCTAACTCAGGTACATATAGTTCTAATGCTTCTACCATTTGCCAGGTTTCTGGACTGCGGCTTTCAGAAAATTTCAAATGACTGTTTTTCAGTTTTATTAGTTATCAACACTGCCTATATGCAACTTGTTTTAATCAACATTAAAGGAAGCTCAATTTCATGGCAAGTGTGTTAGATTTCAACATTTAAGGCTGTAAGAAAGAATATAAATATGCTCAATGCTAGATTTCAACATTCAAGGCTGTAAGAAAGAATATAAATATGCTCAACTACATAAGGTCTCCATGAGGTAGTCAGTCCACTTCTGCTGAACTTATTCTAACAAAAAACACAACTAAATATGTAATTTCCATAATGTAAAGGAACAGGAAAGAAGTGGGCAAAGACTTCACTGCTACATCTCTGAATACGTGCTAGAAGCACCACCATATGACCACACTGCATATAAATGTTGTGACTGCCTCTCTTCAAATAGCAACTGCACAGTGCAGCTCATGTCAACGTATAAGTAAGTGAACGGTTACCTACAGACAATTACCCTGTGCTGACAAGGTGCTGATACCAAGTGTTAACATTCATATGCTATGGCAAATTATCTAGATTATTCTATCACCAAAACAGTACTATAAGTATCCTGAGTGGAGTACTTTATTGCACGCAGCATCAATGGTAAATGTTGTCTTCATGTTCAATTCTATGTTGTTCCTTTAGCTACAAGCCTTCTGAGTTTGTTCTGCTTACCAAAAAGCTTTTTTAAGTTCTCCCCCACCCTGTATTCCTTTGCAAGGGTTTGGATTCATCTGAATATCCACTCACCTGTAAGATTCTTGAGTATGTGGGAAGAAAACACTACATACATATATATATACACCACACATATATTTTATATATATTATATAAATGTAATTTAATATATTGGCAACATGTACAGACTACAGTGGGAATCAGTGTGTTATTCCCATTAATTATGCATTTTTTCCAGATGTTTACTCAACAGCAGTCATCCCAATCAGCATATTTGACAGGCTAGGACTTGTTGCAGTGTTTGTTATAAAGAAACAGCTCTGGGAAAATTAGGAATTCATAGATTCTCTCTGTCAGATGAAGATACCAACACTGTCTCTGCTGTCAAGCAATTCTGTAATAAAAACATCACTCTTCAGGTGGCAGAACTACAGGTTCTGGAAAAAATCCACATAATTTTAATCAAAAACAAACCAAGTTACCTACACCCCCCAATCTTCCATAGCTCTTATACATAACACATACCCCGCGCACAATAGACAGGGGTACTGAAATCCCACTTCTAATACGAGATGGAGAAACTTTAATTACAAGGAAGAGATTTTCACATTCTGACAACTCTTTGTAGAGGTCAGACTGGAAGGCAACAAATGGACTTCAACAGAAAGGCTTTGTGTCCATTAGCAACACTCTCAGTGGAGAAATACGTAACTATTATAGGTTCCCCAGAAATATTTACCAACAAATTCAGTCCTGCAAATCCTTCTGCTCTGGATAGAGACTTTGAAAATGTCTCTACCATAGCAACTTATTCACATTAGTTGCAAAATCTACTCCTCAGAGCTTCTGGCATGAGTGTTGAGTTCTCGTATTTGTTCTCTTCCCACTGATAACCAAAGAACAGAGGAGAGGCAGACAGCACTCTTACGCAGTGCCCTAGGGATCAAGGAATCCCAAGTAAGAGCCTGTCAGGAACCATCAAGCACATTATCCCAGCTGAGATTTTCAGCCCAAAGGGCTGCTTCACAGCTAGGTCATTGACAGCTGCAGCTTCATACCGATTGCATGGCTCGGTCCAGCCTTGCATTGTGTGACAATTTTGTCTTTTTCTCTCCAGAGCAGAAGACATGTAGGAACCCTGAGAGTATTTGAGGAACACATGAAATATTGTTTTTGCAATTGCTCATAAGATTATATCAGAGAGAATATCAACATTTTATGTAAGAACCTGAAAGTATTGTTACCTCCCAGAGGCTACTGATTTACTCAAAACATCCAGAACTAACACAAAAAAACCCTAACAACCAACACCCCTCCCACAAACAGTCTTACTGAGAAGTTCTCCATCTCTCGGAAAGGGAATCTGGCACAATCCGTCAAAGCCTTAAGGACCTTCTCGCTACTATTTTTGTTGTTTATACTACAATTGTACAAAGCACAGAGGTGACATTCTACAATGCTAGATGCTGTAAAGTACATGCAGTACAACATCACTTCTGTCTTGATAATATTACACTATCCTTGCGAACAAGCCAGAACAAGTCACTGTGAAAAGGGAAAAGATGCAGAGCAGATGACAGCAAGATGATGACGATGATGAGGCCATCGACATACACAGAGGTGGAAAAAAACCCTGATGGCTCAAAGCTGGCTTTAAGAATGTCTCCTCTTTATAAGCAGATAATTCAGCTTATTTCCAGTTGCCAATTAAGGTCGTCTTCAGTAAGTGGCTTATTTCTCATGGGCATCCCATCTGTCCCATTCCTGGCCCTTCCCTCCTGTCCTCCTCCCTAAGGGTACTGAGACCATTTTAAAGAGGAGGACATTATTTACAGATTTATTTAGATAATGTTGTATAGCAGTACAGGACTGAACAAGCCAAAATTTTTTCTGATACCAAAGCCTGAGCCACTGCTATTGCCAGAGAAAGCCAAGAGACCAGTATCATATTTGTCCCTAAGGAATCAGTTGAACAAATTGTTCCAGCCAATTCAGACAGCTAAAAAAAAAAAGAGGTACTTTGATTGCTAAAGGTTGATACTTCTCACCATGATCCTATCACCTTCCTATCCTATCTCAAACTATATAGTACTGGCAGTCCTGTTACTCTGAACAAAGCAAATGTTCCTTTGTGTAAAACTAGTGCAGGCCTAGTATTTTGAATTGCCAGGCACACAACAGATCTAAAAGCAGTGTGTGGCCCCCAACACCCCCCCAAACACACATCACAGGCACCTTCTCAGGTAAGTATTATCAAACTGTCACACAAGATCCAGCAGGGGCACTTCCAGTTAGAGCCAGCAAAAACATCCTTTACAGAGAAAGGGGATCTCAGACATCAGTTTGCAGAGCCCAGTGGAAGCAGTGCTGCATCTGCAAGCTAAAAGCAAGATGTCTTTCTCAATCATGCTCCAAGCTGGCAGGTGATTAGGGAGATATTTCACCAGAAATAGAAGAAAACTAGAAGTGTTTTGAGAGAAGAACACAGACCAAAAAGAATGCCTTTTCCCCTGTCTTCAGTTCACTTCTGTTTGGTTTATCAGTCAAATTATAAAAGTGATATGAAAAAGAGTTGCCTGTCTGAGGTAAGTTATCGCTGGTTAATATTTCTGAGCTTTCCAAAGAGTCTTGAACAAAGTAGTACATCTACCTACAAGCTGGGAGAGAAAGTTTCAAGCAAAGGCTTAGTCCAGGAAAAAAGCAAAAATTGCTAGTAGGAAGCCTCTTGGTAAATTTTTTTTCGCTGCTTCTTCCAGCTGAAGTGAAAAAAATAAGCCACACAGACTCCCTTTAAGATCCCAGAAAATAAAGTGGGCTGCAATGCACATTCCCTCTGCGTGATCAAATGCATTAGAATGGGGGCCCTATTTTTCTTCAGTACAGGAAAGATCAAGAAAATAGGATGATAAATAATGTATAGGAGGAACGTGTCCCTTTAAGATATGTTGGCACAGAAGTTAGCCTGGAAGAAGCAAAGCAGCATTAGTGTGTAATTACACAGAGGGCTTTCAAGAGTCTGCATTTCATGGAGATTCAAAAGCAGAGCAGAGATTTCTTGGGTTTGTAATGAACAAATACCAGTAGCATTTCAGCATATCTATAAAACCAAGATTAGTCATAAGAGAGGCATAATTTTATTCATTTAGCTAAAAGACGTGGATTAATTGTCAGAAGGGTGATTGATCCCTATTCCTGTAAGGGTCAGGAGTCAGATGAGGGGATCCTCAAGGTACTCCCAAGAACGAAAGCAGATGTCCACATGATTGGGACAAATGAACAGTGGAATAAACTGGGGAAAAATATCCCTAAAGACTAAAAATATTCTGGAAGGAGAACTGTAGAGATGAAGGTCAGCCCTCTGCAGTTAGCAGTCCTGGTGCTCGGCTGTGGATAGCAGTGGAATACATACCCAATTTCAGTTCCTAGAAACAACCAGGAACACTCATTGCCTGCAAAACACTTACTGCTTTGATACATACAGAGCTACATGATCACATAGTTTTCAGCTCTGAAATGTCAATCAGGTTAATTTAACCCAAACAAAACTTTCTTAATTACCCATAATTGTAACTGGCACAAAGATCTGAAGTGACTCATGGTGAGGTGGGGTATTGAAATGCCTGATGGAAAGGCCATGACTGCTCTTCAGTGATGAATCTAGCAAGAGAGGTCCATGGAACACCACTTCATTGGAAAGTGTGTCCTCTGTGAAGAGTTTGGAGAATATCTAATACCCATGCTTGACACACTAAATTAATTATTTCCGAAAAGTTACAGAAGTCATTATTTTATTCCATACACAAGTAAAAAAAACCAACTCACTTGTTCAGGCCTACCTGCCGGCTTTCTAACCCCTGGGCTTGCTCTTTAAAGCGAGGATAAATAGGGAAAGCATAATGTGAAAAACTAGTCACCCTAATACCAAGTGTCTTCATCTCAAATCGTTGTAGCGCACTTCAAAATAAACATGTGACAATCCTCTTACTTAGAATAACATGGAATAAGAAAAGCACAGAGAGTGCACACAAACCTTCTAGAATCTCACAAGTTATCTTTGAGTTTGAACATACTGAGATTAAAAATAAATCTTCAGCCAGTGTAGTCTTCAAAGCACAGCCTGAACAAATTTTCACAATTGCGTGGATTAACAGAAATCTATTGGGCAGTGAGGGCTCAACACTAAGCCGTAGAAGCCAGAATGTATGACACTTTCGCAGCAGGAAACTTTGTACTCTGAGTCTACCTACACCCATATTGCTAATCATTTCTACTCCACTTCAAATAAAGAACCTCACATTTCAAATTTTAAAGATTTCAGAATTCTCAGAATTACTAAGTCTGTTTGTGTTTTGGTACAGGGACCAAGTTTGATCTGCTAAACTCCAGACATATTTTAGAAGAAAAAAAGAAACAAACAGAATTATTAGTTCTCTATCATTCACAGAAAAAATGAACATGCAGCCTTTCCCTGTCTTTCAAGAAATCACAAGGTCCACAGAACACTCAGTGTGAACAAAAAGCCATTGTGGAAATTCATATCTCACTTTGAAAATAAATGGGAAAAACATGATCTCCAGCACCTAGGTCAATCAGAGCATTGTGCTCCATGGTGACAGTTTTGTTTGTTATAATGATCTTGAATTACTATTTATTCTTTCAAAGGTAGAAGAGGAATAGGAAGTCAAAGAAGATGGTTATCATGTCATGATGAAGAAACACTATAGAGAAGCAATGTGAGCCGTTTCAAAAAGTGTGGAAGACCTCTTGATTACCGCTTAATTTTTTAAGCATATACAATCAGAAGTTTAGAAAAGGCCCTGAGGTGTCAACTTGAAAGCAGGTGCAAACCAAATCCAATCTGGAGAGATGCCTGAATGATGGTTTCAGCTGGGTATTTCAGAGCCAGTTGCCTTCAACCCTGGTAAAGAAATCCTGTTGCTGGGTGGAGGTCATTGTAGTCATGCTCTTTATCTTTAAGCTCTTGTTTACTGACTATTTGTTCAGCTGAATAATCTCAGTATTACTTTGTGGAAACTCACCTATAGCAGATGGAGTATCATGATTCCCAATCACGTCAAGTGCACAGGTTATACCTTCACTTTTCCCCAGTACCTACTCTCAGCGATTAATTCTCCACGATCCTCATGTAACAGTGACCACTGCAACTTGCTCAGAACATGGAAGTATACTGTTCATTAGTTTATATAGTAAGAGTTTTATTCCTGATACTACGCACTTTTTAACATTGGCAGTCTACAAAGAGGGAATGCATTTTGAGAGTTTAAGCTACCTTATGAACAACAATCAATCTGCTTATAAAATCCAAGTATTATTTGCTTCTAAAATAGATTTCCGAGGTCTTTTAAAGTCAGTATTCATGCTACAAAGAAATGTTACCAGTAAAACGAGACAGCCTTGATAAGCTGTTTGATTCTTCTAGTAAAACTGTGTTTATACTGTTTTGCACTGGTCTTCCAGATTTTGCAACATAGATGATTCATGCCAAGTGAAAGTTGGAATTACTTTGTTGAGAGCAAAAGAGATAAGGTACTACCAAGAAGCCATATCTTCTTGTTACACTGCCATCTACCTAGAAGATCTGTTACATAATGTTACAGATGTCACAAGATGGCCCATATCTTGCCTCCTCTGCCAAGATGGTCAAAACCCCACTAGTCTTGAACTGCTTGTTACCCTATCTCAAAAAACAAACAAAAAAGAACCCCCAAAAAACCAAACCAACAAAAAAACCCCCAAACCTTTAAGAATTTCCCCTCAGACTTGCTGCAGTATTTATCTTAGTTACTAATTTACCAGTGCAAATCTTAGTTGTTAAAAGTTGAAAATGTGCATGGGGCAATAAAATATAATGCAAGTCATTCAATCAGTCAAATCAGCAAGTTAGACCTCATTTGGAGATTAGATGGACACTGATGTGCAAAAAAAAACAAACAAAACCCACAAAAAGACCTGAAACTATGGTCAACTAAGAGAGCTACTCCTACGCTTTGAGATCTTCTTCCACTGCTGTAGTACAGAGATTGTTGTGAAATACTCTGCACATTGATTTGCCTCAGAAAGAGATAACAGGAAAGGAATCAAGCAAGGAAAGATTTTCAAATGGGTATCAAAAGAGAGAAACGTATAACCACTGCACATGTATTACCAATGGATCTTTAATGAAGCTGTCTGGAACTGTTTTAGACATTGTGCAAGATATTATCAAGCTGGCAAAACATAGAGCAATCAGCTGAGTCAACATCAACAATACTGAAGACCAGCACACAGCATTTCCCCTCCCAAAATCTTTCCAAATTAGTAGGAAGAGATTGTCTATGCTAATTATTATTTAAGGACTTATGCAGGTTATAAAGAACAAAGTGGCATTCTTTAATAGAATAGGCATTCAACAGGACAACAATCACACAAGGAGACAAAACAGTTCAAATTCATACTCAGAAAAAGAAAGAATGAGTGCTGCTGAAACCAGAAGCAGTTTCTGCTTTTGATACTAATAGACTTGATTAAGCCAAGTAGAATTTGTTTTTCTATATGCTTTCAAAAGCTCTGTTCCCCAAAGTGACTGCTTCACATGAATGTTTGTAATAGAAGAGGTACCGAACTGTACGAAACCCATGCACGTTTCTGAAACATGCTCAGGCAGCCCTTGGCTAACCCAGTGAAATCCAGAATTCACAACATAATCAGCAGGTGTTCAGCTCCATTCTCCATGTACCCTGCCTGCTTCCAAAAGCCCCGCTCAGGCTGGCCCTATTGGCAGCATCCCTATGTACTTACTATTCAGTGAAGAACCTGGCAATGCCATACTGACTAGTATCTTCTCTGTTCTCCAGCAGCTGGCTCACTGCATCCTCCATGTACGTGAGGACATGTCTTTGAGCTGCAAATAAAAGACATTAAGAGACAGAAATTAGAATACAAGGGGCCTGCAAAGCCCAGAGCCAGACCAGCCTAGCTGTGTGCCTTACACAAGCCAACAAGCATTTGTTCCCTCAGAGAGCAGAGGTTTCATTCTCCCAGATATGGATAGTAAAATTCCTGACTTAAAGCCTACTTTCTTTCCTGGCAAGAACAGTGCTCCCCTGAGATTATGGAAGTGAAGGAAGAAGAGAAGAAGTTGTGAGACTGCCTTGCTGGAAAATGCTTACTCAAGAGGAGTTCCTGATCTCTGTTCTGAGTTACAGCCGTCTTTCATATACAGACGGCCAATCCATATCTATAGGGCTGTTTCAGAGCTTTAGGTGTTCCCTGCCCTTCCCTCCATACCAAAGCCAAGTACCTCTAAGGTTGTTTTGTAAAGCTGTTTTTTTCCTGAAGGTGTAACTAAAAGTACATCTGTTTTCATATAAGTGTCAGTGAATGTTTTTGGAGTGGCAGGTGGGGAACAGATCTCAATGTCATGAGAGATTTCTATTGCTCAACAGTCAGTCACAAATAACTGCCTAAACCAAACATAAGGAAATTTCAGAAGCGGTGGATCTGCCAGTACCCAACCACAGAATGCCACTCATTTATAACTTCTGAGTAAAGATAGTCTTGTATGACACAAACCATTTTGCTGCTTCTGCAGGGGGCAGACTGTGCAAATCAAGCATTTGCCAGGGAGGAAGCAGCACGGATTTGCCACTGAGCCCCTTTGATGTTTCTGGCTAGAAACCAAGTTGGAGCAACAAAGAACCGAGTCAGAGGTGATGCGCCAGCAGGAGACTTTCCAAATCTACAAGTTCAACAATCAGAAGACAAGTCAAAACAAACCCAGGAAAATCATTCCTAACCTGGAAAGCGCACAAACCCTGTTCCCAAAGCACACGCCTCCATCCTAAACACGTAGGCTACTGCACCTTTGCAAGTAGTGTCGTGTCCCAAACGGAGCAGGAGAAAACCCTCAGGGGATATAGGAAAGGCAAAGGCTGTTCTTGCTCCTTGCCAATCTGCTCCAGACTTGGCAGCATCATCCCCTCACCAGCAACTGGTCAACCTCAGACCCACATCAATATTCTTCTAACCATTTTAATTTGTGCTTAATATCCTGGTAAGCATCAAGCCTGTGCCACTTGATACACAGCATGGAAGTCTCTTTCATCTTAGTGTGGGGCAGGTGGACTTCAAGAGAGGCCCGGAAATTATTATTCCCAGTGAATACAGTGATTAAAAGTATGTATGAACATTGATTGCTATCGGGGGATTTCTCTGGCTAGAACACTTTCCAGGACAATGGTAAAATTGGTTAAGCACACCCTGGAAAATACCTTGCAGCTGATAGCAAAATGGTGAGACAAAGGTTCAAAGATATTATCTGGCACTAAAAGATACAGGGTGTAGCTTTATTTAATTATTTTAATGCAAAAGAATAAATTTAATTTACGTGAGTGATTAAAGAAAAATAGCTCTGCGCACCTGTGTCCCCTGAGGGAGGAATGAGTCGTGCAGCTCAGTCACAGGCTCAAGACAACAGCAACTGGGTAACTATTTCAGGCCATCCTTCTTCCCTCTTCATTATGCATCCCACCTTGCACTCAGAAACTGCCTTCCCAGGCCCCTCTTGAGCTGTCAGTGGTACCACATTTAGCCAGGAAACAGCACTAGCAGACAGGCTTCCACTCACCTCAGCCTGCAATAAACTTCTGCTCAATTGTAAAATCATTCTCAAAATTTCGCAGGGAATTATACACTCCTCTTTTCATAGGATAGCCCCTATCAATGAAACATATTCTTGTTATTTTGCTTCTTTAGAATCATTAACCTCTCCCCTAAAAGCCTACAGGAACAGACAGGCATGGTCCCACAGTGCAGCACAGCACAATGGGGCTGACCTCTGTAACAAATACCTTAGAGTCTGCTCCTGGAGAATAAATCAGCTTTCGGCACAGAATTTCAGACATTTCTGTCACACTTCAAAATGTACACAAATATATATGGGTCACTGCTGAATACAGTGGCTGGTAAAAGGATATTTCTTTTAAGCTTTCTGTTGCATGGCCCAAGGGAAGCTGGCAATGAACCTCTCTCCCTATTTCCTAGAGGGTAGATTAGAGGCATGGGAGAGGGAAAAAATCAGTGAGCAGAGAAGCTGAAAAATAGCACTTGCAATCTCCTTGAGAAGTCCCTTTTTGGCTCTTTGGCTCTGTGCTGTTTTCCAGGTAGCACAGCTCACACTGCTAAACCAAATTCCAGCTCTGGCTTCCTGTTCACTGGCTGCCCAGTTCCATGGCACGGTACAAGTAGGAAGTTTTATAACCCAACCAACTCTACCCTACACAGAAAAGCCATAGAACAAAATTTAATTTTCAGGCAGGTTCTAGCAGGCCAGAGAAGCAAAATAAAGCACCATGAGTCTGGTTATAGCAAAATAGTAGTTCCTTCATTTATAAAAATGGTACTTTCCATAACAAACACTGCAATCATTCTGGAACGTTAACTACCTATGCAAGCAAAGTTAAAAATCCATGGGGTCCTGTGCAAAACAAATGAGATGATTCACATGTTTTTAACAGTTTCGATCTCTCTGAAAATTCAGGGAGATAGCGGTGTCTTGGTATACGTGTTGCTCGTATTTTTGAGGCTCACCTTGCAGTAACAAGGCAGGAGTCCATTTCAGAACATAAAGCTCAAATGCTCATGCAACTGTGCCATTACAGCCTGCTGCCTCTGCTAATTTTCTTCCGGATAGAATTCCAGTATACTGCAGCTTCCACGCAGGAGGTGTTACAACAGGTTATCATCTTCAGCATTTGTTTATGGCTTATTGCAACAAAGGCTCTCCTCCCTACTCATACAAAACCTTCCAAGTTAATGGTTCATGCAACCCATGCCTGCTAAAATCTTCCCTGAATCCCATGCAGTCACTCCAAAAAGTAAGCAACCATTCCTGCCACAGACATTTAGTATGAGCTACTCCTTGCTGTCAGGCAAGATTTCCTACCAGGTAGTTTTCACAGAAAGATCTGACGGTGTAAGTTCACAGAGGAGTCTTCTGGCAGCCTGTGACCTGGTGTCAAGTAGATAACTTCACACAGAGTATCTTAATTCTTATCACTAAACCACTAACAATGATGTTACACTTGGAGCCTCTGTCCAATCTGTAGCAATGTGTACAATACAGCTCCTCCAAAGTCGGCTACTACAGCACTTCCAAGAATGGCTTCTGGTGGTATCACCACCATGTTCACACCCCACCATCACTCACACGTCCAAGGTTCAAAGCAAATTCCACTACCAATGCTAAGGAGTGGCTGCTTAATTCAAGCATGGCCAGATCAGGTCATATAAATCTGTATGTATTTATATGTAAAAAGCAAAATGAGGATCGCATCCACAGCAAATCCACAATGTCTATGGACTTCACTATGACAAATCAGACAATCACAAGTACTTCCATTTAGCTGTAACTGCAACAAATAATTTTGCATATGTATTTAAAACAGAAAAAATGGTCCTTTTATAAGTCACTGAATGACTTTTTGGTCTTCTTATGAGAACAAATTCATAGGTTTGATTAGAAATATTGTAAGAACAAGTGTTGATACTTGAAAAAACTTGAAGGAAAAGGAAAATATAACACAAATAATACCACTGCATGAAACAGAATACATGCACTGAAATTCTCAAAGCCAGAAATTCAGAGAGAGGAAAGAAACACGTCACCTTTGCGTAATGATATTGCAGATATGAAACATTTTTATTATCAGCAGTCCTCAGGAATGGAGACACTGGAAGGGCCACAGTACTGTCTATGCCTGTTACATGACACCTACTTCAGAATGTATTGGCGATGCAATCACATTAACCATACTATTTTTGCATATTCAATTCCCAGTTTTACAACTTATGTGCATCTCCCTAATGCTACACTGACAAGAAGCTTCTCTTCCCAACAAGTTTGCCTTTTCTAAAGGCAGAGAAGAAAACCTGAAGATCAGTATATCAGCACACTTACCAAGAAGTGATGCTGCATGTCATACTTGAAAAGAATAGCAAACATGGGATGGCCAGAAGGGACAATAAAATAGCAGCAGGTGCTGCAAAAGAAAAATAAAGTACACCAAATAAGGTGAAGAAAGAGTATGAGTGGAATAAATTGGCATAGGATAGTAAAATACATATAACATACCTTCTTTAATGAAGCAGCAAAACAGATCCCTTCATTAGAAACAAGTCTTTATTTATCAAATTATTATCAAATCAGCTAGGTACATTATTGCTCAACTCTTCAAAACAGTTTGTATTTTATGCACATAGAATGCATTTTATTTATTTATTTTTAATGGCCGGTTCATTCCAGGCATAACTGAATATGCTGAAAAATCAGAACTGGGAATTCCCGGATAAGACAACCAGCTTTTGTTAATTGCTTCCTCCTCAACTGAAGTGTCGAAAATACACACTATTTGAAGCAATTAACATTATGATTAATCTCAGTTATCATAAGTTCAAAAGCATAACAAGCTTTAATGTATTTGGAATATTTCTGGCATTTTTAAATCTCAAAGAGTGTATAAAGTAACAGCTAAACACCCTTTCAGTATTTATTCTAAATCGGAGCTTAACTAAGGACACTGCTGTATTACACACATTGGAAAGACATCTATAGTAACACAAAAACAGTTTCATGCACATATTATCAAAACAGTAATGGTGTGAGAGGGAACTAGTAAAGATACAAACTGCAAGAACAGAATCGTGTCAGTTCTGAAAGTTTTTCTGGCATTAGTGGTCTTTCAGGATGCTCTTTTTAAGCTTTTCAGATATCATTAGGGATTTAATCTCTTCAGATATTGCTAAGGAATGACCTGAGCAAGAGAAGCATGTAAACAAAACAATCAGTCTAAAAGCTACATCACTGGACAGCTGTAGTTCCTTCCAGCTTCGCACAGCTTCACAGTGTAATTTCCTATTAACCCTCAAAAAAAATTTTTTTGAAGGCCAGAACATGGCAGAACATGTAATGAAGACTGAGCAGACCTTGCCATACCAGAGATAACACTACGATGTGAGACAGGTGCTGTTACTCAGGAATACACACTGAGTGGCCACACAGCACAACTGTACCGTGTTCTGTATGTTCACAGTTTCAAAACCACTTTTCACAAAAAAAGATAAATGTTTCAGTTTATAATTTAATCTTACCATAACTGAAAATTTGTTTCAATTAATCAGCATATTAATCACAAACCATGGCATTGTGCTCTCTGTGTGCACTCCTGAGGCTGCACACAGACCAACTTAATTGTCCAAGTCCCTCCAGCAGACCACTCCCTGCAAAATGCCAGAAATCATCACCCACCACCTCGCCAATGTAAAATTGTTGAGCTATCATTTAAAAAAAGAAATAATAATCTGAATTTATGCAGTGGAATTAACATTGCAGAAGTAACTGTCATTCTAGCTTGTTATAAGGGCATTAAGTAGCCTCCTGATTCCCCACCTACTCATACTCAAATGCAGGTCTGCATACTCTCCAATGCTGGAAATCTACCTAGATCAAGATCAGACTTCATCTGTTACCTTTCATGTTAAGGTGGAAGTCCTGTAGTGCAACAGCAGGTCTGGGGATGAAACCTCCATCTTTTAGAGAAAGTACTAGACTGAGTCTAAGAAGATTCAAACATATCTAACATTTCTACAAGCAAATTCTTACACATCAACGGGGAAGTCAATCATATTCCACGTTATAGTTCTCCTATCTGTACAACAGAGAAGGAAAGAAAGAAAATTAAAAGTAACATTTAAAAAAGCATTCTCTTCTCTTTTTAGACTATAAGCTCTTTCAGCCAGAGTGCCTCACAAAAGCTCATCAAATATCTAGACTAAGATGAGACTTGGTGTCAGCTGAGATGTCTTAATAACAACATAACCTATACTTTGATTATGCTGTTAAGGCAAACAATTGCGCTTGGACTTTCCAACTCAGTATTTCTTAACAATGTTCAGAAGAAGACTAAAACCTAGGCATCTGCAAAGTCTCTACGCAACTGAAGTTCTCTGCTGGGAGCTACTCAGTTCTGTAAAAGCACCAATAACCATGAATGTTCTTCCTACTCATGAAGCCCAAGACCTCATATAAGAGGGATGAGGAAACACAGCCTTGTTTCTGGCACTTAATAGCCCATGATTTACTGATAAGGCACTTCCCTAAGAGAGTACTTGTGTTCTTACATGTCCTATATTGGCAAAGGAAGAAAAGAAAGCACATCCTACAGTTGGGGAGTAGAAGGGAGAAGAATCCAGATAAAAATAAATGTTCAGAAATTTGCAATAATCTACTGCTTTTTCTCCATAACAGGAAAGGGGGGGAGGGAATACATCTTGAAGCTTCAGAAAACAGCTGCATGAACAGAACAATACACTAAGTGCTCCACTGCCTGCTATAAATAACTGAGCAATCACCAGTTATTAAACCATAATGAGAAAGGCATGGAAAAGTGTCTCAAATAAGCCTCATTTTGCCTACTGTATTTCCAGTCTCATCTGTCAAACGAGAAACACATTTTCATCACTATCCCCAAACACTAAATGTTGTTTGTTGAGTGAAAATGCTGTTTAAAATGTCCTGCTTGTTACAACAACATCTACACTGTAAACTTTCTACCAACTGTGCAGACTCCACCTTCTTTTCCTATTCACTCAATATCAGTAATCTATCTTTTTCTTCCTACTGTCTCACAACCACTGTGGATGGGATGCATTGCCCTGATTTTTATTTTCCAGGAACTCTGCTGTACCAAAGCTTTGCAGTTATTTTTCCTCTTAAGTGAATGCTTATACTTTCCCTGTTCACTTCTATTTTAACTCACAACTGCTTTTATTTTCCTCTTAGCATCCAAATTGGATATAGAAGAGTCACATAAAATAGGAAATTAATAATAATAATAATAATAATACATGTTATGTTATTTTGGCTACTCACTTTATTTGTTGACCTGGTTTTGGTACAGAAAAAAGGAAAAATGGAAAAAGAAGTTAAGCAACACTTGTCCATTCCAGGTCAGGAACAACAGCCCCATCTGACCTGGGAGACCCAGAGAATGCCTCCTACGGCAGCCTGTAGCAACCCAACCTCAGAAATAAATTACAGAAAGTGAAACTTACCACAATTGCTTACAAGCGTACATCAGACAAATACATTAACAAGACTTTGTGGCACACAACAGAACAAATTCAAAGAATGGTGATTTCAGAATTCCAGGTCAATGTATAAAACATAAAAGCATCTTATGAAAATGTGTGGGGAAGAGTGTTTATTTTGGGAGGAAAAGTTGGGGGTTTTTGAGTTTTGTTTGTTTGTTTTAACCAATTTCTTGCTGCTAATACACAATTAATTCTGTAGGGTCTGTGAGCAGTCCGGTAAATTACAAAGTCTCACAAAGACAAAACCATTGTTATTGGTAACTTTTACAGCCAATAACAACATCACCAGGTAGGATACATTTTTTCTCCCCTCTAATAGACAACAGGATATCCTAAATGATCAAAACAGCCTCTTGCACAAATTATTGCTCAACCTGATGTGCTCACACATGTATCTTTTTCTGACCACACAGTCAGAATCATTTAGAAGGTTTTACAAAACAAAAAGGGAATGGTAGATCAGCATGTGGAACAGAAATAAAGGAAGCTCACTTTAAGTAGGTTAATAAAGCTGCTTGCACCGAACAATCTTGCGTATCTCTTAGAAACCTCGTTTCTCAACTTCAGATGTGAAACAGAAAATTGTTTTGTTCTTACACTTCAAGAATTTTTAGTCTGCTTCCTAGATTGTTTTGGGTGATTCAATCCGTACTGACAAGTTGCACACGGTAAAAGTTAAGTACCTATTTTATTAAAAACAATTAAATGAACGTAAAACCCAGTTGGCTCATTAAAAAAAAAAAATAAATTGCAAGTTTCAGCCTAGAGCATCTCTGGAAAAGTCACGAGTGTCTCTATTAACACGTAGGTTGAAAGTGCTGATGTAGTGTGATAGAGTAGCACAAAATCAAAGGCTGTATCTATATGGCACACTGTGATAGTGTTCTCAAATACATGAAGTAGCTCCAGAATTGAAATTGGCAATAGGAACTTCAAGGAAAGCAAGGCTCCTAAGAATCACACCAAGCAAAGCACTGAACAAACTCTTATTTCTTCCTTAACACAGATTAGCATTGCAGTTACACAGCTATGCACAAAGTACCCTACCAGCAGCAACAGCATAGATTCTACTCTAAGATTAATTAGATCGCTCCTTCGCTTAAATACTTCATCTCTCTTTAGCCTATGATGTGCTTTGAAATAACAGTCAGACTCCTCCTCACTGACACTATTGCTAGGCTAAAAAAACTAAGCTCTTTTAGATTCCTCCCTGCACGACGGGTTTTCCATTTACCAGAAGCCAGCAGTGTTTCTCTAGTCTTGCTCCGTTTGACTTACCAGAGACAGCAAAATCACAGTGGAACAAGTAGCACAAACCAATCCATGCCATTTCTGACCTTTCCTTATTCAAGAAAGCCACCATAAATTACACATACTTTTATAACAGTTATTACCAAATAGCTTCTTGGGCCTAGAAAGCCATGGCTGAAGAGTTTCACTTAAAAAACACCATCTCGGACACATTCCAAAGGCTTACTACCTGTAATTCACCTTCTCCTTTGCAACTAAATGAAGTCATATTGACTTCATTCCATCCTAACTATTTTTTGACACATTAACACCAAATCCCTTTGCTCCTCAGTCTCCCGGAACACCAAGCAAGAACACGAACTGTCAGTGCCACCTTGAAAGGATGCAGCCTGCACGGGGGAGCAGCTACTTTATAAGCTAAAATGTTTCATTTTATATGAACCATTGCTAACATTACCTCATTCCAGAAGGGAAGCTGACATTCCAGCCCCTCCCCAGCTGAGAGCCGCACTCCTTGGAGCGGTGGGACACGAGCAGGCAGCGAGGCTGCTCGCAGCACCTCGGGGCAGAGCAGTTGCTGAAGGGCCAGGCGAGACTGCGGCCGCCAACGAGCCGCTGGACGCTGCCGGCCCCTCTCGTCCCGTGCCGAGGGCTCAGGGGAGCAGCCCGCACCTCAGCTCCCTCAGGCCGGCGCTGCCCGCACAGACACCACATCCAGAGACACCGGAGGGGGCCCCACTGCCCTCCCGCCCCAGGGCAGCACCCGAGAAGCGGCGCCCCTGTAGTCCCCCGGTGCTGCCTCCTCCCTAGCCGAGGAGGTGGACCCGGAGTCACCGCCACCCGCCTGGGCCCTGCTCCGTCGGGGGCCACGCCGGAAAGGCCGGGCCGCAGCCCACCCAGGGGACCGGGCTCTCGGGGCGATGCCCCGCCGCGCCGCCCTGCTCCTCACCCAGGTACTCAGGCCCCGGCAGCGAGAGCCGCTCGGGGCTCAGCATCCTCCCGCCGCCGCCGCTCCTTCCCGGCTT
>VZRW01000546.1:3071-20599 GCA_013398125.1 Aegotheles bennettii | reverse complement strand
TGCAGCCCAGAAAGCAAACAGTATCCTGGGCTGCATGAACAGAAGTGTGACCCCACCTAAAGTACTGTGTCCAATTCTGGGTCCCCAAACAGAAGAAGGACATGGAGCTGTTGGAGCGATTCCAGACGAAGGCCACAAAGATGATCAGGGGGCTGGAGCACTTCTCCTATGAAGACAGGCTGAGAGAGTTGGGGTTGTTCAGCCTGGAGAAGAGAAGGCTCCAGGGAGACCTCATAGCAGCCTTCCAGTAACTGAAGGGCACGTACGGGAAAGCTGGAGAGGGACTTTTTATGAGGCCGTGCAGTGATAGAACAAGGAGGAATGGGTTTCAAACTGAAAGAGGGCAGATTTAGACTGGATATTAGGAAGAAATTCTTTCCTGTGAAGGTGGTGAGATACTGGAACAGGTTGCCCAGAGAGGTTGTGGCTGCCCCCTCCCTGGAGGCGTTCAAGGCCAGGTTGGATGGGGCTTTGAGCAACCGGGTCTAGTGGGAGGTGTCCCTGCCCACGGCAGGGGGATTGAAACTGGATGATCTTTAAGGTCACTTCCAATCCAAACCATTCTATGATTCTATGATATGTATATGTCTGTGCATATGTATGTCTGTGGATGTATACACATATATACATAAAAGTTCTCAAGATAATAGTTTTGTATTTGACAAAGTTTGATGGTGGTAATTTCTATTGAACAATATTTTCCTATATCTTAACATTAGGAAAAGGGAAACTCTTACGGGAATTATATTTGAACTGTCTTTAGAGCCAGTGCTGGTTACCGAGAGCTTCAGCTTCAGCCATATCACCTCAGAATATCTGATGAATTTATGACATTTATGTGTCTTTCTTTGTACAAATATGCTATATTCTGGAAGTTAATTAAGATTTATGTTCACTCACAACTACCAAAATTATGCTTTCTTAGTTTTTACCAAACTTGATCAATTTTTTCATGCCAGTCAGTGTTACCCTATGTGACAAGATGTAAAAGGGGTCTTGTGATATGACTGATACAGGTGCAGCCTTGTCCTGACTGGTAGGATGTTGTGTCACAGTTAATGGGCTTATACAGCAGCTTTCATTATACTGATGTTATCTGTTGAGTTTCCTTATGTATACCTGGCTGGGTTTTTTGGTTGGGTGGGGTTTTTTTATTTTTTCTGGCTCAGGAAAGCTTTTAGGAGGAAAGACAAGGAAGAATGAACCCATTCTTCTGTGTTTCAGTCCTAAGTAAACAGGAGTAAAAATCATGGGCCAATATTGGTAACAATAATATTGTTACAATAATTACAACTGGTAATTACAATTGCCAATTGTAACTAGAATATTGACATTGTTTTTGAATAGGGAGGATCTATTTCTGTATACTTTACCACAGAACCATTGTTTACTCTGGGCTAAAATGACCAAGTTATTTAAAATAAATCCTCTGCAAGCTGAGATTTGGTGAGACATGAATGGAATACCACTCTTGTGCATTACTTCAAAGACATTGAGAAGAAATCTCAAACTTTCAGTTTAGTTGTTATGTTTTTCTGTTCTATTTAATATTTGTATGTTACAGTATATTGGTTTTAGAAAATAATTTATTTTCTGAGCATCACAACCAATGAAGCATGGTTTCCTGTCGATTTGCATTTGTGGACTGAGCTCGTGTTGAGCCCCTGATGTCTAAAAGCAAGGATGAGCTCACACTCATTGATTGGTCCTCAGAAAAGAGTTCTCAAGAACCTTGTAAGTTAGCATCTTTGAGACTCCTCCTCTGTCAGAATTGGTTGAAATTGAGCAACGAGTCATATTCAAATGGGGCATTGGGCTTTGCAGATTTTATTGCTTCATGGAGGTCGGGAGAAGGCAAACTTGGGTATATAGACCCACACAGACACTGAATGTGCTTAGTTTATCCTCCCATTTCCTTGGGGCACCAGACCAAAGACCCAGTTCCAGTTGTTGGCATGTCTGATTTTAGTCCTGCTGCCCCAAGTGACCATACTATCAGCATTCATTGGTGCACAGTCCACTGTAGAGAAATATGAAGCCAGTGGTGCGACTAAATGCGGAAAGTAGTATGTGATGGCAGTCTTCATATGCTGTAATCTGTTCTTTTGTCCTAGCAAATGAATTCTGTAGTTAACTCTGCAAATCAAATCACTTCTAGTTTTCAAAGATTCGGTTTTGGAACTACATGGAATTGAGTGAGATTTACATTGTGATACACAACTGTTACAGAGAGAGAACAATAAGAGTGCTAAAATTAAAAATCCTTTAAAAAAATTCAGGGTTGAAACATTCAGGAAAAAATGCAGGTTAGTGTATTTGATTTGTTTTGTACGTTGGATTGTAAGAATATAAAAGAGAAGGCAGAAGAGGCTATTAGTAATTGTGATACTCCTTAAAATTTCTTCTAGTAAATTCCAAGCTTGTTTTTTTCTGCACTAATTATTTTGTTTCTGGAAGAAGTTTTTCAGTGACATTATGAGATATGTGGTGTAAACTGATCACAGATTATAAGAAAATTCAAAATCAGAGGATAATACACTATTGTATATAATTTTCTTTATAGCTATATTTTATATATACGAATTTTTTAAAAATCTTATTTTAATGAATAATGAATTACTGTAGATGAGATTGGTAGTAATATTTTATCATTTATCTTTTTTTGGTTATCAGAACAAATATAGCAGATGCCTGAAATTATAACATACTGTGTTAATACACTTCAGGGCTTTTCTGCGTAGTGATGGATTAGTGTATATAAACACACATGAATGTAGGAAGTTTAACTCAAATTAAATTCATCTTCTGCTGCTGGCATAATCCAAGGGCAAAAGAAGAAAAATAAAATCACGTTTGGTGTAGTGTTGGGTTACATATATTTCATTTCCATATTTGAAGTTTAATTTTGCACATCTCTTGATATAAGTAGTCCCACTGAAGTATATTATGTTCGGTGTGCAAAACGATGCACTTACATACATTGATGTAAAGTAACTGTAGTTTGTGTAGTTACTTAGATGTAGAACCTCTGCATGTATTAATTGTGTTTACAATCACAACCTTAATTGGAAATTTTACTTCTTTTGAAGACTGTGGATAAAAGTATAGGAGAAGGCATCAGTTACCTTGTCTCTTAATATCCTGCACTTTTATTATCATTTTCACTTTGTGTGAGTGCTTGAAGGAAAGAACATACACTACCTGATAGATAGCTCTCTGTTTAGAAGAATTGGTATTTTGGCCTGATGTTCTTTGGTTGGATAAACAATGGCATAAATCAACTGAAAATGAACTAGCTATTTTTTTTTTCATTTTGATAGAGAATTTTTTAAAATAATGCATAATAATTAATGTATATGAACTCTTGTGCATTTCTAAATAAGGACTGCAACTGCAAAATTTTACTGAGATTAAGTATCTTATTAAGTGTATATTGAATGAACTTCAGATAAACAGATTTTCTTTAATCTCTGTGGGAACAAATCAAGTCATAGAACAAGATATAGTGACATAATACTGAAACAGCACAAAAATATAATTGTTGATCAATAAAAGAGCATCATATTCTGAAAATGTTATTACAAATGGCAGCAGAGAAAAGAGGTTCTGACTAGACTCTTTCACTGGGCAATTTTGATTTTTTTTTCCTACATTCAAAACCAATGAATGAAAGTTTTTAGAAAGATCTTGCAAAGTCTATACCTGTCTCATCAGTTGTCTTTTCCTTATGAGCATTAACATTTGTTTTTAGTTACCCTTTATAATTTGAGACATGGCAAGAAAAATGTGACATGAGAAAGACCATAAGCTTATTTTACTTTTCCACAAAGGCATTCTTGAGTCTTATGGATTCAGAAATAGCTCACTTCCATGATGTCTGTTTCCTCAGACCCACAGGAATCTTATGTTAGTGCTCTCTGTCATTACTATGTCTTTTTCTATGCCCATAGTGTGTCTGAGGTTCTAGGAAGAGTTAGAGCTATACAGAGAGAGGACAGTGTAAGATGACATGTGAATTTTATCAATTCCAACTGCCTCATTGCGATTCTGTGCATGAGGCCTGCATGGATTCCCTAAAGAAAATGTCAGTCTGCTCTTGTGGCCAACACTCCTGAGTGGTGTAAGCAGAGAGATGTAAAGAGGAGAATGGATGGAGAGGACAACCCTTTTCCAACCCAGTCCTGGAAAATACAGTTTTTCAAGCTCAGGCTCATAGCCCAAGCCTGAACTGACAGGCAAGATGAACATTTAAAGGGTCCCATAGTACTCTGTAGTAACACTGAGGCACCAAGATGCAGACTGTTGAATTACCATTAGTGGACTAAGTTCAAGAATGAATGTTCTTTTTTTTCCTCTTACATACTCACCACTGTTCTTAGAAGGAAAAAGTGTGCATTGTCAACACTGAAGTCAAGAAGTACTTCTTTTTTAAAAATAGTTGCTGAAAGCAATGTGTAGAAGCACTTCTTATGATAGCACTGCATATAGTTCAGTATAACATTAATTATTCTTGTGCTACTTAATGCCCACAGGTGTTTCAAATGCACAGTGAGAATGACTGTAAAAATACAAGGGAGTCTTTAAATTATACAGGTTTAAAAGTAAAACATACAGCTATTTCCTAGAAGTTATGTTACTAATAATGTAGCACATGGGTGTCCATATGGAAAGGATTGCACTGTCAGTGCTGTAGAGATTAAACCAATATATCACTACTAAAGAGATACAAAAATGTGTGTTAGTCACTTACTGATTATCAGTGTTGGTAATGGAAGTTTTTGTTTTGTTTATTTTTTTAAAGCTGCAGGGCAGGTAGATCATCTGTAAAGCCATATATTAAAAAATTGTAAAACATAGCTATAGGGTACTGGGATAGATTCACAAGTGGAATCTAATTAACTTACTGCATTTCTGTAATGGTGTACTTACTGTACTCTGCCTCAAAAAATAAATCTGTTTATATTCATTAAACAATGTGTTTCATGCTGTAGAGATTCAGCTATACTCCACAGCTGTGTTTCTTCAGCCACTCAGTAAGTTCTTTTGTTTACCTGTCCTTTCACTGGGAGGTATCCAGTGGGGCATTCATTCCCTCATTTTCATACCTGGCAAACAACCAATCCTCTCATGTAATGTTTTTCTCTACCTTATTTATTTCCTTCCTTGTTCAGACTATACTCAGCTTTCTTGCAATTTTCTGTTGGTAACATCTGGAGCAGAAAGGTTTTCCTCTATATGGACTTGAGCAATTAAGAGAAAATATTTAGACTGCTCTGACATTGCGCTGCGTCAGGAACATGAAGACTTCCCAGCAGTGTATGGCCCATCATTTGAGTTAACAATTTTGAAGGCTAAAATTTGTATTGTTACATATCTGATCTGTCATAGACAGTAGGTGCTTCAGAAAGATATGGTAGTCACATACAACACATTCTTACTTATGACTAGGGTGGATATTCCCCAACATAAACACTTGGCTGTGTGATTAGTTTGCAGCTGGGCTGATTCAGAGGTTATTCACATTTCTGACTACTTTTATTTTCAGCAATTGAGGATGTTAGTGATGGTAGCAAAATCTAGATTGCTAGCGGAACTTTATAGTACTTTCATCAAAGATCTCTATCAGATTTTTTCTTAGCCTTGTTGAGGCTTTCAGTAATGGAAATAATCTAAATGTAAAGCCAACTTGGGAAGAAAAACTCATAGAATTTTCTTGAAGGTGTGCATTTTTGCAGATGAGGCTATTAAAAAGTAGTAATATTCCAGTCTGTTAAAGTCTGTGCCCAGTACAGAAAAACTAAGTGTCAAGCATTGTGTAGTGCATCTTTCTTTTTTCCTTTTTTTTAACCTTTGTAAATGGATTATGTATTCATCTGAGGTACCAGCAGCAACCTTCTGGACAATACCAACCTGTAGCAATTAAAGAAAAAAAGGATGCTTTTGTGGCATGCTAGCAAAATGCTAGTCATGCAAGACTTGTTTTCAGTTCTAGTCCTGGTTCATACAAAGTCTACACTAAGGTGAATGACAACATGAAATGTAGCAATATCTATAATAAAGCAACAAATATATTTACTAAAAGAAAGTTTAAACCTGTAAACTTTTTATTACACATTGGTTCATATGCATCCCTAGCAAGTATCATATTTTGATAATGTGGGTTTTGTTAAAAGAAAACAAAATCAATTACACTTATAAAAATAATAATTTAAAAGTATGGCTTGACTGTGTTATAACCGTCCCCTATGTTTTGACTATATACAAATAACAGCAATTTTCATATGCCTAACTTTCCACGGCTAAAATAAGATGGGATTAATCCGTCTTTAACTTTTTTCAAAAATTTTATTACTATACCTTTAACTGTTGGTAAAACATAAAATGTTTAAGTGTGAAAAGCATCTGATGATATCATAAGCAAATGTACTTCTATCTTTCATACTTAGTAATACGAGTAGCATTTAACATTAACCTTAACTATGCAGTTAGTTGCCTGATAATTTGAAAACAATTTACCAAAGAATACCAGAATTAGCAAAGAATACCAGCACAATTAGGTAAAGACAAAGGTGCTTGATGAAAAAGTGCTTAAAACACCTTGCCCCTTTTTTTAAACACTTTTTAAAATTGCAGATATGTTTCTCTGGATCTTAGTAAATTATTAAATCAACATGTGCTGTAGCATTTTACAGACTTCTTTTTAAAGCACTAAAATTCAGCAATTCAGAATTTTCTTTCAGAAATTTTAACTACAGTTGCTTTTTTCATCCTCCTAAAAAATAAAAGCCGATACAATATCTAGTTCAGTTGGGAACACGTCATTAGATTTCCCTAAATGCTTCATTTTTAAGCTTTTGCAACCACTAACATAGCTGTGTGTTTATCTCCGTGAGAAAGGTAAGTTTGGATGCTAAAACTTAGACTATCAGAGACTAAGCAAATTGTAATGGTGATGATCTCAGGTGTTGAGGGAGGGATACAGACATGTGTCCTACCCATAACATCTTAGCTGATTCATCTAGTAGTATTTGGATCAGAAAGGCAAAAAGATGTTTAAACAGCTTTTTAGCCATAATCATGAAATTGCACTCAGAATGTCAGTAAATTTCAGGAGGAGAGAAGGATAGTTATGAAATTAAAAAGAAAAGGTAGAAACTAGTCTGGTAGAAAGAAACCATAAGGACATGTATTTATCACATACAATGTGCCAGCTGCAGTGAGTTTACGTTAGTGTCTACTTTGGGATTCTCGGTTCACTGATCAATGGGAATGAAAACCTACCTACTGTATCTGCCTTCTGTATTCTAGTAGTAGTATATTCTTTTAATATCTTGAGGTAACAAAGATCATGAAGTTTAAAGTTAATGTCTATTTGTGCAGATGCCTTCAGTGCTGCACTGATTCTGCTTATGTACCAAGGAGGTGGAATAGATGTGTTTATGAGACACATGGGTACAGCTATGTTATCACAGGCAGATGAAGACACTGTGTCATTTCTGGACTGCACAGGCTTGCTCCCCAGCTATAAAGTATGGAGGACTTGCCCTGTGCTTATCTGTAGGTCCATTCCTCTCAAAACTACCGAAGATGAGCTAGTATGAAATGTGCTGAAAAGTGTGCAGTAGCTACTGTTTTGATGGGAAGTAAAAAATTAATCTTGTTACTTTTTGCCAATGGTCAACCCTATCTGAGTCTCACTTTAAAATACATGTGATGGACACTACCACACATGCACACCAGGAAATTCCCAGAAGAACTGAATTGATACATAAAAGAGAAACCATTTCAGACTACTGCACTAGTATTTCTTTTTTATGTCTCAAACACATGTTAAAGTTTCCATTCTGAGAAGTGACTTTTTAGAACACCATGCTAGAATTCTACTTGTATTGTATTTAATTTATACCCAAACCAGGTTTCATCAATTCATAACTATGTGTTTGGGGTTTGGGTGGGGTTTTTTTCCTTTCTAACTTTTCTGCTGGTCCTGCAAAATCCTTTGGCATCTGAACATTAATATTGGTTCTGCTGTGCCTCCTCCCAAATGCTGGTTAACACAGTATATGTACCCTTTATCAGCAGAAGGGTACCCAAGTGGAAGCCAGGGCTGATTTGAGTTTGCATACAATGCAACTACATATGCTGCTTTGCTTCTTAGTCTTGGGGATTTAAATCTTGCCAATATGAGACGTTACACTCTTTTAATTAAAATGTTTTTAAGTCAATATAGTTAAATCTGTTCAAACCTCCTATACAGAAGCACTTAAACCTGCTTAACCTTTCCTAAAAATGGTTTAGCTAACATGATAAATTGCTGGAGTAAGCTAAATCAATTTAAGTGAGGTCTTAGCTGGGGTAAGTACATTTACATTAGATGTTTGCACCAGTTTAACTGGATTTAAAATCAATCAGTTCAGTTAAATTGATGTATTTTTTCCTTGTATAGGCATGACCTTAGTTAAATAATTTTGTTGTTGTGTGAAGTATGGGTCTTGCAAAAAAAACTCCACCTTTCTGAAATGCTTGGTTTTGTTCCTAATTGGCTGAATGTTTGAGTACATAGCTGAGCTTAGGACAGGTTTGTAATATCTGTAAATCATGTTAAAAACTCCTTGGTGGTTCTACTTACTATGGTTTTATTTTAGAGGGAAAAACTATTCATCTTTCTGGAAGATGAATTTGAAAGAGGCCTAGAATCTTGCGAACTGACCTTGTAACTTCTCAGTGTTTCAATTATGATGATGTGCACAAAATAATAAATAATTGCTCACTTCATTTATTTGTCCAGAAGCAAAAACATTTCTAGAATGATTTCATCAAAACAAGCTGTTATTAAAGAAAATACACCTCACAGTTCTTTATTACTCTGGATTTAACTGGTAGCAGTAACATAATTGAGTATATAATTCAAAATCCTTGATCTTTTTAAATATAAATTCTGAAAGTCCATCCAAAAAACTGATTGCTGGAATTCATGTTGAAAGTTTTTCCATATTCCTGCTTTCTGCTCCAGTATGAATTCTTATAGAATGATCTTGGGAACTTGAGTCCAATCCCCTAATGTCCTTCCACATCCAAAAATAATTCTCAAATATCTGAGGAGAAAAAGCTGGTGGTTTATGTAAATGTTGCTCCTTTATGAGCTGTGTTATCTAAATTTTGCTATACAACTTGTCAACAATAGAATTTTTCAATTTTTTTTATGTGCTTAGGTTAAAGTCACACTCTTTGAATCTGACAGAAAAAGCTGAAATAGAAATATAAACTGTTTTATGTGAAGTACTTTGGGTAATAGTTTGGGAAGATGTATTCAGCTTTACTTTGTAATCCAAAAGTAGAACAGTGTACATAACAGTGAATAGGGAAATTAATTTTTAGTTATTTTTTATCTTCTATCTCCTAAGGTTCAATTAACAAACACCTAGCTGTATTTTTTTGCAGGAAAATGAAGTAATTTTGATCTTTCGAGTCAAAGACTTAACTAATTGCTTTTATTTTGCATGCCAGAAAAATAAATTTAAATTGTGGTTTTAACAACAACACTCTTAGTAGATACACTTTGCATAATATGATTACATATGTTGCTAATCATCCACCTATAATACATGTCAGTATGACTGAACAAAGCTGGTCTTAGATACCTGTGACTTCCTAGGTAAAAAGGCAATAAATACTTTGTGTCAGCCTTTAAAATATGTTGGAAGATCTGTGCTGTGTTATTTAAAAATTGTTTATCCCACTGAAATTGTCAAAGACTGCATAATTAGGCTTTAAATCTGTCCACAAAAAACACAGATAGGCAGTGAGCCTTTCTTAGACAAAGGTTCCCAGGGGAAAGTAGTAGTAACTATGGAGTAGTGCAGCTCTTTGGAAACAGCATTTCCAGGAGAATTCTGGACATCCATTAGTCCATGCAAATGTGTCTGATCTCTCATAAAACCTCTAGGATAGCCCTCATAATTTAATTCACATCAGGTAAAATGCTAAGGCCCTCACAACCGAAAGACACTGGAGACCCTATGCAAAGGGATTAGAGTTTGGCGTTTTGTTTTACCATCTCATGAACTCAGAATCTCATCTGTAGCAGTGAAAAATAGACTTAAAATCTTCTTTTATCAGCATAAACTCAAATCACCTTAGACAAAGTGTATTATTTTCCTGAGATAAAAGGTTTTCTTTATTTCTGTAGATTTCAAAATATATCTGTAATACTATCATATTGTAAGTCCTGTGCTAAATTACTGTCTTCTCCCAACTGTCTGTTAGTGTAATTAAGTTTCCATTCTGTAACTCTTCTTAATGGGCTCTGGATACTCTGTGGTACATGCTGGGTACTGGGCTTTCACCCAGTAAAGCTTGAAATCCAAGCTATTACATGAATGATCCATCTCTTTGTTTTCAGCAGATGCACTTTGTCAGGATTTCTGTTTTCATATCAAAGTTCATGATAAGCGGTTTGCAGCACTAGTAAATGCATTTTTGCTGATTTCTGTACTCTGGGTTCTTCTGATACTACCATGCTGAAATAGCCTTGAAAATGTTCCCGTGAAATTTGCAGCTGCCTATGTGTTCACAGCATGGTTGAAAAAAAAAAATAAATTAGAAGACCTTGGACTTACCCAGTTTGATCCCAGACATGTGGTTAGCATCTGACTCTTGATGTAGATTTCTGCAGTTTGTTGTGAAGGTGTAGCAAACAATTAAATATTGTGACACACTCTGGCATGTTTGTAGGTTATTTTCCCAGCTGTTTAAATCAGTCTTTACCAAATACTCATTGTATATGTATGAGTGTTTTTATATAGCTCAGGGGTGCTCTCATTATATGCCTGTCTTATTATATCTAATTACACTGAACTGTACTTTAAATATTTTGTGATTGTTTACTACATAGTCTTACAGGGAATTTGAAGGCAGACCATTTAGTTATGCATTTGCTTGAAACTGTTAAAGCTGTTAGTAGTTCATGTATTGTTTTGGGAAGAACTCCCAGGACATAAAGTATTTTAGATAAAACATTGATGCAAGTAAGAGTTAGGAGTGGTAAAATGTTTGACATACAATCTCTGAATCCCTTTCTTCCCAAAAGATGTAATTGAAGAATCACTTGCTTGGGTACAAAGTACCAGATCAGGTTATTGTGTCTTTTCAGTTTTCAGAGTGCTGTAATACTGGCAGTCAGGTTTCTTTTCAGTGTTGATATGGCAAGTTCCTTTGAGGGACCATAGACAGAGAGAGAGACAGAGGAAGATTTTACCTTTCATTGCCAGTGTGTTTTGCCATCCTTTTGACTTGTGGATGTATAAACCATAAAAGACTGTGCTTGACAAAGCAAGGGGTGTGTTATTTGGTCCTTTATGTCTAAAAATATTCTATAATTTCAGTATGTAAGTGTAGACATTTGCCAAATAAAGTATCTTTTTGAAGAAACCAGTTTAAAATGGAAAATATATGTTGCTTTAAAGAAGAATCTATATTCTGTTTGAATAACTGATGTAATTAGAAGTAGATATGCAACTAACTGAAATGTGAAAGCACTCATCTTAAAACTGGGAAAAGATTGATTTCTATTCTCTTTGTAAGAAGTAATTCTAGAACAACAGTAAGCCTGCTAATGAAAAGTGATCCTTTTTCTGAAAGCATGAACTGTCCATCCAGCTGCTGTCAACTTGTTTTAATGCCACTGATCAAAAAAGCTGCAAGCATTTTTAAAGGCTTTTGACCTAAGTTCATTTTTAAGCATTAACATTTACTGGAGAAATAAAATTGCCCTGTGTGTAAAGACAGTGATGTGTCTACAGGTAAAATGCAATTTTATTGTTATTGTTTAGAAAATAAATCTCTATTGGAAATGAAATCAACATCCTGCTTGCCCAATCAAATCATAAAGCAAACCTATCTTACATAAATACAGCATAAAAAAAGTTTTAAAGCCCTGAGTGGAACAGATTGCTACTGTATACTCACTTTACTGCAAAGCTAGTCAAAGGATTCAGTTTCATTTCCCTTTTTAATCTTGGCAAAAGCTCTTCTTAAGAGTTTGAACATGCACCGTAGGTGTCCTGTTTTCTCATTATTGATCTCTACATGCTTCTTTTCTTCACGAGACTTAGTGGTACAACTGGGTTTCCTACACCAGTGGTCAAAGAGAAACAATATATTGTCACACTTACTATTATTTAGAATCTCTTTTGTTATGGATGAGAGTATGTGCAAAGGCTGCTTTTCCCAGGACAGCTCTAATGTTTGTAATTGGCCTCTGCAGGCAACCAGAACTTCAGATCTGTGAGGGTGGCACATGCAGCCCTGAAATACTTCCTTTTCTGCACTTAAATGCCAAAGAAGGTCAGGAAAAAAAATCCTAGAAAGAGTGTAATTTATGCTGTTGCATGGAAAGAGTGGTAGTGCTTGCAGAACAAATGCTCAGCTTTGAATTAAAAACCAGTGTTTTATTATTCCTCTCCTCCCTTTCTGGAATTCTGCAGTAATCTGGGAGTGGCTATATATTAATTCTAAAGATGCAGAAATTAATGCAAAACGTTAAAAGCAATGAACAGTGTATAATAATGCCTTGTAACTAATGTCAAATAAATTTGATTTTATGTTTCTATTGCATATGGAGCAGGCAGCATGTCAAAAGACTAAATAAACTGGGGGAAAAACATCAGGAGATCCATGCTTTGTTCCTGACCCTGTCACAGATTTCTTTATGTCATAGAAATTACACTTAATCTGTCTTGTTCTGGTTTCCTATCTGATATAAAAACCTTTTCTGAAAGGGCTTTGGGATGGTATATTCTAGCTATGATATCAATGGTACACGCAAGCCTTTATTCAAGCACATTTTTTCTACTTGTTTACATTGAAATAGTGCTTCAAGACCCTTACCGAGGCTGAAATCTCATTTTGGTGTACCATCATTACGTGTTCATAGTATAGATGTAGTCAAATGCTTTGTCAGTGCAACACAGCACATGAACTGCAGACTCCTATCAGCTGCCATAGTGTAAACATAGAATTTAGATATGGGGTTTTTGTTACACTTGTTTCTGTTTTCTGTGAGGAAATTGATAAAGTGAAGAAAATGCTAAAAAAAGGAGAGCAGACAAAATAGTGAAAAGTTGCTATGGGATTCCTGTGTGCTAGAAGACCTTCAAGTCTTCTAAGTACTCAGACTCTTTATATTCTATTATTAAAAGTGAAAACTACAACCAAGGTTTTCCATATAAATGGTATCATCCATGATTTCCAATTGTATGGATGATAGGCGATATTAGATACACTGCATGTGTTGTAGTAAGGCACTTGTGTAAACTCCTTACTTAACCTTGAAAAGCAATTAAGTTTTTGAAGAAGGGTCAAAACAAATGCATTATGCAAAATTTTAAGGAAGGTAGTCCTTTGATAATGGGGAAAATTAAATTAGTTTTGTTATTTCTCTTATTTTTCATCTTTTCTGATAGTTGTTGTATTCATTAGTATAGTAGTATTTACTGGTATAACAAAACCTTCAGATAAATTGGTATTCTTTTTCAACTTGAATGATAGTTTTTAAATTGTGCAAAATAACATTCAGTTTGTCCTCTGATAAAAAAAAAAAAAAAAAGAAAGAAAGAAAGCTCTTTTGGTCACCTTTGGTCTTCTTGATTCACCTGATTGAACAGGTTTCCAAGTGATCTAGTCAATATGTAATCTGTTCTAATGTGAGTTATAAGGGTGAACTTTTTTTTGCCCAAGAAACTTTTTACCTTTATTTCCACTGTCCTTTTGGATGTCACTTTAATGACATGAAATGTGAGCAGTGCATACATACCCGCTACATTGATACACCTGGCCAAGCATTAAAGTATTTCTTCCAAGTTCTGGTATCTGACTGTTTACACTACCTTGAAAGCTGGATCAACTTTTTCAACAAACCTAAAAAGTTATCTCAAATTTTATTTTCTGTAACCTTATTATTTCTTCAGTTTCATTATTTGTTCCTTGCAGTCCCCTGGAAATTGTTTCCCCAAGCCTTCAAATTTTACTGGTTTAGGATTCTGTGCTGATATGATAAACCTAAAGCAGAATGGGGAGTCTTCTAATGACAATGGTTGCTCAGAAAAGAAATGTTGGTTTATACATGTTCTACATGTGAGCAATATTCTACAAGCTGTTGTGGGCATGGGTGAACCTTCCTATTGAGATACTGGTTTAGAGAAACACAGTATTTTGTAATGTAATTTAATGCAGCCACAGAATGATCTAAAAGTTGTTCATGAAAACCACGATAGTACCATTGAAGTGAATGAAACTTCTGATTATGACAGGTTAAGTCTCTCTGAATGACTGATAATGTCCTCATGCTACCATACTAAGATACTGTTTCCAGAGCATCTGGAAAATGGACTGAGAACAGAAATGCTTAACGGATATGAAAAAATTCTCATGTTTTTCTTGAAACAAGCTTTTCGGTTCAAAGTTCTCTTGCCAGCCTGTAATGCTGAAAGTTAGAATTTTTAGCAATGATTCTGTAGGGTACTTGGGGGAACAACTTCTTTTATTTTGGGAATAACCTGCACTTGTTGCTGATGAAGAATACAGCTGAAGCCATTGACTACATTCATAGATCTTCTTTTGGAAATTTTCATATAAAATGCTAGGAGAATTGTATTTTTTGCCTCACAAAGACAGCATGCAGAACAGGATTGCTTTACACAAATACAGAATTTACACACTAGGATTTGTTATGAATCCTGGGCAAACATTAATACTAAACTCTGAGTTCTGCTGCTCACTTGGCCACATTACTGACGTTTGCTACTGTAGGCCTCCAGCCAAGCAGAAATGGCCATTATTATCTCCGTAAAGTTGCTTGAAGTGAACAACGTTCTGTTGTTACTGAATCTGTTAACTGAATGTGTCCTTATCATGCTTATTGAACACTACTAGGCATTAATTTCCTGAAAATGTATTAAGCAAACTGAGAGTGGCTTCCTGCGTGTTAGCTGACAAGTTGCTGCAGTGGGAGTTGTACAGCTGGCACCATGACTCCAGTGACCAGCATCTCACTTCTGTATCATGTCTGGTCTATTCTAGTTCAATCTAAGCTGTTAATTTACTTCAGAACTAAAGTATTTCCCACATGGCACTGAAATTCTCTAAGTGTCATTTCATTTACCAAATAAAAAAAAGGAGACAAATCTTGTTATTATTTTTTGTTAAGAAACATCATCTCCTCTGAGAGGGCTGGATAAGGGGACGGTGGCACTAGAGGTTGCAGCCTTGGCCAGCAACGGGGAGTTTTGCAGAGAGAAATCAAGCTGGTCTCTCTCTCCTGTCAAATGGAAATCTATATAGTTTGTAATCCCTGTAGAAGTAGTTTACAAATGTATGCAGAGATGAAGTTGGCCTTACATCTGAACTCTCTAAATCTATTGGCAATGAACATATATTCTAGGGAGAAGACCATCATCTAGCTACTTACTAAAAATGGAGGGAAGTGGGAAATAATGTGAAACCTAAGCCTGGGCACTATGGAACTGACAAGCGTCTCTTATAGTTGTTCAGACACAGGGAACTTGTACAGCTCCTAGTGGAACTATGCAGCTATTTCCGTGGCTTTAAAGTTGCAGTGAAGTCTTCTAGTACTTACAGATTATGCTTTGGAGGGCTGTTAAACATTTAGTCACAGTGAACACTAAATATGCCTCAGCAACAGGTTTATTGCTGTATGAGTCACTTGTTTCAGATTACTATGTTGTATGTGTAGTATTGATCTGAACTTCTGAGCAGTTTAGTTGATTTAGAACAGTTTATTATATGCATTTAATTTCTAAAAATTGTCTCAGAAGTCTTGCAATGTAGAATATCAATTTTACTAAATTGTTTCTTTTAACAGTGCTCATTAAAAACACTTTACCTACATGACTGTATTTTTTAAAATTGGGCAGCAAACCCATTAATATAAGGCTTATATAGCTGAGGGTTTTTTATTCCCAATAGTGTTTGACATTGCTAAGGTATTTAGAATCAACAGCAGGTAACAGACCTAATCTAGGGGTTTATTTCCACTGATGTCCAAGGATTGGTTAACATAAAGCTGCCTTCTGTGGTTAATGCACTCCCTTCTTTAAGGACTTCCAGGCTTTTCCTTTAGTCAGTGGAGAAAATGTTTTTATTTTGCTTTATAATGAAACTCAAACAATTAAAGTCAAGTTTGCCTTTTTCATTGAGATGAAAGAAGAAATTTCTTTCTAGTTCAGGTGTATAATAAGGGAAAAGATAAGGAAGAGGGCTTCCTACATAGCTATCAAGTTGTGTATTAAAGTGATCATTTTCAGCAAAAGCAGTTAGTTTAGAAGAAGTACCCAGATAATTGACTTTATACTAACTGATACTTATATTTGCTGGTAAAGTGTTCTGTATATAAAATTCTTTCAGTTATTCTCTGCTTTGAAATTATTAAATAGAAGTAAAGAAGCAGTAATTATGTTTGGTGAGTAGACTTCGTTTTTTTTCCTGGCTGTGATCTCCACTCCATTAACTCTTGACTTCACAGCATATGAAGGCAGTGTGCTCTTCTTGAAGCTGTGTATGAGACCTGTTGTAAAATTCTGGCTAGGATAGAGTATTGCTGCCTGCTAGTTCAGTGGATTCTCTGCAGAATTTATCAATAGCAATTATTCAGAGCATGCTCTATTTTTTAGCTCGTTTTTGACTGCATTCAAGGTGTTGATTTTACTGTAAGATCTTGTATGATTTTGTTCCAGGTAATTTCTCTAGGCATATTCTGTCCTGTCAGTTAAATTTAGTTCAACAGCTGACTTCCAGCAACTAGAAGTCTATTATAACTATGTCTAATAGTTATTGTAGTAGCTCATTGTAAAAGAGATGATTCCATTCAATGAAATCCTGCACTTTCAATCTCCCAATGAATCATGGAGTATGTTTTTGTGAGCATAATGTTCACATTTTTATCTTTCAATTGAGTTTTTTTAAATAAATGTAGTTAAGGTGTCTGAAATTAAGAGTGAAAGGCTTGGGTGCAGGAAGTGTTCCTTTAATTTTTTAGAAATTTTGGAGCCAAGTGATGAAGCATTTGATTCTTTGTGTGCATTGTTAATCTTTTACAGATGTCCGTGCAGATTTTTTTAGTACATTTATACATTTGTGCATTTAATAATTGCATGGTTTTGTTTAAAATTAAGCATCTTTGATATGTATAATATGGTGTATTTGCTGCTTCATATGTGACAATAAAATTGTCAACAAACTCTTCAGGCCTCTAATGCATTTATACAAAATATAAATGCATTTTTCTTTTAAATATACCTACATCAGTGTACCTATTGAGTCATACTAGTGGTGTTCAGCCTTCTTTAATTTGTGGATCTCTGAAAATTTTCCAGTGGAAATGTGGATATTCTAGAAAAACATACAGATTACTGTTTGTTGTATTTGAGTCTTCTGTGGAGAGAAAGGGACAACTGTCCACCACCCAACTGTCCGCTGACAACTGTCTGTCGCAACCAGCCTTCCGCCGCCCG